>KK116172.1:262669-279519 GCA_000611955.2 Stegodyphus mimosarum
CTTTTGATGAGTTGAAGGGTTTATTGCGTGTTCCCCGCTCTGTCCAGATGTGTATGTGTCTAGAATCGCAACTCAGACTAAATCTGCTCTCATCTGTAAAGAGTACTCGTCCCCATTCATTGTCTCTCCAATTCCGGTGTTCCCGGCACCACAGAGAATGCCTTCTCCGATGGGGAAGGGGTTAGAGGTACACACCGTACAGGTCGTCGTGCAAACAGACCGCCACCGTGCAGTCTTCTGGCCACGGTAAAACGCGATTTCGGTCGTCCAGTCATCCAGTCACCTGTATCGTGTGTCTAGCGATTTCTCCCGCTGTCTACCGCCTGTTTCTTCTGGCCTGTAAGGCAATATACCGGTCATCTGCAGCCACACTTGTCACACTGCGGCCTTCCTGCAACTTCCCAATGATTCGACCTCGTGTAAAGGCATCCAGATGTCGTCTAACAGATTGATTATTCGCCATTTCTCGCTGAGGCAGCAACTCGGTGTGATTTTAACTGCTATACGGTGTGCAATATCTTTGCCAGAATTACTGATCTTAGACCGACAACATGCTTTATAGTACTCAGACACTCCCCCATTACGTCTACCTGCATATCTGCGCATATGCTACCATACATCACCTTACGTAATCTCCTGATTGGTCTTTCTATCCGCTCTGCCTCTTCGTTCAGCTGATATGCTAATTTTTCGAATTCGTCCTTAATTTTTGCACACCAGTGTAATTAAAAGCAATCTGAGAGAAATCGCCGAGAAGTAAAGAAATTTTAGTTCTCTCTGTCTTGACTGCGTATCATGAAAACTGAGTAGTCGAAAAAAGTTAGTTCCCTTCGTGTGCTCAACGAGAGTAAACCTCGATATTAACATACGAAAAAATTTATTTGAGATAGACTACTATAGATTGAAAACAAGCTGAACGTTGTACATGAAACGAGGTACCTTGGTTAATCAGTTTGATTTAAAGCATTATTCGACTGGTTAGAGAATCGAGAGCTTACTTTTTTAACATAGTAACCGATTAAGAAGAACTGAGTGAGAATCAAGAGCTTACTATTTTAACATTGTAACCGATTAAGAAGAACTGAGCAAAAACTCTTTCTTTTATCAATTCTTAGTCAAAACAGGGGGAATGTGAGCTTTTAAGCAACTGTTGTGTCTGCAGAGGAAAAGATTCTTTCTCCTGTACACAAAATTCTTTCATCACTTCTTTTTATCTTGCCAGTAACTGAAACCTCAGCGAGCCATTGCAATGCTTTGGCGATTTAATGAACTGCATTTATGATTATAGAAAAAATTATGATATGAGGCAATTTTCGCATTCTTTTGGCTTCCATTTCACTTTCTGATGGATAAAATAAATCTGCATAATGTAATATCCTCAAGAATAAAAACTACATTCCAAAAACTTATTCGTACAAAGCTACAGGCAATGGAATACTGTGAAATGTCATTTAGAGCTCTTGCGTCAAAAACACTAATTAATTGGAACATTGAGGGTGTAGGATAAAATTATTAAAAATATTAAAGTCAGATTAAAAAATGTATTGCCAGCTTATGCAATGTGACTTCCGTTTCCCTCTGTTTCAAAAGCAGGTATTTTTGACAAAAATATAGGTCTATATATTTTTTAAATTCTTGTCCTTTGACAACTTTGTAAATTGGCCTTGTTGTCAGACGTGTTGTCAGAGAGATATTAAGGAGTGTTTTGTAATATTCCATTCCAATCAACCATTGCATATACGCTTTCAGCGGTGTTTAATTAATTCTCAATTCAAAAAATTAAAAATCATCCTTACCAAAAAATGCAAATTTTTTAATATAATTAAAATTACTAAAATTTTTATAAATAATGGAGGAAAAGTTTCTTACAAGGCGTCTCAAAAGTTCGCTGCCAAACTTAGCATGATCCTCTGTCATACAATAACAAACAAGATTAAGTAGGAACTTGTTTCCGAAAATGCAAACGGCGGCCGCTAGACGGCAGTTTTAACTGACGTAGACAGGGAGAAAGAAAGGAATTCGAAAGAGGTGTTAATATGATTTTTATTAAAAAACATGGCTAAAACACACAAGATATTCAAAATTCCTTCCATTCGCCACAATGCATGCTTCACAACGTCGATGCATGGATTCATGGAACCGTTTAAAATGGGTAGATGTGTCATGGATATGTGCTGCAGCTTCCACGATCCTGACGACTAGATCCATGTCAGGTGTTGCGGTCGGCTCTTACACCATGGACTTCAGGCATCCCTACAGGTAGAAATCCAGGGGAGCCAGGTCGGGGGATTGCGGTGGTCATGTGGTTGTACGCGGCACCGTACAAGTATTGTATATGGGCTAATTCTAAGTTAGTAAAATGCTTCATCCTCTCGTGCAATGTCCACACCTGAAATGATCCCGCTTTCTACTTTCTCATAAATGTACGAGCACTGCCCTCTAGCTGCCGCTGTTCGCATTTTCGGGCAAAAGTTCCTATGTAAATCTTATTTGTCATGGTATGACAGACCAGCATATTAAGTTTGGCAACGACATTTTGAGACACCCTGTATATATATATATATATAACTTAAATGAAAATTTGGAGAGAATACTGCAATAGATTGACGGTGGTTCTGTGCATTATAACCTGTAGAGACATTACCACACAATTACAAAGTTGACACTTGAAGGAGAGACTTGTAGGGAGATATAGCCGAAGTGAGCATAATCTTTATTGCTAGACCCGAACTAATTATCTAAAATATATTTTTCATTACACATGATCATGAACACAATACGTACGCACAATTTTATATAGAGTATCACATTTTAAATAACGGCGTAGTTAGCAGCACGACCACGCACAGCAAAATGATACAGCGTCGAAGCGGCAACAGAGCTGCAAGCTAACTGAGCATTTATCAATATGGCAGTCTGTTAAGAGAAAGATTTTGGTTTTAAGTTAGAATGGTTTCAGTTCTCAGAGTTACGTCATAAGCGTTGCGCAGGACATCCAAATAGAATGGTCTAGAAATGACGCAATCCAGAAAAGTTATTACAACAGAGAGGGAGTACAAAAGGGGTGCCGTTAATTTAAATTATAATTTTGATTCACATGTAATGGAATGGAGCGTTTTAGCACAGTATAAAAGGGGTTAGTTGCTTTAAACAAAGAACATAGGCCTTTTTAAGTAACTGCCGAGCACCCCACTAAGTACTGGTAAAGAGGAATATGTAAATTATAAAAGACAATCACTAACAAAATTCTAACAATAAACATTTAAATTTCAGCATTAACATATAAATGCCACTCGCTTCGCATCTATACTAACGCAACATTTCTTTCCCGTGACTATTTCGCCCTGCGAAAACTTTTGCCCAGTCGTTATCCAGAACTTGGGCAAAGAATTTCCTAGCTATAAATATTTCGGCTGCCTTGTGCGCATTATCTTTTGTCGCCTAACTCTCTTGCTAAATGTAGTCTTTTCGCAAAATCGCATTCTTTCATTGTTCTAAAATGCAACTGCGTATACAAAATTATGGCGCGCCTGTTGCACTCATAACCATGTGTCAAGCATAGATTGTATCTCCAGAATTTCTTCCTCTGGTAATAAAATTATGTTGAATTCGGCCACATCTGTCTGCAAGTCCATCATTCCATCGCTGTAATAAACATGTCCATGTTACATTCACGCTACCATTCCCAAAATATTACATGTATATATTTATATATATCCCTCTTGCAACTCCTCATTACTATCATTTGCTTATTCTTTTATTATCTTCATTAATTCAATTGTAAACTTCATTCTGATTCATTAAAAATGTAAACTTTATGCAGTATATGGAAAGTAATATATTCAGTCTAATTTGGCATGACTGTTGAAAAGCAAGAAGGAATTATTTTACTAATTACACATAATTATGCAAGTAAATAGCGTTGGTAGAGTGATATATTATTTAGCACACCTAGAATTAGAGTTTATATTGTTGCGTTCAATAGTAATTTGATTAGAATAATGTTCTTAACTTGCTGAGTCATCTTCTTTAAAGCTTAATCATTTCAAGATTGGAAGATAAATGCTTAATCATATTAAAGCCATAGTTAAGGGAATAGCGTTATCAGTTAAGGTTTTAGTACAATAATTCAAGTTATCACTTTCAACAAAATTGAGTAAATAACTGAAGATGAAAATTAAGTAATTCCCTGAGCGTATTCTCTAAAACCGGTTCTATCTGCTTTAGTGAAAATATTCTGCTTCAAAGAAACAGTATTTATAAATACATAAATTTTATGAAAACAGGTAAAGATGGAGGCCTTTCAAAGATGGCGGCCGCTTAGCCCTGAATAATAATATCTGTCTAAATTAGTGGAGAATCTCACAATTTATTTTTTTGAATATAGAAAGAAGAAGCTCCTCTCCCTCACCAGATAAAAGAAAGCGAGCATTCAGTTTTTATTTTTGATTTCAATATCAATTAATTGTAACTAAAGTTTTAGTAATTAAAAATAAAATGTTCCATTTCTATTAAAATAATTTTATGTATCATTTTGTATAAAGCGAAGATTCACAGGTAGGAAGCATTCGATCAAACTAAACTGCAGTTTATTAAACGTAAATTAAACTTTATTCCCGAAAGCTCCCATTTCTATGAATTTTAACTTTTGCTTTAAACACGTAAAAGTCAAATGTCAGATTTTTAATTATCCAGGAAATTTTAATCTTAAACCCATGAGGCAAAGGATTAGCTTTTTGTTTCTTACGATATTTATTACATTAATTAAGATATGCCATTGTTGAAGGATTAGCTGTTTCCCGGAATTATGTCGAAACCTTCTTTCTTTTCATCCGACTTAAATGATGTTATTCTCTTGGCTTTTAATAAAGTTATAGCATTTTAGGAAAAGGTTCATTCCTTGTTTACTTAAGGAATGCTATTTAATTCCTCGAATTTTATCTATTTAATAATTGCCTTTCAAAGGACCTAGACTGTAGTTGAAAAGAATAATTTTCATTAACACTAAAAAATACTAAAGTTTGGTTATGATTATTTATAATTTTATGCACAAATTATGATATCGAGCATATTTATGTAGCTTATGAGGAAAAGAGCAAACGTCCAAAGCATTTGAATTTGAGATATTTCATAAAACACTCTCATCGAAATTATGGATTTAATTACTAGAGAAAATGTCCATTATTACTTCAAAATCAGACTTATTTTAAAAGGCTAGTTTGATATATATATTCAAATAAAAAAGGGTCACCATAATAATATTTTTGTGACGTACTTCATAGTGTAACTGGAAGCACTTCCGACTAATAATCGGGCGGTCCAGATCTCGAATGTCAACTAGAAAATTAATAATTTATCTCAGTTCCTGTCTTTTAAAAATTATGACCGTTGTACAAGTGATGCCTGAACTGAAATGTGGTGGTCAATAATTCGCCACCACTCTATGTTTGAAGATAAGGTTCCCACCAACGAAGTTTTCCCTTATGCTTTAGTAGGATAGTTAAAAACATGACCAACTGCCAGCAGGGAGGTCCATTGTTCAAATCCCGGAGAAGGCATTGCCCATTTTCTAGTCTTCCACCTTCGACAAACCAAATGACTCAGTTTTATATTACAGAATCAATTGTACTTTTAAATATATATTTTCAATCTATGTAGATAAATCTATTTCTTCTCAGTATTTATGCACACAAGCTTAAATATTTTACAGACTGTGAGCAAAGTTTACATAGCTAAGAAAATGATTTCTCTTTCTCCCCTGTGAATGTAGATCAGCATTTTTCTCGATAAAACTATTGCAAAACCTGGTAGGAAATTCTGACCAAAGTGCGTTCTGAGTGTTACGTAATGTAGTACTAATGAGTGCTAATGATATCATCTGTATTCATAGAAGCTTCGCTTTCATGCGAACAGACTACTTATATGTTTAACAACCTTCTTCACAGATTAACAGTTCAGTATTTATTTATAACAGAGAAATTTCATATTTTTTTTCCCTCAGTAGCGGTGAATTTAATTTTACCTTAAGTTTTATGCCAAGGATCGTTTTATCTGAGACAAAGGCCCACCAGCGGCTGAGCGGTTAAGTCGCTGAACGCTAGTAGTTCGGTCCGAGGTTCCAGCCCCGCGAAAGGGTTGGCTGCATGGGCGGTTTCGTGTTTTTTCCCATGTGTAGAGTGTATACTAATTCAGTTTCGCCTAGAAAGTCCTCCATGAAGGCATGCCTTCCTTTAAGCAGATAGCCCTCGAGACTTTGCAGTAATCAAATAAACTAAATATGAGACAAGGATATGATTTTAGTACAACGAATCAGCTTTTAATTTTTGCTTGCCTTTCCTTCCAATTTACAACTCTGATTCAGAAATATTTAGATTTAGTTGGCATTTAAGAAGATGCAACTGCGTAAAGATAAATATAAAATATTAAATATGAAACAAAATAATCAAACTTAATCGGAACCATTTCAGAATAGATATTTTAATTCATAATTTTTAACTTAAGCCATCCTCTCTTCAAAGATAAATTTTGCAACATTTTGTGTTGCTCTGCTACAGCATGTTACGTCATTCTTTCCCTGCAATTTCTTTTCATTGAGCCAAACTTTGTCCACTACCTGCTCTGGATGAAAAGAAAGACTTTCCGAGCTTATAAAAATACGGTTGTAATTATTATGTTATCTTTTTTTCAACTCCTTGCTTTGCCTAAACAGGTCCCGAAGAATTTTTCCTGTTCAGAAATAAAAAAGATGTTTTAACGAACAAGACAGTTGTGATTTGCACTTTAGTGATATCTATGCAGCAGTTCTTCTGGCCACGTTTAAAAAGTGATTGGTTTCTTTTTCTCTAGTTAGCTCTCTGCTAAATTCTATCAACGTACGACGAGTGCGAATCTCTAAAGTATCACACACAAACACATACACACATATATATATGTATATGTATATATATATATAGAGAGAGAGAGAGAGAAGACATTATATATAACCAGTACTATGTAATTACAGTCAACTTCAACAACTACGCTTGCTTTCTCAGCTGAAATTATCTCATGGCAGATGATGGAATTTGATAGCGCGGCCCTGCGGTAAGTGTATTTTAAATTATCCATAGATGTATAAATTTAGGAGAGAGTTTTAATTCAGTTAGTCTTTCGTCTGACTAAGTTGAAAGCGCTTTAGGTCTGAATGCTGAGTTTCTCCTATAACGATTCAATTTATGTTCGATTTAGACTACAGAATAAATTTAATCTATTATTTCTATATTGCCAACTCTTGAAAACTGTATAGAACTCAGTAAATATTTTAATTAATTTTACTCATGAATTTAGTAATTTAATTCTTACATTTGCATAAACATTCCTACATATATTTCAAATTGAGCCGGTTGATACATTAATTGCCGAATTTACTTAGAATTTACTTAATGAAGACCAGAATGTTATACCAGACCTGAATCACAGAAAAGAAAAATTAAATGTCAGTGAATAAAATTTCTTTTGTTGGTTTGGCAACAAAGTGATTTCGGTTTGCACGAATAAATAGGATTATTTTCTTTTATTCCTCTTCTGTCAATTTAATATGTTTTTTTTTCTTTTAAGATTTAGCAGCTGACATTTTTAATTTGCTATAGAAACAAATTCTGTGTACTTTAGATTACAGGTGTTATTTTACGGTCAATTTAACATGGAGTGCCGAAATATAAAACTGAAAAATTATAAAACTGATTTAAAATGGATTCTGAAAAAAATTTTTTTTCGTGGTGTCTGTACGTACGTACGTATGTACGTATGTATGTGCGTAGGTATGTATGTATCTCGCATAACTCAAAAACGAGTTGCCTCAGAACGTTGACATTTTGTACATAGGCATGCTAAACATGTAATTGTGCACCTCCTATTTTGGTTGCAATCGGCCGCACTAAAAGTATATAAATATATCTAATTTTAGAAAGTAGTACTAGAATAAGAGATATATATATTTGGTCAAGAATTTTGCGCATTGAGCTGCAAAATTGGATTTAAAGATTAGAAAAAGGAGTAAAATTCTAAAAGCTATCACCTCAAAGTAAATTTTATACTGTAGTTCCAGCTTGTGCTTTTAATATGCTCTTAATTTTTACGCGCTTTAATTTTATTTTTTTAAATGCCGAGTTTTTTCTCAATACCAACATTTAGTTTTTTGCGGTAACTTTTACTATTTTAGTAAGTGATTATTGTTCAAAGCATTTTTACACTCCGGAACTACAGTATCAAATTTACTTTTAGGCGATAGCTTTTAGAATTTTACTCCTTTTTCTAATGTTTATATATATCCACTCTGTTATATGACTCAGTGAGCTCAGTTTCTTTATTCTTATGCGTTTGTAAATTGTGCATATTTTGCTTTAAAAATGATTGAATTATATTGCTCTTATCTTCTGGTTAAGGTTTTTATGCCTTTAGTTAATCTGAATATTATAGTTCTAGAATTATCAACAATTAAAAAGTTGTTTAACTGCAGCTAAGCCTAATTTGTTTTGCCATAGCGGCCATATTTGTTTACATTTGAATCTTAGCAGAATAGTGAATTTTTTGACAATCTAGAGAAACTAAGCTTCGCAACAACCAAGTAACGTCTTCTTTTAATATTGGGAATTAAAGTATGATTAATCCACTCTGCAATTATCATTTAAGTTATTAAGTTATCCCATATATTGGCACAGCATAGCGTGCACAAGAAATTAAGTCAGTTTCTGTGCCTTCATTGTCTTTTTGTTGAGTAAGACCAAAAGTAAACGTTCAGTTTTGTGCATCGAAAAACCTACTGAACTGCTTGTTTTTGCGGCCGGCCGAATGGCTTGTTTTTGCATACAAACTGCCAATTTAATTGTAAAATGTTCTTTAAAATTGTTTGAACTATACTTTGTTTAATGTTTTTCTATATCTTTCAATTTTTAATATAGATATTTTGAGATTTGTATTTTTGCCTTATCGCGAAGTAAAAACTGAATTAATTGAATAGGAAATATGAAATTCGAGAAAATAAGTTTAAATGAAAGACAGGGAAAAATGCGTATAATTTAATATTCCGTAGAAAGAAGTCATGTGGTGTACATATCAGATATTTTTATTAGGATGTTGAGAAAAGATTAATCCCTGATTACTACTCATATCGAAAAACAAATTGCATCAGAAAGAGATCATGCTGTCAATTTGAAGGGATTACAAAGGTGATGTGTATTTTGAACTGCTTCCAAGCAACCAAACGCTCAACTCATATGTTTGTCAGCAACTCATGAAATTGGAGGAAGCAATCAAAGAGAAAAGGATAAAATTGGCAAATTGCAAAGCAGTTGTCTTCCACCACTACAACGTGAGGCCTCACATATCTTGAGCAACACATACGAAATTACTGAAGCTTGGTTGCGAAATGGCATCGCATCCCCCAAATAGCCCTGACCTTGAAACACCGGATTATCATTTATTTCAAAGTTTTCAAAACTTCTTAAATGGCAAAAATTTCAGTAAAATGACCTCAAATCGCGCTTTGTTGAGTTTTTTGCTGACAAAGACAAGAAGTTCTATAAGCACGGAATCATGAAGTTACCAGGAAAAGAAAGATGGCAAAAGATCATGGAACAAAATGGAACGTATTTCATTCATTGAATTTCATTTCTTGTACAGAAAATTTGAATTTTATTTCACACTAAAAAACTGAAATTACTTTCTCGTCAACTCGATATATGATAAAATCAATCGCCTTTGGTATGCTAGCATCGCATTTCTTTTTTTAACTTATTTTTAGAAGATTAAAACGCGAATAAATCCTTAATATTATGAACTGTCTTAGTAGATGTATGAGTTATCAAGCAACGGTGGCTGCCGTACCAATGAAACAAAGCTCGAATCTCGGAAAAGGCACACATGTTTGTATGTTGCCTAACAATATCTGTGTGGTATGTAGGCAATTAAAATACCGGCTTGTCAAAAGTCCTCTCGAGTCGTTTGATGGTTGGAAAAGCACGGAGAACGCTTGAATCTTTCCTCGAGGTTGGTGTCCATTTAAATTGTGGCAGAGCTGGACAGTTACTACTGTAGACTATATCTGTATATCCAAAGGTCGAGACCACTTCTTATCCTCTGCATACCATTTATGATAGAAAAACCTTTTTGTTGGAAAGCTAAATAAAGAACCTTCTTTTCTTTAGCTTTTAGTACATTGAAACTGGAATAGATTTGTTATGACAATATTACTGAAAGCCACAATAGATTATACGAATAACTACACTATAATACACTTCAAAGATATAAATTACAGATATTATTTTGAAATAGTATTATTTTCAATTCTACAATGTATGTTGTCACAAATCCTTTGGGTTACGCTACCTGAAAGAAAAAAATCTTGTTAATTTAAATTGGCTGTAGAGTTCCTCATTTTTATTCTGCTAAATGAAGTGTAGTGTCGAGGAACTTAGAGAACTGTTAAACAAATTGTCGCTTAGCTCAAAGGACAGAGATCGTAAACTCAAGAAGGGTTAATTACCCTTTATTCACTCGAAATAAGATTAACACTAAGTTGGCCCCTTTCTTCGAGCTTACAGCAAAGCCTTCTCTTGGGCTTAAACTCAAAAGTAAGAAATAAGAATTAAGACTAACTAATAGATTTAGCCGAAGCTAACACAGTTCTAAAGTAGTTGGCTCATAATCTTAAACTAGCCGGAGAACTATCAAAAGTTATATAATTATATATATAATTCGCCGAACTTAACAACAGCTTACAGAGACGTAGCCCAAAGACCAACGCGTGCTATTCAGGATTCCTAACTGTCTCGCTCGAAGTCAGTTTGAACATTTTTTTAATACTATCGCTTCCTCATTTGCATTCAACAGGTTTCTAAAACCTCATTATGTTAGGGAGTTGAAAGTTGAAATGAGATAAGATATTAAAGGTGAACAATGTTAAAATACCTGTTATAAAATTAAAATATACCTTGCAGGGCTTTTAGCAGCAAATTCTTCAATAGTGGAAGGCATCTATCTACACGGCAGTATTGCTCATTTTTATTCGTTACACTGGATTTCATGTGGCAGGTACTATCGAATTTAGTCAAATATTCAACTGTTTGATGCCAGTTTATTCGATAGCTTGTATATATTCCAATAGTATCTTCCATATGTCATCACAGACATATGCAGTCATACATTTATTAATCTCCTTTTCATTTGTATCTTGCGTAGTGCCAATTAAGAGCATTGACTAATTCTTAAAATTTCTTTGCTTACCGAGTTTTGCACTTTTTGATTTTGCATTTTTTGTGCTAACTGTTATTAGCATCTATAAATTGATGTTGTCGGCTGAATTACTCATTTTGCCCTTAAAAAAGCACAATGCCAAAAAATGACAAAAGTAGAGATGCGCAGAGAAATTTGAAAACTCACATTATTTCTCATTTTGAACGAATCGGCGCTATAAAACTTGTCTACGCACTCGCTTGACGCAATCATTACTGATTCAGTTTACGAAATTAACGCTCTAGAAACGAAACACTTCAATATAAATTTAAGTCCATTTATTAATCAAGCGCATTATGCATTCATTTCGAAAATTTACATTTTCTAATCGTAGTAATCGACAGGCGGTAGGCGTGCAAAGCAAATAAATCACTACAGTCGTTGTAAAATGAGCCTGTAAATTATATCCATGACTTGGACCACTGTGGACAGGAAAGGTGCCAGTCCGCAGAAGCGTCAATTAGAGGGGCTTGCGAGGGTAGGTGGCGACAGTTCCAGGATTGATGGGGGCAACGTGTCGAATGTGGGCGTGCCCTCCCTATCCCCAGACTTATCAATTAGAAGGGAATGAATCGCGTTCAGGGAACCAGCAGGCCAAGGTAATTAAAAGCGCTTCGTCTTTCCCATCGTCTTTTGAAATTAGCGACGCTTTTATAATTGGCGCGCTTTATCTTTGTATTTTCTACTGGTCAGAGTTTCCCGGTGGATATAAAAGGCTTTGGGCGTGACCTCAAATTTTTGTTTAGTGGGAAGTATTATCGGGAGGTTTAATTCTGCAGCCCATTTTGAGAGATGTTAGGTGAAAGGACGTTTTACAATGAGATTAAACGCACCTGTTGTATGTGAATGAAATAATTTAAGAGCTTCACACGCCTTCTTTTTAGTAACAGAATTTGTTTAACTCGTTGGTGCTAACGATGTTCTCAAGAAATATTAAAATAAATAAATTAATTAATCAATAAAAATAAAAGAGCACTAAAATTCACAGAAGGGGAAAAATTGAATCAGCCCTATAATTTGCAGTCTCTGGTATGATACTCGAGCAATAAAGTTGTGTACGATGCGATTCAGTGCTACGTGTAAATTAAATAGGAAATGTACTACGTGCAATATGGTATGTATAACTGATATAAGAAAGCATACTGACTTTAAAGTGATGATACAATACATACGCTAACCTATTTAAATAAATTTTTTATTAAGTAAATTTAAGTTTCTTTATTGAGTAACTGGGAGGAAACGTTGCTCACACAACTAAAATGTTTACTTAAATGTCACTAAAATGTTTATTTAAATGTCGCTAATGTTCACATATGAATAATCACTAAAATAGTGTTTGCGTATGATGTTTAACTGGAAGCACTTTGCATCATTCTTCTCCAGCACGAAAGTTGACTCTTTTTGCTAATAAAAGCAATTTTTCCAAAGTTTATTTAGAGGACGATCAGATGTAGGTCCCTTTTATTCAGCAGCAAAAATCTATTTGCAAAATGTTTTGCTCCTGAAGAATAGAAAACTATATATAATCGTTCACTGAAAGCGATTGACTTGTACTCAACATTTATGCCAGTCCAAAGTACTTATTTGCCTAATTTAAGTTTCACATTAGCATGTTTCTCTTATCTATTACTCGCTTATTATTTAATTTCCTAATAATTATTTGATACTGCTAATTCGAATTTAAGTCTCTTAAAGAAATTATAAATATATCATTGTTATATCGATAATTATAAATATACCATTATTATACCATTAATTATAAGTATATCATTGTTATATCATTAATTATAAATATATCATTGTTACATCATTTATTATAAATATATCATTGTTATGTCATTCGATGTGCTATAAGCTTAGAAAATAATTATCAAAATTGTTTATTTTCCACTAAATAAAAGCATTTAGTTAAAATCTAGGCCTTGTGAACAGACCACTCACTCCATTTTGATGGGCATTATTCATTCACAGATAGTTTCTGAATCCCTGAACTTTCGAAGTGAGGAGCTCTCAAACTATCATTTAGCTAACCTGCTACTAAAAAAGCATGGAAATATCCTTTAACGGAGTACTGGGTTGTAAAAATTCTATATTTGATTAATTTAGAAATTTAAAAATCCAAGGCTGATCATTGCAGCCGCAGAAAACATTACACACATACTTCAACTAGATAAAAATACTACCTTAGTAATTTCAAGCTGCCACAGTTCATTACAAGAAAAAAAAAAGAAATAACTGCATAATGATGTCAATCGTAAAAGTAGGGTATTCTTTTACAATTGTCAGTTAGTATTCTTCAAATCAGAATCCTTATAAGAGTGTCCTATCATAAATGTTCCGATAACTTTGTAAAGATAAGTTTATATATATATATATATATTTTTATTAAGAAAACGGTAAAAGTGGAATTTAAATGCATGTTTGCAATTTAATTTCCCGTGAAGGTCCTAACCAATAAGAATCTCGAATAAAGTCGCACCGTAAGGTAGTACAAGTAATCATTGGACAATATGGAAAACATTGAAATAACATAAACATGAAAAATATAAAAAAGAAAAAGATGTATTGTCCTCCCAAGTTCAACGCTTCAAACGGAACTTATCAAGGAAAAAGTGTTTTGAAGCCTTGTACCAAGTTGATCAATGAGTTTCGAATATAGGTTTCGTTCCTCTGAGACATTTGAGATGCTATATATTTATATATATTTATGTATATAAATATATTGTTGCGTGCGTACGGTTTCGTAATAGACTGAATGCACAAGTCTGATAAAATTTAATAAAATTCATTCTAATCACAAGAAATGTAACAAAACCGCTGGAATATTCCTCAAAGATACGTACAATATCACAATATCACTTGACATAAACATTAGCTATATTTTAAGCTACTAAAACGTTAAACAGAACGCAATACAAAGCGCAGAGAATGCTAATCTGATGAACAAAAATCACCACATCTAAGTAAACAACAACTAATAAACAACTGCTGAGCTGAGATGTTTCTCTCCGGCTTTTATGGCTTTCTTAAATCCTTTTATAGCTTTCTTAAATCAGCCGTGCGAGGCAGTTCTAACAATTTCTCGAAAACAATCGAACGGTTACAGCTAGCATACTAGTCAATTAGATTTATTCAAATTAATTACACTTATAAAGATAAACTTTTATTCAATGTTAAATGCACGTTCTCTTGTATTTACTTTTCCGGAGCAGCTTTCTCTTAAAATATGCACGGGGAAATAAAGCAATTTTAATTATAATTCTTTTAAAAATATCTAACTAAATGCAAAATTCGTAACAATATATATATAACTTTAAAAAATTCATAAAATTTCCCGCACCCATTAAGGGAAAAAGGACGTTTGAGTTGCCATAAAAGTAAAAAACGGAACTACTGCTTATTCCAATGAGCTCCGAAACATGTATCTTGTAATTTTTATAAAGGTAGTATTTTTCAAGTTACAAAATTTGATCTTCATTTGTCAGAGCACTGCTGCTCAAGTTCCTGAATTGACGAACAGTAATTGACACATATAAAGATGTTAGCACTTTTGTGCAGGTGTCCCGAACTAAGGAAATTTGAATCATTCACTACTTGTAATGATGTGAAAAATGCAAGAGATAAAGACTTCATCGAAAAAGGATTTTTCGAGGATAAAAATTATCTTATGCATATATTAATTAAATTAGTAAACATACATTTCAACACATTCAAATATGCAGAAAAAGACATGCAATTAGTATGCAAATGAAATATCTGAAAATGAAACAAACGCAATAACAAATGTTCCAACTAGCAACAATAAAAGTTTTAAAGGCAAAATACTGTTTGCTTTATATCCATCAATATATGCTAAACAGCTACTGCCAACATTTTAAAGTTAAATAAACATATTATATGCGTTTAAATGGAAATGAAAGATTGAGCTTAACGATTAAATCAGGGAAATAAAAATGTAATGGCAGCGTTAGATAAATGCAGAACAGAAATGCTTGTTGTCTCAAATGAGAAAAATTCTAGAAGTTGCTTTGAGGATAACTGATGTTAATGGAATAATTAGAGCAAGAAATAAGAAGCATATGTTAAATTATACTTTATCACGATTAATCAGTATTTAATATTCTATAATATTAGTCTTTACTCCCTCAGCATTTAATCACTTCGCTTATTATTAAGAGCAAAGATTGGTATTTTTTGACATTTTCTGGTACTATGTATCTTATTCTACAAATCCAAGCATTGAGCTCAATGTCAAGAGAATAACATTCAAAATACTTATAATTACTAATATATAGCAACAACAACCACTAGTCTTGGATAAGACAAGAGAAATTTGCAATATACTAGTACTCACATTAAAGAAGTTTAAATATGTATAATAATTAGTTAAGGTACCATAAGTAATATTTACTTAGTGAAATAGTGAAATGTATGTGCATTTACATTATTAAATTTGAAAAGATAGTATCACCAAAAATATTTCACCCATGCTTGTTTCTTGTGGGGGAGGGGAAAGAGAAATGATTTAAATTATTATATTTCCCCTTGTACATTAACGTATATCTCTATTTCAATAAATCAAATTAAACAATGTCTTGCATGATTCTGTGAATCTTAAATTTTAAGAAAACATGACCGCTTGCTTTTGATTAAAAAAATATTTTTTAGACACACATACGGATTTAAGAAAGAAATAATAAACATTTAAATTTATACAATAGCAATGTCGAAATAGCCATTTTAAGAAATTTTAAAAACTGTAGAAAAATTTCAAGAAAACACGGCTCGATTTCTTTCGCATTATGACTCGATTTTAATGCTGAAAGAGAACTAGTCGAAAAACAATCTTGCTCTTTATAAGTAATCAGCAATCATCAATACATTTAATGACCTCTTCTAATTAATTTTGCTGTTGAGAATAAAACTAATTGAACCTTTCTGTCTCTTACTCACTCTATATGCAATCAGACATTTTTCATTTTTCTTGGACGATTAAATAAATCGGAAATATTAAATCAAACTAGTAGTTCTATCTTATCTTGTCTTCAGAAATATCCCTCAAAGCATAAAAAATTCTGAGAATCAGATGCAAATTGTGTGAAAAGTTTACTCAGTTTAAAAACTTTTCTTATTTCTGATTTATTATACACTAGCCGCTGCGCGGCCAGCCTTCGTCTGGCTTTTAAGTGTACCGGAAAAATGCCTAAAGAGAGCACCAAACATTAAATTTGAAAACTTCACAGAATTTTACTCTGAAGAACAATTTTATCGAAAAAGAAACAAACAACAACGAAAAAAAATTCAGTTAAAAATGCATTACATATAAAAAGCATACAATGAAATAAGCAATACCCCTTAACGCAAATATTAATTAACCTAATAAATAAATTAACCAATTTCCTGCTGCCTTCTCTTGACAAACGTCCAGTATCCAAGAAAAACATTAAATTTAAAAACTGCATAGAGTTATCGCCCTCATTCTTCCGGGTGGCAATAGTGCTGATATCAGCAACAATGGCTACGTGCCATTGTTGTTCATATAATGAAAGAAAATTGATTATAAAAAAAAAAAAAAAAAA
>KK116173.1:0-10113 GCA_000611955.2 Stegodyphus mimosarum
TTGATAAATTAATTATCAAATACATTGTGCAGTATTGATACATTTATAAGTACATTGTATCAGCGTAAATGTGTTTTTGAATTTTTATTATGCCAGAATGTATTTTGTTTTGCTTCCTTTCAGTAAATTAATAATTTTGTGAATAATCTTTTATTTTCGACGTTTCGATATGCTGGCGCCCCCCACGTAGGGTTATCACGCCCCCAAGGGGGGGGGGCGCTCCACAGTTTTAGAATAACTGCATTATAGTTAATAATTCTATTTTCCCCCGAAAATTTATTTTTACTTTATTCAAATACTTTTATATGTTTCTGAATTCTCTTTCTCTCTATGTGTGTATGTAAAGGGGTGTCTTCTCTGGGCATGCGTTTATTGCACTTGAGAAATAAACCTTACATGTACATGCCTTATATGTGTAAAAAGAATTCTTATTTTTGAACTGATTCATGTAGTAAAATCCTTATTAATTCAGAAATTCAAAACAGAACAAGTTACGCATTGTTGTGACTTCTCTAATTATGCCTCTGCATGCATCTATATGCCAGCAACATTAATGGAATAACGTTACTCGCGAGGGCAAACTTTTCTCCTACAACGTGAGATGATTGACCCAGTTTCTTAAATGCATGCTGCCTCAGCTCAGCATTCACGCAGGGAAAAATAAGTGTTTGCTGTTTAGCGCAATTTATATTAGGGTTTAGGAATTACTACTGTGCAAAGCCTAAATTTTTACTTGGAAATTTACACGTAAGTTTAAATTTGTTTAATTAAAGTTGGCTTATTTTATAGATGTTTATTCTTATTTCTCAGCTTTTTCGAAATTCCACATGATAATGCATCAAACCTATAAAATTAATCATCGCTTTTTAGAAATTTGAAGCATAGCTGAAGGTGAAACTGAGGGCCTATTAAAGGATTCAATTAATTCAATATTTAGATTTTGATCATGCTCTGAAAAATAAAAGTTCTTTAAAAATGATAAAATTTAACGGGCATGTGCCGGAAATATACACGTAAAAATACGAGACATACTCAAACTTCATAGTGCAAGAAAACTAGCTGATTAATAGTTTATGATGCTAAAGAAATTTTTTCTTTTGCCATGATTATTTGTAAGTTATGAATTTAACAAGTTCAATGTGATACTGGTATCTAATTTTCAGAAATGAAAAATTTCGCTCAGATCAAGATTTGAATTCAACCAATGCCCGGATTCGGTGCTTCTGAACTTTTTGAGTGAAATCCTAATTCTAGCCAGACCGCATTGGTTCCCGTTCCCAGAGTTCCCGTTTCAACTGAGACAAATTCCGTTGTGTACCCGAATTATAATATTAACTGATAATAGTGTCAACAGAAGATTTTTTTGCCATATTTTATTTAGCAGTTACTAAAACTGATATTGGTACTAGAAAAAGAATAAACGACTGAATTTCCTTAGGAAGACCAAAATGTGTAGGAAAACTTCCAAAGACCAAAGGAAGACCAAAATGTGAGAAATAAGTCCGCTTTGTCGAAATATGAACCCCAAAAGAAATTTTTATAGGCTATATTCATTTGGTCAGAGAGTGTTTAAATGGATAAGAAGCCAATATAAAAATACACATATATCTTAGTACGAAGAAAAATATTTTTCTTTCCTCTGAGATATAAGTTTATTTTTGTTTCCCTCTGAATAAAAATATTTATTTTTTATTTTATCGTCATTTACGGTATTATCGTATAGTGATAGAGGAGACTGACCGCTAGTCTGAGTGACAAGATAAGTGTTTTGAGTCCCATGTAATGATTAGTTATTTACGCGTTTTTACGCCTTCTCTCGAGTGTAATATTAGACCATCCCTAGTGATGTATGTACTCTGTATAACGTTCTCGGAGCTGAGACAGCTGTATAAATAGTTGGTTCGGCTTTTCTCAACGAGTGCGTGAGAAGCATGTGTCCGGCCATTTAAAAAAAAAGAGAGAGAGAGAGAGAGAGAAAAAGAAAACCTACTTTTTATCTTCTGCATCACATCTTGCTATTATGAACTGACTTACCTTTCATTTCTTTAGTTATTTTACATAATATTTTTGAATTTATTTCTTTTCATTTAATTTTTGTGGTATTTTAATTCATTATTTATTTAATTTTTATTAACTTAATTTATTAATATTTTCATTTCTTTATATTTTATTTAATGTTTCATTATTTATTACTCTATCTATTCTTTTATATACTTATTTTTCGTTAAGTTCCAGCACTTCTAATTTTAGAAATTAAGTCCTGGTTATGGTATTTGAATACGTTTAGGATTTTTCATATACTAGCGAAAAAGAAAAGATCTTTAGTAAATTAAGCAAGTGAACGTATATATAAAGATACGATAATAAAAGAAAAAAAAAGAAATATTAAATCGACTTATAAATTACATATTTGGCTTCATTGAACAAGAGCTACCTTAATCATTACATAATATTAATAAAGTAGAAAATATAGGCATAATTTAGCATGAATGTCTCATTTTGCTTGAAACGAAGATTTTATAAATTGCCATTAAAAAGTCATATGAATACCATATGAAGGAAATAGCGATCTCTTAGCTTATTTTAATGAAAAAGCACAGTCACAGGTCACAAAATTGTATACACAAAAGAAACAGTTTTTTTCCCCTCTGCAAACAGAATGTGTATCGAAAAAATGTGAAATGAGTTACCTATATTGTGAAACTGTAATATGTCCAAGAAAACAAGCGAAAAGTTTGACTCTAATAATAAGCGAATCTGCGGACTTATTTCAGCGCAGAGAAATTTCTTCTAGTTTATCCGAACTTTTATTAAATATATCAACACTAGTCTTACTAATCATTTGAAGTGAATGTTTCTTTTGGGATTGAAAATAAATTTAACGCAAATTTATACCATGTTTTAGTACCACCGGTATTCGTAACATAAGTGAAATTTAAAAGACTGATTTTGCCAATATCAACATTTAACTGTAACAATAGCATAGATAAACCGTACTGAGCTAAGAGCCTCACTGCTTTAAAGTTGCACATTACATATTCACTGGAAGAAAGTATGAAAGATTTAGCAGAGAGTAATTAAGCTCACAGATTAGAAATTAGAACTAAATTATATTTTTCCGAAGGTGCTGTCATCGAATTTTATCATTGCATTTTGATGTTGTAAGCCTGTATGGAATTGGATGAAATTTTTCGGGCCTGTTTTAAAAGTTATCCCGCCATTCAGATTTAATTCCTATAATACCAGATCGCTCACGTGGGGAAAAGGCCACTAGGCCAAGGAGATGTATACTGCAGTCAGACTTGTTTAAATAAGCCGTTATTCAAAATGCTGCTAATTAAACATATTGCATTGGAAATAAGTAGAACTGTAACACGGCATATAGAAGAACAGTTGGGAAGAATTTTATTATTAAAAAAAATAGGAGAATTTAAAGATTAAAATATATTTTTATCTCATGTAATCTCACGTACGCGTGCACACACACACGTATGTGTATGCACTCTTTTTTGTTCTGATGTTGCAGAAATAAGCTGTTCTTTGTATGTTCTAATATTCGCTTTTGATAATTTTTTTCTTTAAAAGTGCCGTTCGATTCAGCATCGCTAGTAATCTTTTTCATCGCTAATGATTTGAGCATTATTTACTTATACGAGTTTGTGTCTGCACAAGAGCATGCCTGCATATGCAAATATATAATGAAGAACTAATAGAATAAAAAGGTGTCGCGAAGATATTAAATTATTTATGGTACTATTTGCAAACTATTTCTATTGTCTTCACTTTTAATTTTTTTTGATGATAAAGAATAATTCCCGAACTAAGCTCTGGCATACACAACATACGCGATGAAACCACGTTATTCGTAAAAATGTAGGGTTTATAACATACCTGTCCGCGCCTTAAAATCACGCATTTTAAAAATGTTTTATATTAATAAGCAATAATAACTATTCAGTTTTCCTACTTCGAAAGAATTTCGGCCTGAAAAAGAGCTTAGAAGAAAAAAAAGAATGAAGAAATTTCGATAATGTAATTCCAGAAAATTCCTAAGCCAGAAATTCAGTTCGATTTCCTACACTAGTGGTACAACATTTTCAGTTGACAGTCTATTCGTGTTTCCTTAAATTCTTTCAGAGGTAACTGTAGCTAATAGCATTATTAAGAAGACATACCAGTATCCTCGTACCAGTCTTTTGTTTTATTTTCGTGCGCTTTTACCAAAGTGCGTTGCTCATCATAGACATTGTGATTGCTTGCTCCCTTTTTCTTCAACGGGAGAAGAGCTATTTTTTTTAATTAATTTTTTTTAATATTTTTTGCATTTTTACACCATTTCAGGAAACATTTGTATACTGATTATTTGTATGTTTGAAATTAAGTCAATGAATGTAATGAAAGTATTCTCTTTAAAGTTTTAAAATATAATAAAATACGTATTTTAAATTACATTTTGTGCTAAGTTTTGTAATTTTAAGCTAATTGTCAGAGTAAGAAAGGCTGTTCATGTTGATTGCCTCGGTAGTAAATCGGTGTGAAACACATTTAAAACAGATATTAGAAGAAGGAAAGCAGATAGCAAAGCATTCAAGATTATTGCGACTAAAATATAGGAAACAGTAATTACTGAAATGATTTCTAGTATGAATTGATGAGTTCCTTTCCAAAGTAATGCTGTTCGGATGCCCCCCCCCAAAGAAAAAGCAAAACAGAGGGGGAAAAAAGTGAAAGGAAAAAGGGGGGAGTGGGTGAAGGCCGATGAAGTCCGTAAAAAATATACTGAAATACGCTTAAAGACGGGTATGGAAAGAATGTGATTTAAAATAATTTTCTCTTTCGAAATTTAATATGTGTGGTATCTGCTGATCTTAATTTTACTCTTTCATATTCAATTTGTGAAGGAACGTTTATATTTTTCTTATATATTTATTCCCATTCCCGACATTTTTTATACTTTTTTGGAAGAAATTCGTTTTTCTTTGCTTAATGTTAAATAATTATTTCTCCCTTTTCGCAATTATTTATTATCATACAGTTTTACTTGATGCTTTCTTACCGTAAATGAGTTTTATTTTTCTGATGTCTTATGAAAATATTTAATGGCATTCCTTTTTATTTCAACTATGGGAGAGCTGAAGAGTTTGTAAAAGGAAAGGACATTTTTTAGGGTGTATAAAAGAATTTCCTTACCCCCCCCCCAAAAAAAATTTGTCTTTGTGGTTACAATGTCAAGCTAGGATTTCCTGCCGAATAAATGCCTGGTGTAATGAACTGTTTGAATGCAAAAATTTCTTTCCTTTGAGTATATATTAATCAAAATAATGCTTCTGCGGCGGGGCACGTGGTAGATGGCATAATTCGCAGGCTTAACAAATTTCTGTGAAAGTATTGCACATTCCCTTGTTGTAATCACACTGTGATGCAGCCACTGAAAGATTTGTTTGGGGAATATACAAACAAAATATATTTTTAGAAGGGTGTTTTGATACCGTAGATAAAGACATTTCACATAACTGTTACTGAATAGTTTTAGTCTGTGAATGGTTCTGCCTACGAAAATACTTTAAAGAATTCAAGGAGTTATCAATTCAGGGAAAACAGTTAATTAAAAATCATAGGCGTTGAATATTTGCTGTTGCCTTATTTTTAAGTATATATATTTTTTTCATTTGAAAGTAATGTCTCATTTTTTAACAAACGTAAATTTAACCATCGTGTATTATGAAGGAGGAAGACACATGTATAACATTTATTTCGCACATAGCACATATGTGAATATAATGATGTACAGGATTTACAGTGATTTTTAACGTGCCATGCTTACAGCATTATTACATACCCTCTTGCGTGTAACTAGAATACCTCAGAATGATATAACCCCCCTTAATTGCAGTATACTATTAGATATGCATTTTAAGCATGAAAAATACCTAATTATTTGATATTTTACTATCCCTTACGTATAAGAGTCAAGATTTAATCGGCGAAAGAACCGACTTCTCACCCAGTGTGGATCCAGTTTGAGATTTCAGAAGCAGAGCTGCTGAAATGAAAGTTGGCTTCCGGTAATTGATTTGGCTCATGGTTGTGGTGCAAAAGACTGAAGTTTGGTGGTGATCTGACATCTGAATGGACTTAAACGTTCAGTCAGGGCATCTGTTACACAAAACAGTCAGTCATCGTATCGTAATCAGTATGTGCCTCGTTCAGGATATCCAGACAAGGTACGCTTCATATACCGATGAAGTTCCTGCATCATAATTTTATTAGTGATATCTTAAAGTAATGAAAATAAGTTACACTGCGGAGGTTCTCTTAAGAGAGAGACTACCGAGAGTCGCTATATGAGCAGTAGTCAATTAGAAAATAGCATGAAAGGCTTTCGTTTGGAGATATTTGAAATGCTTTAAGGAAAGTCACAGAGGACTTCGAAGCGCGTAAATTTGTGCTTTCAATACGAGGGAGCACATTCGAACATTTTAGATGATTAACCATGATACTTAAGTTATAAAGCATTAGTTGCAGCGGTAGTCCGTTTATTCGCGAATATTTTTCGAAAGTACGTATTGCAAAAATTTTTGAGGTTTATGGCGGCTTGAAAAATCTACTTAATATGCTTGTAAGTTTGGTGGTTATTATGAATGCATAAAAACTCAAAGCTGTACGAAGTTAAGACTTGTCACTATGTACTACGTACACAAACACTTCCAAACTTTACATGTTGCTGCTGTCAATGAGAGTAAACTAGCGTAAATATTAGTCGTCAGTTAGCATAGTCCCTTTGACGGTTTCAACAGCATTATGTTAATTCTTAGCTGCCAGGAGTGAATAGTGGCGAATGAAACTTAAAGGTCACCAAAAAAAACGAGTCTTAAGAGGACTTGAAGAAAGTGTTTTTGAGGGTTTTTAGTGGGCTTATATATGTTTGTTGAGTCATATATGCATAAATAAAATGTGTATCCCTTTGCTAACAATGCGGTGATTTCAGATATTCTGAATATCTGCTTAAAACAGTGCAGGACCACTTACCTTCAGGACTACCAACCAACGATGATATACTGACCAAAAAAAAGCAAATATATCAGTACTGCAAGATAATATTGAAATCAAAAGTAGTAAAATTATTCGAACCAGTGGCCGTACCTTTCACCTTCATACCTTTGGAAAACAGGGCCAAGTCTCTTCGGTGTTGCGCATTTCATTTTTATGTTATATATTTATTTATACTTAGAACATACGTTTGTGATAATATCAGTTTTATTATCAGCAAACACTTCGCTAATATGAAGGGGAATGAGAAGGGAATTGCTTTGGAACCATATTTTCAAGGTTTACAGAATTATGGCATTTTCCCTTACGTGCTGTCGTGGTGTAAGCGATTATCACACCCAGCCAGTACGCGGGAAATTCGGCGTTCAAATTCTGGAGAGAGCATTGTTGATTTTTCACTTTATCATTTAAATAAAAACGTAATTTCTACTGTGGCACCCGAATGGAAAATGTCGTTGAGGTAACTGGTCACCACTTCAATTTGGTCGATTGGATCTTGGGTCTTTTTCCTTTAAATGGGCGGAGAATTGAAGCAATTATTGTATTTCCTTTTGATTGTTTTCATATTGTAAATGGTTAGCACATCCAGCTAGTAAGTGGAAGATCTCTGATTCGAATCGCGACGAGGGAACTGTTGATTTTTCACACTTTTTTGTATCGGAGATGGGGAATGGAGTCTCTACTAGTTTTACTCGCTTTTTATTCTTCAGAAAGAGAAATATTCATCTGATTGGACCACCTTTGTTTAGACCTTAATTTTTTTTCTTTTCGAAACTGAGATCTATATGTCATTTGCTTTGCCTTAATTTCATTTGTAAGTTATCCAGCGTGATAAGAACTTCCAAGGTTCATTTTAATTTTCTAACTCTTTATTTTAAGTTAAATTACTTTTCTATCAAGCCTCGTTTCATTTCTCTGCCAGAATGTAAATTTCCAGGGCGCGATATTCAGATTAGGTAGACTGAAGGAAGTATTTAACGGAAGGCGTTGGAGGGTGAAATCAGTGCGTGTTGTGCCTACTTGGAAGTCACGTCGCTAACTTTGATCCCCTAGCGATTAAAATTCTGCGGCGTTGAGTTATTCTTGTCATTAGGCTTGTTTACGCCGACTTTGGTCAGAGCCAACTTGCGCGCTAGTTAAACTGTGAAGCCGTTGGGCTACTTTAATAATTTTAATTTTTATCCATTATCTTTGATTTAAGCCAAAAGTATTGGCTTCTGTAAGCACGAGTTGGTGCCGTCTGTTAAACTTTATTTGTATTAATAAAAAGGTCCTTTACACCCTATCCCTGTCTCTGTGGTTATTATAAGACACAGTGAAAAGTCACTAGCTGTATTTTAGAGGTTCGATCTTTAATTGTATGCTCCCGAAGAAGAGCAGATCCTGTAAACTTACTGGAAATAAATGGCGATAGTATTTACCAGGCAGTTGTTTCTTAGTCATCTAAACCCATTCCGTTTCACTTTATTGTTTCTAAAAGGTTGAATTTTCATCTGAATTATTATGTGTTTGGCAATAAGAAATATCGAAGGAGAAGCACTAGCTAGTAACAATCAAACAGCTATTTCTATTGCATTTGCTAATATCTTTTCTTCCGTCTCTCCTTTCCTATCACATTTGCGGATTTCAGGGATTACTACACGCTTCATCGCATGTATGCTTTCGGCTATAGCAGCACCGAGAAAGAAAGAAGCAAAATGAGAATGTCGGATTGTTGTCGGACATTGTAATCCCGCAATGGAAATATATGGGGAGTGTACTTAGTCAGCTGTAATGTAGATTGGAAAAATGCGGCTTCGATTTGAATGGGCTATTTTTAGCTTTGTTTGTAAAGACTATGAGATAGTTTCAATACTATCATCATATTAATTCTTTTAGATGCGGGTTAACGAAAAGTCTTCCTACAGATTGTTTTTGCGTTCCTGTGAGCTTTAATATTATTAGCATGACATTTTTATGTTATTAGCATTGTTCCCTTAATTAGCTATCGGAAAAAATGAAATGAAATTTCATACTTCGATGTAAATATGTTTTTTTTTCAATAAAAGAGCCATATCTTTTTTTGATCTTTCATAATTTTAGCATCGCCTTTATATGAGCATAGACAAACATTCGAAATATTAATTAATATAGTGTGTGGAATGACATTATTTCAATGCACTGAAAGCATTTAATAGTTCTTTAAAGAAATATCGTATGAAAGAAAGAACAGTTTTAATATTTTTTTTTACTTTCACACCAGATTTACCCTTTTGGTTGATATTTTTGTTACGATACCCAAATTTAAAACCTTCGTATGTGCATCAGTGGTGTTCTGTAGGGAATTTTTATATTTTGCTTTCTATAGGAAATTTTGTAATTTGTATTCCATCTTATGGGAACTCTCATTAAACTGCTTTAAAACAGCTGATGGTTACGGCAGTAATCAGTTACAGCATCCAGCTGTATATATTAGATTTGGTTCCTGAAATTAATCCTTCTTAAGTCTAGTCTTACCATCTATGCGTTATGTAATTACTTATACCATTCAGTTTTATCTTCTAAATTTTCGCTTCTGAAATTAGAAACTTCTGTAATCAAGTCTTGACATTTGTCGTGTTGCATTACGTTTGACTACAACGGCATTAATAACCCACGCAGATTTGCAATAAATGGCAATTTCAACAGCTGTTGAGAATTATGCGACAGAAGATTTGACATGTGCCTTTCAAATGAAAGCTATAAGTTGGGTTTTGAGTGTACAAAACTTTACGTACAAACAAAAAATCATACGTCCATCTTAGAAAATGTTTGTTTTATTTTTGAATGGAATCTCTGCTTAATATAATTTCTAATATATGTCAGGTGCGGTCAGCAAGTTGATCGGCCGAGGCGATTTCAACGCGCGAACGCAATTTAGCCGTGACTGATGGAAAAGAAAAGTTCGTGGCTACATTAATATCATAGTTGAAATCACAATTCGCCGTCCGCACTACATCATCTGTCACCCGCTCTATGTCCAACACGCAACCTACCGGCTCCTTGTCGTGCCTTTTTCTAATCCTCAGCGTAACAATATGCTAG
>KK116173.1:10131-52280 GCA_000611955.2 Stegodyphus mimosarum
TGTATAAAATTTTATATTCACCTTGATGGTAACATTGTATTATCGTTTCAAAAAAATATCAATATTTCTTAGCACTACTACTGTGTAAGATTATCTACTACACTTCTCCTGAATTTTGTATCCGTTGAAATGAGTTTAAACAAATCCGAAAAAGAAGAAAAAAAGAAGACCTAGCATCTTCATTAAGAATGGAAACCTAATTATTTTTTACAGTGATGAATCATAAATATTATTGCTTAATATGTAATGCTTCCGTAGTTGTTACTAAAAAGGTAATCTAGAAGGGCATTTTCAACTTTACATTTACAAGTATCAAACAGATTAAACATAAAATGGTGATTTGAGAAGAAATAAGATTAGGTATCTTCAGTGTTCAGTAAACGGATTTTAAAAAGCTGACGTTGAAATCACGCGCAGTGACTATTGCATCATACATATCATAAACCAGATATTAGCAAAAAATATAAGCAGTTTTCGAACGGGAAATTTAAAAAAAATTATCTTGGAAATGTCAGGTTTACTTTTTATTGATTTTAAGAACAAGACTGAAATTATTGGTGCTATTAAAGAACTACAGTTGTCTCGAAATATTTTGATGCGGCGGATTTAGGAAATATAAATGAACAATTATGTAACGGCATTAACAGATATTCTTACTTTTGCCTTCATTTTGGTGAATCAGCGGATAAATGAAATTCCGATATATGCATCTAAAGCAGCGATCTCCAAACTTATTTGATCGCGTATCCCTAAGGCGAAAATAGCTGTAAGTTATACCCACGTAATGTAATATAATACACTGCTCGACATTGAAAATGCAACATCAAGAAGGAGTGGTCAGAAATTTATGCAAATTTTAGAGTAGACGCTCGTCACTGAATTATGCGAATGATGTGAAATGCGCAGCTCTCCGACGCACGTGAAGTAAGGTATAAGAGAAGGAACGTGCAGAATAGGCAATATTCGTGTCGTTATTTCTGACAGACGAATTATCGAAGAAAGGTGGTTTTTGTCCCTGAGGATACGTGTAATAGGAGAGAATGCCAGGCCGCCGTCAACGAAGGCACTTCCAGCAGATAGACGATTTTACGAGGGCTATGGTGATCGGACTGAGAAGGGCGGGTTGGTTCTTATGTCAAATCGCAGCTGATACCCACATGGATGCGAGAGCGGTGCATCGGCTATGGCGAACATGGTTGGAACAAGGGAATGGGGGAAGAAGGAGGGCTGCAGGGGCAGCCAGAGTGACGTCAGCACGCGTGGATCGACGCATCCGCTGACAAGCTGTGGCGGTCCCGCAAGTCACTTGTACCGCGATTCTGCAGCATGTGCAAGATACCCTGGATGTTCCCGTGTCGACGAGAACCATTTCCCGTCCATTGGTTGAATGTGGCCTGCACTCACGGCGTCCTTTAAGAAGACTGCCATTGACCCCGCAGCATAGACGCCAACGCTTAGAATGGTGCCGGACTGGAGCGATTTGGATGACAGAATGGCGAAACGTCGTGTTCTCAGAGGAGTCACGCTTCTGCTTATCCAGTGACAGTCGCCGCATACGTGTGTGGCGTCGACGTGGAGACAGATCTAATCCGGCAGTAACTATGGAATGCCACACCGCGCGACAACGTGGCATAATGGTTTTGGGGCGCTATTGCCTACGATTCCAGGTCACCTCTAGTTCGTATTCAGGGCACTATGACGTCCCAACGATGCTTGGATAATGTACTGCGGCCGGTGGCAATCCCCTACCTTTGGGGGCTGCTTAATGCAATTTTTTAGCAGGATAACGCCCGACCACACAGTGCGCACATCTGCCAACATGCTCTGCAAGGTATACAGATGCTTGCCTGGCCACCGTACTCTCCTGACCTGTCACCAACCGTACATCTGTGGGATGTGATTGGACGCCGTTTGCAGACTCTGCCCCTTGCCTCGTTCAGAAGACGAACTGTGGGAAATGGTTGAAAGGGAATGGAGAGCCATCCCTCAGGACACCATCCGCAGTCTTATTGACTCTATGCCTAGACGTGTTTCTTCGTGCATCGCTGTCCGCGGTGGTCCTACATCCTACTGAGCCGACGCCGTTCTCGCTCTATATTTTGACTATCATTTTGAAATAAAGGTCACTTATTGCTGCTTGCTGTCTCTGTCTTTTTTTTCCAAATTTCATCACTTTCTGACCACTCGTTCTTGATGTTGTATTTTCAATGTCGAGCAGTGTATAATATAATATAATATACACAAGTCATGCACTTGCAAATGATCGTGAGCTTACTTCTTTAACGCGGTGGGGTACACGTACTTCACTTTGGAGACCACTAATCTAAAGAAGAATTGTTGGATATGATTTCTTTGATTGAAAAGACTACAGCTAAGTTGATAGATGTGTTCAATATAGATATATTAAACTGTTAAACTTTCTTACTAATTTGAAACTACAAATTTTTAAATTAATTTACACGAGCACGAATTCCCAAGTTTTTGAGTTGCCGCTACATAATTCACCGACATGTGTTAATCGGAAAAAGATAAAATACAAAAGAAATAAAGGATGTAGCATTTTAAATTACTATTTCCATTCTGTGATGTTCTATTAAACGGCGTTTCTTCTTCTTGCAGCTTGATGAAGAACAGCCAGAATTATTATAACATACTGATGCCAGGTGGGCAAATATCTGCAACGATTTCAAGATTTATTGACTGACACTAATTTTTTTTTTCTAAGACCAAAGTCAAGAATGTTCAAATTTAAATGATGAAACTTAGCTCAGTGATATTGCATTTCTTAGCCAAAGAACTTGAGGAAGATTTTTGGAAATAAGTCAGTCAAGAAAAGTTTTCCAATATCAGTAAATGTAGCGAATACATCCACTCTTGTTTGGGATCTATGTGTTTATCTGAATCGGCTTTTTCGTATTAAAGGTCCCGAAGACCAAGCATCGTTTCGTACTTAATGATATCCGTACCGAAAATTCATTATCATTATCTTTATTTGGATACATAATAAATTATGAACGCTTAGTAGGAGACGTGTAGACGCAGTCTTCCATAAAAAATTAACAAAATCAAATTTGATCTATATTTTCTCTGTGGCTACTTTTTAATTAAAAACTTTATTAAGAAAATATCATGCTGTTTAATAGCTCCTTCTTCATTATCGGTTATTAATACACAGTTAGTTGAAATGTATTAAATGTCAGGATTTTAGTCGGTAGATCGCGACACATTTCTACGAAAAAAGTCGATCATATACACAGTCCAGTCACATTAATGTGACCACCACGTACTTTCCATGTCAGAGTTAAATAACCAATCACAGAAGGCAGGTGGCAGCACAGTGCAGTTGAGCGTATATAAAGGATGTGTGAGGGCTTCGGAAAACATTTCAATCGTTGGCGTAATGCAGAAACGAAGCGATTTATCCGACTTCCAAAAGGGCATGATCATTGGCTTTCGGGCCAAGGGTGGAAGCATTTCCGAAACGGCTGAGTTTGTGAACTGTTCGCGTGCCGCCGTGGTAAAAGTGTACCGTGCATGGCAAAATGGGACTGTCCAAAATCAGCGACGTGGCAAATGTGGTGCACCACGGGCCATAGATGACAGAGGCGAACGACGGTTGCGGAGATGCGTTCGGGCAGATAGACGGGCTACCGTTGAGCAACTGACCACCAAAATGAACCAAGGGGCTACCAAAAGTGTCTCCCAAAGTACTATTCAGCGAACATTGCTGCGTCTGGGCCTCCGAAGCAGACGCCTGGTTCGTGCACCTATGCTGACTGCTGTTCATCGACGGCGAAGGCTAGAATTTGCACGCCAGTACAGCAGCTGGACGTCCACTGAGTGGCGACAGGTTGCGTTTTCGGATGAATCGCGTTTTATGCTCCATCGGACAGATGGACGTTGGCGTATAAGGCGTGAAACCTCTGAAAGGAACCACCCTGCAACCATTGCCGGAACGGTCCAAGCTGGAGGCGGGAGCATTATGGTCTGGGGAATGTTTTCCTGGCATTCTCTAGGTTCACTGATCATTGTGGAAGGCACAATGGATCAATACAAGTACGCATCTGTCCTTGCGGACCATGTTCACCCCTACATGCGCATTGTTTTTCCTCAGGATGATGGCATCTTCCAGCAGGACAATGCGAGGTGCCATACAGCTGCCAGTGTACGTGCGTGGTTCGAAGAGCACCAGGATGAGTTTACCGTCCTCCCCTGGCCAGCAAACTCACCTGACTTAAACCCAATCGAGCATCTGTGGGACCATCTCGATCGAGTTGTTCGCGCCATGGATCCTCAACCGCGTAATCTAGCGCAGCTGGCCACGGCATTAGAGTCGGCATGGCTCAACATCCCAGAAAACACCTTCAGGGACCTATGTGACTCTCTTCCTGCACGTCTCGCAGCAGTCCGCTCTGCGAAAGGTGGTTATTCTGGCTTTTGACAGATGGTCACATTAATGTGACTGGACTGTGTATATATATATATATACACAGAAGTTGGCCATGTCTGATGTATGTAATTAATAAGTTTACAAATGTTTATTCCATACCTGTTTTTAATAAAATATGCTTCGGTCGCCGTATATTATGCACTCAGTCGCAGAGTAATTGTTTGCCTGCCGCTTAGTAATGATTATACAACCATTTTCTTCGTAAATATCCTGAGGCTTGCAAAAGTTACTAATGTACTTCATGGCACCCAAATACAAGATGGCTTCATGTGTAAGAAACCCTGCCTTTTAAACGTTATTTCAGTGACTGGAAGGAAGGCTACATATATGAAGGCGTATCATATATGAGTTTCATGTGTTGAAACAAGAAACAGTAATTTAAAAATCACATCTTAAATTAGCCCGAAATAAATACATTTTCTTTTAACATATTTTCTCCTTTATGTCATAAATGTTATCTTAATACGTTTAGAATTTTTTTTTGAAATGTTGTTAGACTGTGTGCATGGAAGACGGAAATGGTTTTTAGAAGGTCATTGGTATTTATGATTTTTAGAAGGTATGTGGAGTAGGGCGTATTCATATAGTCTGACAATAAAATGCTTTTCGTGTCAAATGAAATAAGTTATATGAAAAGTAAATTGGTATTATTGAAAAACTGAAGTCATAAATAACAGTTTCAGTTACATATTTAAAAAAATATATGATCTGGCCAGCATATGACCAACGAGCAACGACCAACGGAATAGCAACGAACTTTAACTAAACTAGCATAACTTCTGGTTGATCGTTTATAAATAAGATCTAATTTGTTTATAAACTATATGGCTCTCCTTTTTCTCATTTTTTAATATTCTGTTCTCTTATTGCAGTGTTCAATGACAATTACACCTTCTCATGTATACATCCGTTCTCATGCTTTAATTCGAAAATATCGCATCGATCGTAGTATATCTTCTGGTCATATAGTGTTTCGGTTTCACAAATCAAAGATTTAACGATCACAAAATTTTTAACGCAGCAATCGCAAAATTTTTAAACGCAGTCTACCTTTAGAATTTCTTATAGACTGTATTACGCTATTTTAGCTTTATTTTTGAAATATCACTTCTTACGCCACATTAAATTTAACAACAAAATCACAAAATATTTAAAATGAGCATATCTTTAGAATTCCCAATGGACTGTAAATTGTTGCCGTACATTTTTTTTTCATGTTCGCTATGTTATTTATATTTGCTATATTACTTCTTCAAAAAATATACATAGCGATAATATTAGGTAGCGGAATCTTTTTATTTGGGAAGTGATTAGACGCAAAAGTGAAGCGAACATAAAATTGAGAACTGAGGCTAACACATTTAATTGCTTCATAATGAGCTTATTCTCGTTGCATTTAGCATAATTCCAAGAATACATTTAATGCTTATACATGTAACATATTGTTATCAACCACAGACTTATCTTAAATACCAAATCTGAAAAGTTTTGAATTATCTCATAACTTTTTTTTTTGGCTAAAGTCAGAACTTCGAATAAAGTATCACTTCTGGTTCATTCATTTTAGCCAAAATCTAATATGTTGTTCCATATAAATATCTTAAGTACGAAAACTGAAAAGTATATAGTTTAATATAGAACTAAAAAGATTATAGTTTAATATAGTTTTTCCATTAAAAACTGTTACGGGCATCAAGTAAACTGCCACTTCAGTTTGTCGAGTTTTACCCAAAACCTAATCAACTTTCTATATGAATTTCAAAACCTTTAATACGGAAAATAGCAATTTTTGGAAGTTTCGTATAAAAGTTATCGTGGGCGATAAAATCGTCATGCACGTACATACAGACATCATTGTAAAAATAGTAAAAACATATTTTGGGGACCCTAATTCATGCTTATTCACTGAAAATTCACAATCGAATTTTTGGACCGGAAACGTTACCTGTGCATATATAGAGTGGTGGGAGGTAAAAGACAGTTTCCACGTGCCTGTTTACTCTGGTACAAATTACTGAATACATAAATTATAGAGTTTTTTGTGTAATGACAGAAACATTTAGTATTTCGGTTGTTGTACCGTACAGCGTGTCATCGTCGCGCTAATGGCTATCTTACGTCAAAAGAGAATAAGAAGCTCTCTTTGTAAGGTTTTAGTTTAAACTAACAAAGTTTTATGTTAATTTCTCTTTCCTATGAGCTCTTATTTCAACTTCCCGTTAGAATGAGTGCGCGTTTCAGCTTTATGCTAATTTGAGGTGGAGCCAAGTTTTGTATTTAAAGGTTAGCAAGGAACTTCTGTATGTGAGAGAGCTTTTAGTCTCAGATCACTGCGGCTCTGTTCGACGTCCACCTGAGCAGCTAGTATTTAAATTTTAAGCCATAGCCCTGTTACTCTAATACTTATTGAAGTAATCTAAGTGCGTTAGTATTAGCTAAGTCTTGCTACGCACCATTGATAGTTTAGCATAGAGGCCAACCTCGCGTTTATAGCTCTGTGAGCAACGACTACTTAATTTCTACTCACTTTATTTTAAATTATTTGATTGTTCAGTTTGGGCCCAAGTGCGGTCATTATTTTCTGCTATCCCTTCCGAGTTGGGAAGTGGCTGTAAATAGTAGTTAAATAAAAGGGTCATTTTAAAACCCTCCTTGCGTGCAGTTATTCTACTACTTCCACTGAACATAGCTGCATTCAGCTCACTGTTCAAGATCAGGACTTTAGCAACTTCACGAATATGTTCGCCAAAAGTATGCACAGAACACTCAGTCCTGACATCTTTTCATGATTAAGTTATGGCTGACTGTGTTTGCCGAGTGCACCTGCGTCACGAAAGTTTGTGGACAGATATCTCGCGATTAAACATTCTACTATATAAAAACATAGTAGTATGTTTGTTCATAAAAAAATGTTCCTGAAACATCCGCGTAATAAAAAAATTCATGTGTATAAAGACATGAAGCCTAATTTTGCAGCCTTTTTCTTAATGTTTTGAAATAAGGTCTAATGTATTTACCGGAAACCTGGGGGGAAAAAATCACGTCTGTCAGTTTTTATCTTATCGCTTTGCAGTGTGCTCTCATTTCCTGTCACGCTAAGAGGTATTCCATACAGAATAAATGAATGAAATTTAGGTAGTGAATAACTGAAAATCAGGATCTTGACTGAGATAACGAAGAAAACGAAAACGAAAAAATGACGGATGCTAATAATTTGGGGGGGGGGCGGTTGTACAAAAAGAGGTAAAAAAGCGAAAAAATGGAAGCCAAAAAATTATTTACTGCTGATTTTGATTGTCTTATATTTTAATCGTATAAAATATAAAGAAAAATCAAAAGATTATTTTTTTTTCTTTTGATCGGATATCGTTTATAAATCTTCCGTTTTCCGACTGCTTAAGGTAGACTAGCGAGCTTGAGCTAACTCTGTTATAGGTAATCACGGGCTCTATCAATTTTTTAATCCTTTATAAGGAATAGTTTCTTCCATCTTTATCCTTTGCGTAAGAAGCGTTTGATCACATACGATGCAATAATTTCCATTTTTGTTTGGTGTTAATTTTCTAACAGTACACATCAGTTTTGTTTCTCTGTCGTTAAAACAAATTTTAAACATTTTGATATGTTTCAATAAAGTGCGTAATTATTTTTATATTTCAGTTCACGGAAATTAAAAATGTGATGTGGACACCACATAACTTCCTTGTACGACCTATTAAATTATACACATTTTTTGCTGCACTTCATTTAAACTAATTTCCTTGAATTATTCTAACCGATCCTCAAAGTAAGTTCAAAATAACATCAAAAATTGCAAATTTTGAAATTAAATGTCTCGTTCAGTTTTTGTAATTTTTTTTTTTCAAAACCCGTGTAAAACTTTTCAAACCGAGAGATCGCATTAAAAATTAGATTTCGTTATTTATCGAAAACATTTTTTTTTAAATTTGAAATTGCCAAAACATGAATATATTCGTCATTCGTATATATACGTTTGGTTTTGCCGATTGCAATAAAAAAAGGAGGGGCACAACTAGGCGTTATAGTAGTCCCATATACAAAATTTCACGTTCTGAAGGCTAATCTAAGGTTCACGTTTTCGTTTCTGAGTTTCACTTTTTGAGTTACGCGAAATACGTATATACGTACATACATGCGCACGCACGTGCAGACTTCCAAAAAAAATCCATTTTAAATCCATTTTACCATCTGTTTTGGAAAAAAGAGTCTTTTATTCTGTCCGTATGTACAGACGTTACGCAAAAAAATCGTCCATATGGAGTCAGGAACGGTCAAATGGATATTTCCGTTGAAGTGTGATACCGGAAATTTTTCGCGATAACAATGCTTGCTTTATTTCGTACAAGGAAGTAAAAATAAATAAATAAAAATAAAAAATAATAATAATAAAAAATCATTGCTTCAATTTTTCCCCCCATTTCAGTTTTATTGATTGCGCTTAAAATGTCTGCAGATATTAAATGTTGAGATAAATGTGAGACACGAAATTTTTCTATGCCATATTGTAATATTTGGCACAGGAATGTTCCAGAAAATTATATCCAAAGCTCGAAATAGGCCAATAGGATAGATCAGTGTATGGTGCTGGATGTTGTGTTCCAGCTATGAACATTATTGCAAGAATGAAAGATACTCATTTTCTTTGTCATGCCTATGAAAGGGTTGTGGGCCGCGGGGAAGGTTAGTAGTCAATCATAGCGATTGCTTTCCCTCCAGTCTCATGAGATGGTCTATTTCTTGCTTTTTGAAGCCATAACAGTTTGCTTACAGTTTAATTATTCTTTGGAACTTACCATTCTATCGTATTGTAGTAGGAAAACAGAGAAACCAGAGTGAGCATTCGAATTTCATTTCGGCCTCTGAAAACTCATAAATGTGGATTTTTTACGTAGATGTGTTGTGGAGGCTTAGCCTCAAATTCATTTGGATCTAAAGGTCTAAGTTTAAAGGTCCTGTGGTAGTTGGATGAGAATACTATTTAATGATAAGATGTTAACCGATTAATAATACCTGTTATCTTTTCCCGGTAATTTGAAAGGTAAGTAATTATTGCTTTAGAGCAGAAATGCCTAATCTTTTGAACGTCGCGGATCACTTGAATGATTTGGTATCTTGCTGCGGCCACTAAAAAAATTTATTGAGAAGCAGTTTTGTTATAAAAATACGTTTGTTTTTAACTCATTTGTAGGATTTAGATCTAGCTTTTATGGAGAATAAATTCTAGCTTTCATGGAGTATATGAGTTACGTTACTTTATTTAAATTTTACATTTTTATCCTTTTTGCATATGCGTCTTGGAAAAAAATAAAATGTTGCTAAAAAAGATACATGCAGATGTTATAAAGATACAGTAAGATGCATACAGCTTCTCTTTGAACAAACTTAGCTTAAAGCTAAAGTCGAGCTATCAACTGGTGCATATTCTGTTCAAACGCATCAACGCTTCTCGAATGATATTGAACCTGTGTAAGAGTTAAATTTTGATAAATGACTGTTCTTAAAAGGTCAGAAGACACTGGTCGCTTTCTGTCTTAGTTTCGGGAAATTATTTTTCCCCACATAGTTTTGATAAAATTCTGAAGTTGAAAGGTCTAAGTCATTCTGAAACTCTGAAAATTTCTTCTTTCAGAACATCAGCTTCATCCAGGGGTTTTGTTCTGAAGATGCTGAACACTACTTGCATCATTCTTGGCTATCGAATTCTGTAATCTTCCTGAAAAAAAATTCTCGAACCCATCTTGGAGTCCTGTGACATAACTATAAGAAATAATCTACAGCTTGGACTTTTGCCCATTAGCAATTCGAAAATCTAAAAAGGCGTCAGATTGTAAGTTTTGAGTTGGCACCTGAGCAGTTCAAGATTCATTCGAAAAGCTTCATACTGAAACAGAAATGTGTACCAGTATTTTTTTTTGACTGAAGCTTTAAATAAAGTTCTTTGGAATGAGAAGATGTATGTGTAAGGAAGGCAATATTATTTTTGCCATCTACTCTAGATTTTCGAATTTGGATACTGGTCAAAGTTCGAAGATCCAGAGTAAAGGAAGGATTTTGATAAGTTGCCGTTTGTTTTCATGAACTTTTAGATCAAATCTTTCAGCCCAAAAGTTTGTATGCATACAGTACAGTTGCTCAACCATTGCATCTCACAAGAGTAGACATGGCTGTGATCTGTAAGCGTATTCTTTGCTGAAAATTTGGCTGATGATTCGAACCCTGATCCCTGTTAAATTTAAATGTCAACTTTCATTGCATTATCGAACCCACGAGGTTTCGCAAAGAGATTCTTCTGATGAATTATGCAGTGGTAGGTGATGAAATTTGGATACTTTTGCTCTTGTCTGAAAAGCCTAAGAAGTCCTAAATTCTTGCTGCGCGCACTCAGAGCTCCGTGTTTCGCCGCTTGTATGAGTTTTCAATATTGAGCTGATTTTTTCTGGGAGTTCAGCTTACTTGTTTGTCCCTTTTAATATTTTTTGAATGAAAGAAAATTTATAGCATAACGCCCGCTGCAAATATAAAAATTTATCAGTTAAATTGAGATTTTAATCGAGCGCCAAAAACTAACACAATATTCTAATTTCTTTTTGTCTACATTTCGCAGCTAATTATTCCACTATTCAGTGACAGAATTCCTAGAGTGGTCAGCATTGTTGAAAGTATCAATCTTTTGTGTAACATATGTATTTCACTGCTATCAAGCACACCAGCGGCCGAGCGGTAAAGACGCTGAACACTGGTAGTTCGGTCCGAGGTTCGAATCCCGCGAACGGGCTGGCTGCATGGGCGTTTTCGTGGTTTTCCTCATGTGTAACGTGTATACGAGCCAGTATCCCTTAGAAAGTCCTCCACGAAGGCATCCCTCCCTTTAGGCAGATAGCCCTTGTGTACTTTGCCATAATTGAATAACCATAACCAACCACTGCTATCAAAGTATTCTTTGGCAAATGTTCTTTCGACACATTAGCAAGTTTTCCAACAGTCACAAAATGAGCTTTCATCACATTGTCAGCATCATCAGATACTTGCTTTTTATCACTTAGAAACGAAACAATGTCGACGTTTTAAACAAAAAGACTTTTCTCCTTTTTAAATAACGAAATACAACTCAATCTTTCTCGCTGAAATTCCGACACATTTTACTATAATTTAATTTTTTTTGACTCACTTGCCATTTTAGATAACTGCCTGCACTCTAAAAAAATTAGTGTCCTTGTAATACGTGTGTAACTGTATATGAAACAAAAAAGGATTGGAAAGTCTGGGACAGGATAACTCGAAATACGGGGCAAAAAGATGCGAACGCTATACCGTTACCGTTTAAATACGAAGGACGCTAAATGGGAATAGCCAAGTTGCAACAAATAATCATCTATATTATTTTACAAAAGAATTTAAAAAAGCTTGACGCTTAGCATAAACTGCACAAATAAAGCACATTTTCAAAACTTCTGCTCTAAATTATATAACTTCTATTTGCATTCTATATTCTATTCTAATTTATAAACTTCACATTGTGGAACTAAATTTACAATACTGCAATATGATATCACGTAATAAATGATACGTATTTCTTTATTTTTAATGAAGAATTAATAGGCCAGTTTTTATGATTCTACCTTTAGTGATTCTCCAAGGTAACGGTGTTTTTAAAAATAATAAGATTACTTTTGTCCTTCCTAGGAGCGAAGTTTCAGAAAATTCTTTCTTGGTAGTGTCTACGTTATGCAAACAAAGGAGTTTTCCAATTTCACATTTTTAGTATCCTAATTTCACCTTTTTAACGTTAGCAGTTTAGATTGGGAGGTGACTTATGCCTTTTATACATGAAGATTCGACTTCATTTGCACCTATTCTTTTTTAGCGTATTTGAAATAACATGTATGTAATACAGAATAATTTATGGCAGTCAGTGAAAGAGCTATGTAAAGTACCTTCGATATCTCTAACCACAATGCATAGGTTTACAAGGTCATAATTGACCCGTGGGCTAAATTGACGGTGCTTGTTTTATCTTAGACATCGCCGGATGTATTTCTTTTTGTAATAATAGTTTATCATTCTTGAAATTTTAAGTGGGCAGATGCAAAAATTTCTATGTTCATTCATCAATATCCTTATTTACATTCAAATATAAGATAAGAATACATATTTTTTTCTTACTTTTGCAGGAGATTTTTTGTTGCAGTCATTAATATAAATTTTACTTTTTTGAGTGGCTATTGCTTTCTCTATTAGAATAGGTCTGCTAACAGTTTTGGGAAAAGGATATGATCTATATTTTCTACAGTTATATTTGTTAAGTTACTTTTCTGGAACGGACAGCTTTGCTTGAATTCATAATTCGTTGAAAAATTCTAAACTATTCCATTAAAAACGCTGAAATCTCCCTTCTACCGCTGTGCATACTTTAATTAGAGAGGATCATGTTGAATTATCTCTGGCTTGCATTTTCGTTTTAAAATCAAAGTAAATGTTGCGCATTATGCCAGATTACAATGATTGCTTACTAATAGCTTTCACTAAATAATCAGGATGAAGCACGGGCTAAACTTATGTCACCTGAGCCTTAAATAATTATGCTCTAAATTATAGTTTTCTCGCCAGTGAATTATGACACTTTCTACATGTTGATATAATTTACACTATCTGCTGTGGCTCGTATCACAAACTGAGGAGCAAGAGCATGTTTTGGTATCGATGCGGAGACGCTATGGAATTACAATGTTTATTATACATGTTTTTAAGATCTAAGTATCTTGAGAGCTAAGAGTTACTCTTTGATTTATTTAGCGTATTTTCGCTGCCAGCTGTGAGCTCGACAGCTGCTGCAAGAATTACTCAGGTGCTTTTAAATTGGTGCTTAAATTAAATGCGAAATGGAGAGTTATTTGCGAAATGGAGAGTTTTCTGAGTTATTTACGCCATTTACGCCTTTTGCTTAACTGTCTGTGCTCGCCAGATTGTGGGTGAGCCATTCGTGCGCCAGGTTTAATAAGGCGTCATATTCGACTCATGCCAAAAACACATTTTGACTAAATTATTGTACTTTTGCATGCATTTTTATTTCACGATTTACCTCCATTTATTTGCTGCAGAAAAAATGCAAAATTTTTCTTATTGCGATTATAGCCGACGGTTTCTATTCGGGACACGAGTACACGTTTTCTATCTTTGGTTGTTATTATCGTAGATGAGAATGTATTATGATTCGGAATGGATTATATATGTAGAAATGTTGAATTCCTAATCTTTATTATTATTATTTTACTTGTTTTGAGAATTTTAGCGACAGGGGACTTGAACTTTCTAGTGGATGAGATATTCATTGACATTTATTTAGTATCTGTTGCAAGGAGGATTTACCATGCGTATTCATCTGATATTTTAGTTAGTTGTATTTAGTAAAGAATCCTATTGAAATATATTCATTAAAAATAAGTATAATATCGCTTTTTGATATTATAGTTAACAATTCGTAATTAGAAGGGGACAAACTGTTTTGGCACATACTTATCCAAATCTAAAAATTCGTTTTATGTTTGTATAAATTATGTGCAAATGAATTCTTGCCACTAAATTATGAATATAGTTGTGAAAATTAAGCTGGCAATCTTGTATTATAATTTAATTGCAGTTCATATTATTTAGATAATAGAAGAAGCAATTATATTCTGGTAATAGAAATGATATTGTATACAAATTTTATCAAAAGCATTGCATTGCTAAATTTGATAAGGTCTGGGAAAGTATCGCTTTTACCTAAATGCTTTACTTTTGAAGATAACGGATATCAAAAAGTAGCACACAATATGCGCACCTCAAATGAGTTATTTGGAATAACTAGAATATTATTAATTGTATAGTTGTATTATTATCATGTATAGAATTAGTAAAAAGTATTTTTTATCAAAATTTCATGTCCCTAATTTCATCCTATGGCTGTTTTCAACTTGTTAAACTAGCTAGCTTAATTATGTAAATAATGAAATGTCTACTATACTTTCTGTATTACAGTACCGTATATTACTGTACTTTCTGACACCTAAATATAGTAATTTGTTTCCTTCTCTAGCTTCTTTCTTAAACCCGTAACGGTGTTTTCCTTGCTCTGTAGTCACTACTTCTATCTTAAATAATTCATTTTTATTTCCATGATGTGGTGGTAATTGTAATTATGCTACAAAGGTATTTCGTAAACATAAATACCTTTTATCGTATTGTGTAAGCATAAAAGAAAATATTAACTCATGGAGCTTTATAGTTTTCCATCTATTTGTATTATCCTTGAGAATTTTACGTCCTATTCTGTTTACGTATTTTATGCAACTTGATCTTAATAAAATGTTTGCGGTACGTATTAAAAGTGATATTTTTATGTCTGATAAAATTTTCATTGTATTTTTCAGATTTTATTGATGAGAAGATGCTTGAGATGACCCTCAAAGAGTCTTCGTCTTAAGTGTACGATTTCTTTGATCTTCTAGGTAAGAGGTGTTTGCAATACTCATTGATTTGCTGAATTTATATTGTTTAGGCATAATTTGCTTTATTTTCTTTAGGGAAAGGTATGAAGCTACCTTAGAAAAGAAAAAAAAAAAACTTTCAATGAAATGGCGTTCTTTTATACTAGTTTAAATTCAGTGTAGCACGGAGCTGCGAAATAAAAAACGGCGCAAATTTTTTTTATCTTAAAATATTGCATAAAAACAAAATAATAAACGGCTGTTCCATATTCTCAACATCTGCGTATTTAACCGTTGAAAACATTATAATTTTTGCGACTTAACATCAAAATATTTCGTAATGTATTTTGAAAGTATTTGATGCAAAATAAACCTTTTTTTCTTAATATTTTCTCATGTAGATATTTTTGCACACAAACGCTGTAGCAGCCATATATTATGTTGCATATAGTATAAGAAATCTGAGCAACATATACTATGAAAAATTTGAAAATTGTTAAAAAATAATGACGGTTCGTCCATTTTATTTTTTTAATTGAGTATTGTGCTCACTCGACGTTTAAACATTAAAAAAATATTTTATGATATAGTTCGACCGCCTTATCCGCGACCATGAACGTAAACACGCATGCGCCATTCGGACCGAATTATTCTCAAAATAGAGTGGAGGGCTGGGGACTTTCTTTCCTTCCAGCATATCTTTTTCCGGAGAAGAGAAGACTTTAACGTGACTAATAACATCCCTTTTGGACGAGTCTGTGTGTTTTGGCAGAATGCCAGCCAGGGTTGCGTTTGAGACGGTCGAACTGTACCCGACAGCATTCTTCCCCCCCATTGGCATAATTTATGCCTTTTTGAAGGCCTAGTATTTCATGAACTGTGAAATTATGCATTTATTTTTTGATGCATGATACTGTATTTTGTTAGTAACATTATAAAAATATGTATATTTTTATAACAAAGTTAATTCTGGAAATGTACTTTGCATTAGTTTAAATAAAAAAGCAAGAGTATTTTGCATAAAATTCACATTTTTTTTTTAAACTGTGTCTAAAAACCTAAACATATGTAAATAAATAAGTTTAAAATAACATGTTAAGCAGGAGTTTTGCTTATTAAAATATTCATTCTCCATTAGTTAAAAGAAAATTTAGTATGCTAAATGTTTTAACTATTTGACGTTCATTGTTTTAAAATTTCAACATCTAAAAATGCATCAGTTATAAAATTTTCACTGATTATAAAAATCTCTTCGCCTCGCTTAATTGGACGATTTTCTCCTCCTGGCCCGATAAAAAAAAAAAAATATGCTGCATTATCAATAGAAGCATCAATTATGCCATGGGCAGTTGTTGGAAACATGGCTTCAAGGTCGTACTACATTTCTTGCTTCCATATATATTCCTCAAAAATTGATTCTATATATTGATTTATTTATCTCACTCCGCTTGCTGCAAAGAGTTATTTGCAAAGAAATTAAGCTTTCTGTAGAAATTTTTTTTTATCATTTAATAAATAACATTCCACCCTATCCCCTTTTTGCGTAGACAGATTTTGCATTTATAATACATTTCATTTCATTCATCTCAAAAACAATTTTTTAAGTATTGGTTAACGTTTTAAAATGATTTGCAATCGTCACTTAGTCGCAATCGTCAAGTTGATTTTCTTAAATTTTGCGATCTGAAACGCATTCTTTAACGGAATTACAAAATTCTGACACCCAAAAATGTATCTGTTATTATAGATTTGAAATTGTCAAAGATTAAACAAACTCTTCTCCCTCTTCTAAAACAAGAATGATATAGTAGCAATAATAATTATAATAATGATCAAGCAACGTTTAAGAATTTTTTTTAACTAGCCTCGTTTCTATGAGCTGTTAATTTTACTCTGTCATGGTATTTGTTACTATGATCAAAATTTTGCGGTCACATTTTAAACTATTTCGTGATAAGCTGTAGAGCTCAAATTTTACGTACACCACCAACACGGATAGCAATAGAATATGTTGAAGCGATTTTTTTCAAAATTCGATTTACATTTTTTTAAATTTAATGTTCAAATAGTTTTTCGCGCATATCATTCGGTGAGCAAATTAAAACAGTCAGAATTTTACTGTTTGCAACCATCGGATAGGAGAGAAGGAATCTTACAAATGAAATTTGTATGAAATTTTTAACGTAATTTCTGACTTTTGGCAAGTTTTCGGAAATCTCTTGCTTTTTTTTTTTTTTTTTTTTTTTTTTTTTTTTTTTTTTTTTTTTTTTTTTTTTCAAAATTTGAGGAAACAGAATTGTTGGAAGTAAAATAGCGGTTATTCAGGGTGGAAAATACTAAGTTTTCAGTTGAATAATTTGAATGACAAAATAGTATTCAATTGAAAATTACAGTTAAAAAACCTTCAGGTACTGTATTCAATTGGACTACTATTTTTCAATAGAAAAGATTCAAAAAAGTTTTTACGAAATAGGCTTTTATTTAAAACTAGTAAAATTATTAATCGATTAAAAGAAGAAAAATAATTTATCACATAGTTTAATCAGAAAAAACGATTAAATAATTCTCTTTAGAAAATTCATTTTCATTTTTATAGCACGGATAATAAAAGCTCAAGCGCCTAAAAACAAAGTATTAATCCAAAAAAACCTTAAAAAAATTTCTTCGCCCCTTTAAAAAAGGATAGGAAAGATTTTTGCAATCTTTTAATATACTTTTTTTTTAGTTCAAAGGGACAATTTGTCCAGTAGGACTATTATTTCGTTTTGGCATTTTGCGTTGATTCACTACAAGCGTTGTTTCACTTTTCAAATTTTGCCACCAAATATTATCCCCCTGTATTATAATCTCCAGCGTGCGAGACTGTGTATCGGAAATTTTAAAGATAGACTCATTTTAAAATTATTTTGCGATATTGCTCTTGAACTCAATTTTATGGTTTAAGTGCGATATTTAATAAATAAAGGTCATACACAAAATGTTAAAAAAACGCCCCTTGACGTAAATTAAAATCTGAAACCTTTCAGTTTTTTTTTTTTTTTTTTGAACAAAAAGGGAAGCTTCGTTTCTTTGGCCTTCGCTTGGAAACGTAGCTTCAAGATTATGATGTCATTATGTCAATCTGTTTTTGTTGTTTCCGGATAGATTTCCCTAATAGTAATTTTATATATTTATTGATTTATTTCTCTTCCCTTGCTAAAAAGAATTACTTGCAAAGAAATTAAACTTACTATAAAAGTCCTTTTTTTTTTTTTTTTTTTTTTTTTTTTTTTTTTTTTTTTTTTTTTTTTTTTTTTTTTTTTATTCCCCTTTTTTTATAGATTAAAAATTGATTAGCGTTTGAAATTATTTTAGTGTTCTGTGAAATTTTTTCCATTTCATATGTTTATATACGATTTCGGGAAATTACGGAAGCAAGGAAAGTAGTATAATGTAATGATATAATAACCTTGAAACCATGTTTTCAGGTTGTGCCCAAAGAAGAACCGATACTTATGCTTCATACTGCAAAATGTATGTATATCTATATACAGGGTGCCCACTTAAGTCCGGTACCACCCATTTAACTGCCGAACGGCTGCAACTATATTCATAAAATTGGTGTCTAGGTATAGTGAAGTGGCTATGTGCTACTTGATGAGGTAACTTACAGCGCCACCTGGTGAAAAACGGCGGAATCAGCCTCCATGTCTCGAAAACGATATGAGATAGGAAGAAAAAGTGAATTACAAAGTAGAGCATTGTCGATTTAATACGAATAAATACCTTGTGAATATGAATGCCAAAAACAGAACGCTGAAAACGCACATTTGTTTCTTCGCGATTTCCGAAAGTGTGACGGCACGAAACTCGAACGAAAGGGGAAAAGATTATCCTTCGGATGAAAAACATGCCCGTATTACGGCACAGTGATGTAGCTTGTAATTCACAGTGTACTTCAAACCCCGCGGGGGGGCATCCTTGTACTGATTGTCTTTACAAACAGAGTCGATAACATACAGATCGTGTACAATAGTGTCGCAAAACGCATCAACTCAACGCAGCTTGAGCTTGGTATGCGAACTTGTGCTTTATGCAAATAGTGTATCAAATCTGATATAAAACTGTAAGTTGCATGTTGCATTAGCCGAGTGAAGACACTGTTACGAAATGCCCAGCTGCGGTAACATAGCTTCTCCGAAAAACGGGTTTAGGGTCCCCATGTTTGGCGCGAAATCGCGCATTTGGCGACAAAATTGGCGATATGCCGTAGACGGAACGAAAACACACGAAACATCATGGTCTTCGCACTTAAACCATAAAATTCAGTTCAACAGGAATATCGCAAAATAATTTTAAAATGAGTGTATTTTTAGAATTTCCGCGCGCTTAAAATATGAAATAAATAATAAAACAAATTCCAAATTTGGGCTTCCAGATGTGCATATTCGGATGAAAAGGTACGTTATTTAAAATTGGATGCCTCTAGGTACGGTTGTTTTATCCCATTTGAGGAAATAGATATACATTTATGCAGATTCTTCATTATTTCATTTCTTTAAATATAATACAGAGCTGCAATATTTGGTGGCAACAGTTTGAAAAGTGATTCAGACTTTTAATGTTTCCAACGCAAAATCGCAAAACGAAAACAATAGTCCTTCAGGGACAAAGCCCCTTTGGACTAAAAAATTTGAAAGATTTCAGATTTTAAATTACATCCAAAGGGGCGTTTTTTTTTTAACATTTTGTGTGTTACTTTATTTTTTACATTTTGTGTGTATTTTGTTTTATTCAATATCACGTTCTTCGCACTTAAAACATAAAATTCAGTTCAAGAGAAATATCGCAAAATAATTTTAAATTGAGCATATTTTTAGAATTTCCAATATACAGTCTTACGCGAAAATGTGTTTTCTGTACAACGTTGCCATTCCTCGCTTTGAAATCCTTGAGTTTGTTAATCAAAAATTCGTTAAAGTTTTACAAAATATGAAATCGATAATAAAAAAAATTCCAAATTTCGGCTTCCAGATGCCCATATTCGCAGTAAGATTACGTTATTCAAAATTGGATGGCTCTAGGTAACGTCGTTTTATCACAATGCGAGAAACATGTATACATTTATGCAGATTCTTCATTATTTAATTTCTTTAAATATAATACAGGGCGATAATATTTAGTGGCAACAATTTGAAAAGTGAAACGGGCATTCAGAGTGAACCGATGCAAAATCGCAAAACGAAAACACTATTTCTTCAGGGACAAAGCCCCTTTGGACTAATAATAATTAAAAAAAAACTAGTGTTTATTTAATTAAATCATAATTAGAATTTTTTCTCCAGATCTCATAAATAGATTCTTTATGAATTAAAATTCTGGCATTTTATGTAATGAATAAATGGAAAAATTTAGAAAATCTAGAACTTCCTGGACAAAACTTTACCCTGAAGCATTTCTTAACAGGGAAAACAACAGACAGAATGCAAATGTGTTCATGTTTGTTTAATAAAAGCTGGTGCTGTAGGATATTGCGTTCCTAGTTCCGTTCCTGAAACCTTAACTTTTCAACCGCTTTTTTAATTAGGATTTCATACTCTAAAATGGTCATGGGCTGATGATACGCAATTGGTAACGGATCAGCGCTTGCATCCCGATACACTAACATAGAACTGAAAATGATAAGTTTCATGTCTGGAATTCTTACTTTGTTCTAGAAACTAGGTTACTGTTTTAAAGTGTTTCTGTATTTCGTATTTTATTAAAATATTTTTTCAGTGTTCCACTTTGATAATTATTATGTTTCTTGTCATTTGAATGTAAAACTCATTAACACTCTTAAAAAAAAAGAGTGTCTTATTTCTTTTTAAATGTGTCATATGTACGTGTGGTCACAAATGGATGATTTTCCGTTCTGACATGAAAGAACATTCCGAGGAATAAAACGATTACTCACATAAAAATTTTTATAAGCATCTAAAAATTCCGATAAATGCAAGACGTGACAGCTCATTTTAATTCATCTGATAAATTCTAAAAGCTTCTTTTGGTTTTTGGTTCATCATATAATTGTGTTGCGTGCGTACGGGTTCGTAATGAATTGAATGCACAAGTCGATAAAATGTTAATAAATTTTATTCTTTTAACAAGAAATCAAACAAAATGCTGAAATATTTCCTCAGAGATACTCGCACAATATCACAATATCTCACAGAAGTTATATTTTGAACTACTAGAACGTTAAACAGAACTCAAATTCAGAGTATAGAGAGACTATTTTGATTTCACAGCGAATTTCAATAACAGCATTTGTAGAGACATTAGGTTATTACGAAGCAAGAGAGGTGAAAAATAAGCAACGCCTTCACCGGGAATCGAATCACGGACCTCTCGGTTACCCGTCGAGCATGCAGACCACTACACCACGAAGGCTGCGAAGAAGGCGGGAGAAATACCTTATATACTCCCTCTTTTAAAGGAAGACTGGGGTTTTGGGGACTCAATCGTCAAATCGCGGTGGTGGAGAATCATCATCCACCATCTTTTTTTTAGTTCGGGCGCCAGTTGTAGAGACATTAGGTTATTTCGGAGACGGGCGCCAGTTGTAGAGACATTAGGTTATTACAAAGCAAAAGAGGAGAAAAATAAGGAACGCCTTCGCCGGGAATTGAACCACGGACCTCTCGGTTACGCGTCGAGCATGCAGACCACTACACGAAGGCATGCGAAGAAGGCGGGAGAAATACCTTATACATTAAGTAAACAGCAACAGTTCGTTTAAAACAACTGAATTGCGATGTTTTCCTCCAGCTTTTATTTTTTAATCATTCATGAGACCATTCTGGTAGTTTCTCGATTTTTCTGGATAGCAAAAGCAATTACGAAATATCTATTAAATGTTAAATGCACGCGCTCTTGTATTTTTACTTTTGTGGCGTAGCTTTCTCTTAAATTTCGTCACGCGCTGCACTGCACGGGAAAATAAAATAATTTAATTAAAATTGTTATTAAAAATAGCTAAATAAATGCAAAATCCGTAACAATTACAAAGTATCTTGCGTCAGACCTCGCATAAATAATTTAAAGATCTTTTATATTAACTAACCAATTATCAGATTTAAACCTTAACTATAACTTCCCCTTTCCGTAGTCATCACCAGAATGTAGATTAGCTATTTTGTGCATTTATATGCCCCCCTACTAGGGTGGGGTTTTGAAAGTTTAGATTAGAGTTTTTGGCAGCTGCGTCTTGCTGTTACCAACTATCGGCAGATCTGCCTAAGTTCTATTCCAGCTTTAGCGTCTTGCTAGCCGATATTTTAAAATACGCGCCGTTAACTATTTAGCAGCACTATTAACCTAAGCAGCGTATTTTATGTGTAGTTTCAGACTACAAAGTCATTAGGATTTTTGAAATGGGAAACACGAAAATTGAGCAATACTATCGCCGGGACTCGAATCTGGACCTTTCGAAAACGCGCCGAATGTATTACCATTATACCCCGAAGGCATGCATGAAGGAAGGAGAAAATACCTTATACACTCCCCTTTTAAAGGGCGACTGAGGATGAGGGGACCCAATCGTCAAGTCCTAGTGGTGAAGCATAATCATCTACCACCTTTTAGTTCGGGCTCCACTGGAGAGTCATTAGGATTTTTGAAGTATGAGACACGAAAAATGAGCAATGATCGCGTCAGGACTTGAACTTAGACGTCTCGAATACGCGTTGAGTGTGCTACCGTTACATCACGAAGGCATGCAGAGAGGAGGAAGAAAATATCTTATATACTCCCCCTTTTAAATGGCGACTGAGGATTAGGGGACCCAGTCGCCAAATCCTGGTGGTGAAGAATCATCATCCATCAGATTTTAGTTCGGGCGCAACCGTAGAGTCATTAGTTTTTATCATGCGGGAGACGTAAAAAATGTGCAGTGCCCTCGCCGGGACTCGAACCTGGACTTCTCGAATACGCGCTCAGTGTGCTACCGTTACAGCAGGAAGGCATGCAGAAAGGAGGGAGAAAATACCTTATAAGACTACATTTGAAATTTATGTTAATTTAAATACCTGCAAGTGGCAAAGGTTCGCCTGTCGCACAAGCTGTGATTTGTTGTTCATTTAAGAGTTTAAAAAAAGTATTTTAACCTTCTCAGCATTTTGTGATTTGTTTCAGACTAACCCATTTCTTGCTATTAGTCTAGTAGGATCTGCAGGACTTTAACACGACCTTCTAGATACAGTAAAACCCTACAAATTAGCACATGAATAGAGTTACTGCTCATGGAAATGTATAAGAAAGTAACTGCAAAACAACCAGTGTCTCGCAAAGCGATCGGCATGTGCAAGACGTGACTTGCGAAGTAACCACTGTCTCGAATCTTAAAAAATTCTCACTCGCATAATAAAATAGATTTCGTATGATCTGGCCGAGTTCTCATTATTGATGACTCAATGTTTGAATAAAATGTTAATTTTTAATATACTGTTACCTAAAATACAACTCGAAACATGTACGTTCCATAGAATTTCTCTGAAGAATAAACTTTATAAGATGGCAGTTTTGTTTGTAAGGCATTTTAGGGTCTACATTATAAACTGGGGATTTGAAAATTCGGGTTGCATCAATATAAAGTGTAGCACATATTGTATCCACCAATTTGAGTTAGTTCTGCCAGAACACCCTTGCGCATATGCGAAATGCTTATATCATTGCAAAGCTATCAGTCGAGCAATTAGTTTGTAGAGACATTAGGTTATTTCGAAGCATGAGACATGAAAAAGGAGCAACGCCTTTCCCGGGAATCGAACCACGGGCCCCTCGGTTACGCGTCGAGCGTGCTGACCACTACACCACGAAGGCATGCCAAGAAGGCGGGAGAAATACTTTATATACTCCCCCTTTTAAAGGGCGACTGGAGACCCAATCGCCAAATCGTGGTGGTGGAGAATCATCATCCACCACCTTTTTTAGTTCGGGCTCCAGTGTAGAGACATTAGGTGTTTTTTGGAAGCAGGAGTCATGAAAAATGAACAACGCCTTCGCCGGGTATCGAACCACTGACCTCTCGGTTATGCGTCGAGCGTGCTGACCACTGTACTATGAAGGCATGCGAAGAAGGCGGAAGAAATACCTTATAAGTTTACCATGTAGACTGCTGGCCGATGCAATTTCGTATGGCATCGGTGAAAGCTTTCATTAAGACAAGCTGTATCACAGATGCTTGGTGGAACAATTAAGATTGCCAGAATTGTGCGGAAGACAACTGACGGGCACAATTTTGTTCCAAAAGTACTGCGCAACTACAAGTACAAGTACGATTGTACTTCGAAAGACTTTCCCATATTATCTAGTTTCTCGCTTTGGCGATCTGATTTAGTCATCCCGCTTTTGATAACTCTGAACCACTTCCTCTAGATTTACCTCAAAATCAAAGCCCGAAGTAGTAACTGTTATTCCATAAGATATGTTGATTCGCATGACTGAAGCCTACTTGCATCGCTCCGAACAGTGCATCCAAGCAGAAGAAGGTATAAGGTATTTCTTCCACCTTCTTCGTATGCCTTCGTGGTGTAATGGTCAGCACGCTGGGCGCGTATTCTTGAGGTCTGTGGTTCGAATCCCGGCAAGGGCATTGCTCATTTTTCACGATTCCTGCTTCAAAAAAATCCTAATATCTCTACACTGACGCCCGAACTAATTAAGTTGGTGAATGATGATTCTCCACCACCGGGATTTGGTGGTTGGGTCCCCTGAACCCCAGTCGCCCTTTAAAAGGACGAGTATATAAGGTATTTCTCCCACCTTCTTCGAAGGCCTTCGTGGCGTAGTGGTCAGCACGCTGGGCGCGTAATACAGGGGTCCGTGGTTCGAATCCCGGCGAGGGCATTGCTCATTTTCCACGTCTCGTGCTTTCAAATAACCTAATATCTCTACAAAGGATATTTAGAGGACGTAAATTTCAAACTTTAAAACACGCATAAAGATTTAAAATGTCACTCTGAATTTATTGTCGAGTAAAATATTCGTACCCTTAAGTTCTAAAATACGGAATAAATTAATGATAAATTTGAGAGTCAGATTTTAAGATGTTCCTGATATAACATCAAGTTCTGCAGATGATCCTCAGCCAGTTGATACCTTAGAAAAAAACTTTTCCTTGAGCATATATGTGATTAAAAATCACATATATGCTCAAGGTATATGCTCAAGGAGCATATATTTGTACATATATATGCTCAAGCTGAGAATATATTTGTACATATATATGCTCAAGCTGAGAATATATATGTACTCACATATATGCTCAGGTTCCTTTTGCTTTCTACTTCCTTGCAGCAGCATTTTTCAAAAATTAGTGTCACTATCTTCTCTTCGCTTCAGATCAGAACGTTTGAAGACGATTAATGTACTTCATCAGAAAAAAGTATGGAAACCTAGGTTAAATAGTAATAATTTAAAATAATTAATCGCAAAGAATCTTGTTTTAGGCCTGAAAAAGAACTCCCGTGACTCATGCAGTCCGCGGAATAAAAGTTGTCCTTCTATACGTTAGTATAATAACTCAATGCCAGTTTTTCTAAACTTCTTCAAGGAGAAAGCCTTCTAAATGCTAGATAACCCTCGCGTGTTCTTCCGCAATCAGTTACTTGTCTACCTATCGATTTTTTGTCTTAAATAACTCAGTAATAATCATTGTGAAGAAGAGTTCAGTACCGTAGAGACTAAGCATTACGGAAAATATGAAAACGCAAAGTAACTAGAAGTATTACCTGAACGAAGATTGAGTTAAATATTTTGAACTGTACAAGTTTACGCTATGATTTCAACACGAAGACAGGTAATGATTGCTCGAATCTGTAAACATGATGTGAGGCAGGGAAATAGCAAGAAAGGTCACGTTATAAATCATGCATTAAGGCACGAATAGCGAAACATAATTGAGCGCTCGATTTTAATATATTTTACATCATTTCGCGTTGCGATACGTTGTTAGCTTCAAATTTATGATACGTAATTCTTCAATACATTTTACTTGAGAATTTAATTTAATTTCGAATTTAGATCTTACTGATAAAAGGTCCAGGACCGCCGAGTGATAAAGTCTCTGTATACTGGTAGTTTGTGTGTTCGATTCTAGGCGAAAGGGTTGGCTGCATGTCGTTTTCATGGCTTTCTCCATGTGTATTGTGGATATGAGCCAGTATCCCTTAGAAAACTTTTCACGAAACATCCCTTCCATCTTTTCATAGGAGCGCGTGACTGAAGAACTGAAAGATTAAAAGAATCCTCTATTTTGTTGCACAGGGCTATTACACGCTTCGTTCCAAAATGCAAGGCGAAGAGGCTCAAAAATCATAAAGAATTAAAACTCTTATTGAATACAGCATGTCGTTAAAGTCTTGGTTTCCTTCTTAAGCGGAAAAGAGTTAAAGCTTAGGAAATGGATTCGGTAGTTCACGAGACAAAACGACATGATTGAATGGAACACAAGATCCTAGTCTCAAATCCCAGCCAAAGCCTAGGTCTTTACATAAATATCTACTTTCGATCAGAGGTATAATAGTTTATAAAACTAAAGCGAATGAGTAATTACAAACGACAATTTTCCCTCTTTCACAGTCAAGTAACTTGTAGAAGCATTAGGTTAGACTGGTCAAATTCAAGTAACTTCTAGCGTCATAGGTTAGATTGGTCAAATTCAAATAACTTGTACAATCATTAGGTTAGATTGGTCAAATTCAAGTAACCTTTAGCGTCATTGGTTAGATTGGTCAAATTCAAGTAACTTGTACAGTCATTAGGTTAGATTGGTCAAATTCAAATAACTTGTAGCGTCATAGGTTAGATTGGTCAAATTCAAATAACTTGTAGACTCATTAGGTTAGATTGATCGAATTCAAGTAACTTGTACAGTCATTAGGTTAGATTAATCAAAATCAAGTAACTTGTACAGTCATTAGGTTAGATTGATCAAATTCAAGTAACTTATACAGTCATTAGGTTAGATTGATCAAATTCAAGTAACTTGTAGAGTCATTATGTTAGTCATTAGGACTTGTAGGGTCATTAGGCTAGGTTTTTAATGCTGGAGACGAGAAAAATGTGCAGCGCCTTGGCTGAGACTCGAACCTCGGCCTCTCGAATACGCGCCGAGTGTGCTAACCTTACACCACGAAGGCATGCTGGAAGGAGGGAGAAAATACCTTTATATTCCCCTTTTTAAAGGGCGACTGGGGATTAGAGGATCTAGTTGCCAAATCCTGGTGATGAAGAATCATTACTCTCCACCTTTTTAGTTCGGGTACCACTGTAGAGTCATTGGGTTAATTTACTTGAAAATGAGCAATGCCTTCGCCGGGACTCGAACCTGGGCCTCTCGAATACACGCCGAGTGTGCTACCGTTACACCACAAAGCCATGCTGGAAGAAGGGAGAAAATAACTCACATACTCCCCCTTTTAAAGTTCGATTGTTGATTAGGAGACCCATTCGCCAACCATCACCATCCACCTTTTTAGTTTGGCCCCACTGTAAAGTCATTTTACTTGAGAAATGTGAATGCCCTTGCCGGGACTCGAACCTGGACCTCTCGAATACGCGTCGAGTATGCTACCGTTACACCACGAAGGCATTCTAAAAGCAGGGCGAAAATACCTTATAAAATTCAGTTTATAAGAATTTGTTAAAGGTCTCTGCTTTTTTTTCTAAATTAAAACATTGCCATTAATATTTAAAATAAAGCTGCAGTAAACCTGCCTTTAATATTTAAAGATTTATTTATTAGCATTGAGAGCAGTATTTTGTAATTCAACATTTCTAACTAATAAGAAAATGGAGTTACGTTTCACAGCATATTAAAACTTTACGAGCTGTAACAGTTTTACTTTTCCGAAGATTTTCTTCAGATTTCTAAAGAGGTAAATAATGGAAAGCGCGGTGTAACACAAGATTTTATTCGTATCAGTAGTCGAATTCATCATAGAAAAAAGTGTTTTTAGCGGTATTCCCTCTTCTTCCGCTCTTTTAAAAAGAATTATACGGTCAAAGAGAACGATTTTGATGCGACCCTTGGGTGACATGTTTTCTTGTCAGCTGAACCGATAACTAAAGACAAAATGCTAGAGATTGCAATTTTTCCGCTCTGAAGGCCTTCGATAATCGGCTTATCCTCGAAACGGCTATGATAAGATTTTATTTTTCTGACGTCAAAAATAAAAATGCATTTTATACCATAGAAACTGATAATCACATTCTTCTTCATACTAACATAATTTTCAGAAAATTTAAATACATATGCCTTGGAAGAAAGTTTATAACTGAAAATCAAAATACCAGCTTTGATTTCTACGATTTGCAAAAGAAAGGATATTTTGTAGTAGTGCCCGGAAACTTTAAATTATATTGTTGCGTGCGTACGGTTTCATTATGGATTGAATGCACAAGTCGTTAAAAAGTTAACAAAAATTTATTTTTTCCACAAGAAATAAATCAAAATGCTGAAATATTTTTTCAGAGATATTCGCACAATATCACAATATCTCAAACGTTTAGCAAAACTCAATTCAAAACAGATAAACTAATTCTACCTCACAGCGAAATCGCTACATTAATTAAACAAACAGCAGTTCGTTTTACATATCTACAACTACAACTGAGATGAGGTGTTTCAATTCGGCTTTTATAAGCTTTTTAATTATCAGTAGAACAATCACGATTTTTCTAGATTTTTCTGGATGGCAACAGTAATTACGAGATATTTATTTATTTAATATTAAATGCACGCGCTCTTTTATTTTTATTTTTTCGACGTAGCTTTCTCTTCAAAAAATCGTCTGCGTTGCACGGGAAAAATAAAGCAATTTTAATTACAATTCTAAATAAATAGCCAAATAAATATGAACTCCGCAACAACATAAACGGATATTCTTTGGCTAAAGAAAAAAAAGTATCGCTTTTCTAAAACAATTTTCAGGCTTTTGGTGCTTCTAGTATGTCCAAAAAGTTGTGTTGAAGTTGCCGTGCTAATTTTGTAGATTATCTTCCGTTAATGGTTTATAAGGTATTTTCTCCCTCCTTTCCAGGCGCCTTCGTGGAGTAATTGGAAGAATACTCAACGCGTATACAAGAGGTCCACGGGTCGAGTCCCCGTGAGGGCATTGCACACTTTTCACGTCTCTTGCTTCAGAAAAGCTTAATGACTCTAAGGTTCTATGTCTTCGTGGATATGAAGTTAACGAAGTAGTGGCGGGAGGGAAGATTTCAAAAAATCTACTTTTCAATTTATTATTTTCTTAAAACCCTTTAAAAAAATTCTTTGCAAGAGCTTCCATTACGTGCTGTTGTTTCGCCTGCAACACATTTTCACTCCATCGCTGAGTGGAGCTAAGAATCCAACAATAAAAAGTGCGGAAACGAAATTGCAAAGTATTGTGGAATGGAAGCTCTCCAATGTCATTTTGCCCATAACAGTAGCATGACAGTCCTTGAATCTTAACGTGGTGAAGGGCAGGGGACTGCATCTGCCGTTGGCATGGGCATTGAACACATTTTCTGATCTCCACCCTAATTTTAATGGAAGAATCACCCAATTCTTTTCCCTCACCTCCAAAGCATTCAAAAGGGCTTTTGACTGCTATTTCGACTGCCACTTCTGCTGACATACACTGTACACATTTGCAAAGATCCAAGACTTCTCTGGGATTCAAACCTGGAATCAACGATACGGCAACCAACAACGCTAGCCATTAAAATTTTATTTAAACCAGTAATAAATTTGGTTTAATATTGTACGATAAAGTCTATCTTCTCTGTAAAGTTGGAGCGACCGAACTGTAAAGTCGCTGAACATTTGCGGTTATGACCCGGGTTCGATTGCAGGTGAAAGAATAGGTTGCATGAGCTTTTTCATAGTTTTTCCCGTGTGTAATGTACACTGGTGTAAAAAAATTAAGGACGAAGTCGAAAAATTAGCATATTAGCTGAACGAAGAGGCAGACCGGACAGACAGACCAATCAAGAGATTAAGTAAGGTGATGTACGGTAGCACATGCCCAGATATGCAGGTAGACGTAATGGGGGAGTATCTGAGTAGTATAAAGCATGTTGTCGGTGTAAGATCAGTATTTCTGGCAAAGAGATTGCACGCCGTATAACAGTTAAAATCATACCGAGTTGCTGCCTCAGCGAGAAATGGCGAATAATCAATCTGTTAGACGACATCTGGATGCTTTTACCCGAGGTCGAATCATTGGGAAGTTGGAGGAAGGCCGCAGTGTGACAAGTGTGGCTGCAGAGTTCGGAATTGCTCACAGCATCGTTTCACGACTTTGGAGACAATTTCAAACTACAGGAACAGCTATCCGGGGGTTAAGTAGTGGTCGTCCACGAGGAACCACACCCGCAGATGACCGGTATATTGCCTTACAGGCCAGAAGAAACAGGCGGCAGACAGCGGGAGAAATCGCTAGACACACGACACAGGCGACTGGACGACCGATATCGCGTTTTACCGTGGCCAGAAGACTGCACGGTGGTGGTCTGTTTGCACGACGCCCTGTACGGTGTGTACCTCTAACGCCTGCCCATCGGAGAAGGCGTTCTCTGTGGTGCCGGGAACACCGGAATTGGAGAGACAATGAATGGGGACGAGTACTCTTTACAGATGAGAGCAGATTTAGTCTGAGTTGCGATTCTAGACACATACACATCTGGACAGAGCGGGGAACACGCAATAACCCCTTCAACATCATCAAAAGGGACTGTTTTGGAGGTCGCGGAGTTCTCGTTCGAGCAGACATAATGCTTGGTAGCCGGACCGACCTTCATATCTCCCAAGGAGGTTCGTCACCTGGGACTGCTATTGTAACGAGGTTCTTCTTCCTTACATGCGTCTTTTCACAAGGGCTATGGGTCCTCAGTTCCTCTTCATGGACGACAACGCTCCACCTCATCGCACAGTTACTGTCGAAGAGCTGTTGGAGAGTGAAGATATTGAACACATGGATTGGTCGGCAAGGTCTCTGGATCTAAATCCCGTCAAGCATGTACGGAACTTACTAGGGAGACCCGTGGCAGCACGTAACTTATCGCCAGTAACGATTCCGAAACTGCGATTGGTGCTACAAGAGGAACGAGCAGCAGTGTCTCAACAGCTCATTAACAACCACATATCCAGCATGCACAAATGATGTGAAACCTGCCTAGCAGTCAGGGGAGATCATATCCCCTATTAAAGACCGGATGTTTCTTGCTGGACACCCATCACAGGGATGTTTCGGCCTTCAGTCGCATTGCGCTCCATGCTACTTTTTCAATAAAGCTTCTTTTTATGCCTCTGATTTCTCTTTTAGTAAGTGTTGCTTACATTACTCATGTCCTTACGTATTGGGGATCTTACGGTATTAAATGTGTTGATTTGGAAAGCTTTTGTACAAAGTTATATTGAAAAAACCGTCTCGTTCTTAATTTTTGCACACCAGTGTATATACGAGCCAGTTTCCTTTAGAAAGTCCTCCAAAAAAACACCATTTTCTTTAGGTAGATAGCCGTTGTGTGCTTTGTTGTAATCAAATAAACTAAACCAAAACCTATAAAGTTGTCATTCTTACTTGATCAAAGCATTTTTACAAAGTAAGAAGTTATGTAAGCGCTCGCCGTACATAACTTCTGATGATAAGTTTGGTGAATACTAGACACTCTAAAAATTATAAGAGATTGTTCGATATAGGTAGCCTCAGGCTTTATTTCCCTGAATGTTGACCCTTTGCATGTGTTTCCAATTCAAGAGTAAAGTAGAGGATTTTGTAAATGCAGTTTTAGTATTGGGATGGGAGGGATTGTAAATAAAAATTTTAGTTTTTTATATGGTTCCCATGGATAAAAAAGTTCAGGTAGTTAAGTGATCATTATACCTTAATAAATTTTTAAAAAAGTATTCCGTAAATTTACTTACAATATTTGAGGGAATGCTAAAAGAAATTTAAGGAATAAATAATTTTTCAGTGTCTAATGTCCTAAATGGTTTCAGATATATTTTTGCTAGGTTTCGGAAGAAGCTACCAAATGATAGTTGTGCGCTTGATAATTTATTGTTCCATGTTGAGCACTTGTTATTAACTTCATAGCTGCTTCCATGAAGCTACTCTTAATATATCCGAGAATTGTACACCTAAAAATATTTTTTCTGCGTACGGGTTCGTAATGGATTGAATGCACAAGTGGATAAAAAGTTAATAAAATTTATTCTTTTCGCATGCTGAAATATTTCTTTAGAGATATACGTATAATAACATAATATTTCAAACGTTAAACAGAACTCAATTCACAACAGAGAAAGTTAATCCAATCTTACAGCGAATTCGCTACAATCAATAACAGCATTAAGTAAACAAACATGTTCGCTTAAAACAGCAGCAACTGAGCTGAGGTGTTTTAATTCGGCTTTTATAAGCTTTTCAATTATTCACGAGAGCATTCTGGTAAAATCTGTTTTATCGATTTTTCTGGATGGCAACAGAATTTACGAGATATTTATTTGTAGAAACATTAGGTTTTTTGGATGCAGGGGACATGAAAAATGAGCAACGCCTTCGCCGGGAATCGAACCACGGACCTCTCGGTTACGCGTCGAGCATGCAGACCACTACACCACGAAGGCATGCGAAGAAGGCGGGAGAAATACCTTATATATTTATTAAATATTAAAGGCATGCGCTCTTTTATTTTCACTTTTCCGACGTAGAATAAACTTAGAACTTAGAACTGACTTAATTCACTATTCCTCTAAGTTCTTAATGTAAACAAATATGGCTGCTCCATTAAGCTTAGCCGTAATTAAAGAACTTTTAAATTGTTAACAATTCTACAACTGTTGCATGCAGATTAACTAAAGGCATAAAAATCTTAACCGGAACATAAGAACAACATAATTCAATCATTTTTAAAAAATGAACAATTTACTAATATATAAGGATAAAAAAGAATTGAGCTCAATAAGCCGAGTAATAGAGCGTATATATATATATATCTTGTTTTTAAAGCAAAAGAGGACTAGAAAATTCTATTTTTAAATCCTTTTTAAGATTTTAAATTTAAATTCTGTTTCTTGGAGATGGTATATGGAAAGTTTTCTTATTATAATTTATTGTAATTATTGGTTTATTACTTTGCAGCTTTAGCGCAAGTCTCGGGCTTATTAATTTACTTTTAATTACTTTTGTATTGAATTTATATTTAAACTAATAGCAGCTTTTAGAGCTATTTTAGTAACAGCCTGCTCTCTGTGTATTATCTCCAAGAAACTTTACAGTTTTGTCGCCAATTTAGGCTAAACTTTCTTAAATAGAAAACTACATATTAGTGCAACCCTTTTACTTCCATCACCTAATACTTGCACTTAACTGTTTTTAAAGCAAAGGAGGACTAGAAAATTCTATTTTTAAATCCTTTTTAAGACTTTAAATTGAAATTCTGTTTCTTGGAAATGGTATATGGAAAGTTTTCTTGTTATAATTTATTGTGAATTAGTGGTTTATTACTTTGCAACTTTAGCGCAAGTCTTGGGCTTATTAATTTACTTTTAATTACTTTCATATATATATGTATATATACTTTTGCTGCGACAATTACAACCAAAAAGGGAGGTGTAAAACTACATGTTATAGCAGTCCTACATACAAAATTTCAACGTTTTGAAGCTACTCGTTTGAAAGTTATGCGAGGTATATACATACATACGTACGTAAAGACATCACTAAAAAAAAAATCTCTTTTGAATAAATTTTAAATCCATTTTACAATCCGCAGGGGAAGAAAAGTCCTTTTTTCTAACCTTACGTAAAGGTATCACGTATCTATCGAATTTCATTCGATAGTGGTCAAAATGAATATTTTCGTTGAAATATGATAATCGAAATTTTTCGCTATTACGATACTTCCTTTACTTCGTACAAGAAAGTAAGAAGCAGGTGGTATTCTCTATGTTTTCTTGCAACTCTTTTATAAAATTCTGCCTATGATCTTAAGATTCTTTGCGACAGTAATGTAATTTTCATTCGAATATGCTCTCGGCAGAGATTTTTAATTGTACAAACTGCCATATTTAGTTGTTTCTTCGTATATACAGTCGCGTACAAGAAAAATGTGTCACATAAATTAATTTAACTAAACTTATGGTTTGAGAAGGGGCGGAATCAGAAATGCAAATATATATATTTACCTTAACCTCTTTTAAGATCCGATGTATAGCCTCTAAATTTATTCTTGTGCATGGCTTTTATATATTCAGAAAATAAATAAAATTTTGCGATTATGCTGAAAAGTCTAGCCATTACTTTTTAATATGTAGATTTACTCAAGCTCAGAAAGTGTTTATAATCTAATACAATAAACATAACTGATAATTTATTGGATTAATAGAAATGTGCTATAAATTATTCAATACTAGTACGTTAAAAGAAACTAGTAATATTATTTAATGTCTTTCTAGTGTATGAGAAAGATTTAATATAAATATTAAATCAATATAATTACATGAACTTTCAACTTTGGTCAATAGACTATGAAGTTCATTAATTTGTTTCGCTCGAAACATCTGCGAGCTGTTTTCAAATGAAGCTGTAAAATACACTCATGTCCATAAATTAAGGATAATTCGGAGTCACACGGAAATCGAACTCTAAAATAAATATATCACCTGTAAAATCCCTACACACATCTTCAAGAATCATATGCAAATTTCAGGAGGTAACCAGATGACACCGATGGTACGTCACAATGACGAGAGTGTAAGAGAGTGATATATAAAGAATACAGGCAAAGAAGTAAAATTGTTCGCAGACGCTTTATAAGCATTTCAATGCAATAACCGAATAGTTATGACACAAAGGACGCATTTGGATGATTTTTTACGTGGTAGAATTATCGGTCGTCTGGAATGTGGGCGTACCCAACTGGAAGTATCAGACGAACTCGAATTGCCCAGAGTGTCATCTCCAGGCTTTGGCAACAATTCCAAGATGATGGTAATGTGAGTAGACGTTGCAGCACAGGTCGCCCCAGAGTTACAACGCCGAATGAGGATCGGTATTTGGCAGTTACTGCCAAAAGAAACAGGCGGAGCACAGCCTCGGACCTGTCTCGTCAGCTCTCTTCAGCCACTGGTACGACAATTTCAAGGCAGACCGTGTACAGACGCTTAGGGCAGATTGTTCTATATGCTCGTAGACCTGTCAGATGCGTTCCACTTACTGCAACTCACTGTCGCCTGCGGTTAGCCTGGAGTAGAGAGCATGCATTGTGGACACCGCAACAGTGGGCTTGTGTGATGTTTTCCGACGAGTCCAGGTTTAGCTTGCAGTCTGATTCTCGCCGGACTTTCATATGAAGAGCTCCAGGTATCCGTTACCACCAAGAAAATATCATTGAACGACACCGTTACGGTGGTGCAGGTGCTTGTTTGGGATGAAATTATTCTGGGTTCCAGAACTGACCTGCATGTTCAAATTGGAACCATGACAAGCCAAATCTATCGGGACGTCATTCTGGAACAACATGTACGTTTGTTTCGGGCCGCCATGGGCGCACAATTTGTGTTTATGGATGACAACGCCCGTCCTCACCGTGCAAACATCGTAAGCGAATGCCTTCAATCGGAGGATATCACCCGTATGGACTGGCCAGCATTCTCAGCGGACTTGAATCCAGTAGAGAACGTGGGGGACATGCTTGGCCGACGAGTTGCAGCCCGTCAACCTCCTCCTACATGTCTACCGGAACTTCGGAGGGCATTGCTTTTTGAGTGGTGCAATATCCCCCAAGATCAGATCGATAATTCGATACTCAGCATGCCTAGGCGTTGTACGGACTGTATTGCATCGTCTGGGAGACATACAATGTATTAACAATCATAACAACCATGTAATATTGTTTTTTTGTAAATAGATTTTTTTTTGCTCCAGAGAGAGAAAATCGCTAATTGTTTTAATAATATGAAACATATAGCATCTTCTTTTGCTCGTTACTTTTTGTTTAATAAATAAGTTTTACAAATAAGTCAAATTTGTTTTGCTTCTACTCTTCCTTTGCTTGATTTTGCATTATCCTTAATTTATGGACATGAGTGTATTTCTTACTACTACTGATGAAACTTTAAATGAAATTATTACTGATGAAAATATGAAATTTAATCCTACCTTTTTCTTCATTCTTCTTGGGCATAGTCATTAAATACGTTTTGCAAATACCTGTTGGAGATTTAGGAAGTTATTTCATTGCAGCGAAGATTAAAATTTTCTGCTAGAAAGCGATTACAAGATTTTAGGGCGAAAACCTGTGTAAGCTACTCTGAAGGTAAGCTTGATGAACTGTTTTGATTTTACAAATACTTTTACTGACAAGTAGTCAACCGTAAATGATGTGTTGCATATGCATTTTTTTTTATAATTCTAAACAGACTGGCGTATTTATTTTCCATACTTTTTTAGCCCAAAGTGGCAATTTGCCCAGAAGGGCTATTAATTTCATTTTGGCATTTTGCGTTAGTTCACTATAAACGGCGTTTCACTTTTCAAACTGTTGCCACCAAATATTAGAGCCCTGCATTACATTTAAAGAAATTAAATATTGAAGAATATGCATTATTGTGCGTATGTGTCTCGTACTATGAAAAAACAACGGTACCTACAGATATCAATTTTTTAATAACGTAGTCCTTCACTCGAATATGGGCATCTGGAAGCCCAAATTTGGAATTTGTTTTATTATATATTTCATATTTTGTAAAACTTTAATGAATTTTTGATGAACAAACTCAAACGTATGTTTAAAATGCTCAATAAAATTTAATTTACAATCCAAGACTACCCCAAAATATTTTATTTGGTCTACAGATTTAATACTTTTGTTATTGTATTTAATCTTCCGAGGACTACACCTCTTTCCACCCTGGGGGGGAGAGATTAATAGGCCTTAATGAGCTATTATTTCCTTTGGGATTAAATTAAACCTGAGTCTAGTTATTTTCCATTGTTTCGGAAAACTTTTCAAATCGAGTCACTTTTTATATAATATAGTAAATGAAGACGGGTATAGTTGAAACAATTTCTTCCCAATAGCGACCCCAATCCCGTCCGGTCCGGGGGGGGCGTATTCCCTCTTATATCTGATTTTCCTGTTATTTCACGTATCACCATCAATATTTTTAATCTGATAACTTTACCGAAGGACTATGAGAATTCTTCTCTGCCTAACCAAAGTAATATCCCACTAAGAATTTCTGTTAAGATTATTACTATAGTTTCAGCCAAAAGATGCTTATTCATACCATTTTGAATCCTCATTTCATTCCGCCAATTATCCCATTTAATTTCCCATCATCATTTCCAACACTGAATTCTTTCTCAATCTTCATAATATCCCTATGCACTTTTACAGAGAAATTTTGAATTCTGTGTTTATTTTTTGTAGAAATAATTTTATGAATTCTGTGTTTATTTTCTGTAGAAATAACTTTATATTCCTTTATATTCTTAAAATAATGGCCGTGAGAGCCCAACAATAAGGCCGTGAGAGCCCAATACGAGGTCTGTCCAGCCCCCCTACCGGTAACGAGAATATCGGAAGGGAACCCTGTTTATTAAGCAAAACCGTACGATTGTACATTATAAAATCATAATTTAATTGTCCTCTGACATCTACGTTTCCTGCAACCCCAGTTAAAATACCTTGAATTAAAATTATAAGGTATATGTCCCACATTCTTAGCGTGCCTTCGTGGTGTAATGGTCAGCACACTGAGCCGGTATTTCAGAGGTCCGTGGTTCGATTCCCGGCGAAGGCGCTGCTAATTTTTCATGTCTCTTGCTACAAAATAACCTAATGTCTCTACACTGGCGCTCGAACTAAAAGGGTTGTGGATGATGACTCTCCACACCCAGGATTTGGCGACTAGGTCCCCTAAAACCCTAGTCGCCCTTTAAAAAGGGGAGTATATAAGGTATATGTCCCACATTCTTAGCGTGCCTTCGTGGTGTAATGGTCAGCACACTAAGCCGGTATTTCAGAGGTCCGTGGTTCGATTCCCGGCGAAGGCGCTGCTAATTTTTCATGTCTCTTGCTACAAAATAACCTAATGTCTCTACAAAATCACCTAAAAGATAAAAGTGTGTATTACTTTTAAAAACCTCTTCTAGTTCCATTAGGCGCACATTCAAATTTTCTACCGATGAGAAGTAAACTGAAATGACTCCGATACTCTTTCTATTAACTTTTTCCGTGACGGCTACAATACTGTTACAAAGTCCACCGTAAAATCCAACTGTTTAGGTATGTCCGGCTGCACTAACTATGCAGTTCCGGCTCAGTTTTGACGGAGAACGCCCAAGGTACGATCCGAAACTCTCCCATCCCCCTTTCCATATCATCAACCCCTCGAGAGAACTTTCGGTCGCCATGTGTTGGGTGTCCTCTTGCCACAGAGACACTATACACTTGCCCTGGACTTTAATTGATTGTTATGGTTCATAAAAAGTGCCAACATGGTAAAAAATATGTGCATCTAATAAAGAGTCCATTCAGCTGTGATTGTGCCTATTCAAGAATATTTATATTTCTGACGCTTTTGCGAAAGGAAGAGAGGAGTGCCATGCAGCGTCTTAACGGGAACAGAGATAAAAGCTAAAGATTGGCAGTCATCTAACATGGAAGCTCGCAAAGAGAAGGTTTCAGTTTAACTTCCATACTGAGAAAAAGTTTCGGTTCTCGAAATTTTAAGTCCAAATTTTGAATTAGCTACGTAAAAGTTTCGGTTTGTGTTCCGGATTAGTTAAGTCATCGGCTTTACTCAGTGCAGAAAAAAGTATTATTATCTTTAGAATAAACAGGGTAAATTAAGAGGCTATTGCTAGTTTAAATTATAATTTTGATTTACATATTCATAATTTTGATTTATCTTATCCTAGATATTCATAGTTTTGATTTATATATTTTTTATCTTATATATACACACACACACACACACATATATATATATATATATATATGTGGACTTATCAAGGGAAGTTGCTTAAAAAAAGAAATAAGATCCTGTTTCATTAATTTTGTAGAGTAAAAAAGAAGCTTCACCTTACTGACACACATACTGATTCCAAAAATTTCTTCAAGAAATAGAATAAAAGTAATGCAACTAATACTATTACGAGCAGCCAGTTGTTTATTTTAATAAGATAACTGATTTTCGTTTCAGTTACAGCCCTGAAGCTAAAGTTTCTGGAGGCTGTTGACTTCTTTTTCTCCATTTCCAAAACTATAAATTGATATAATCTTCCTTGTTTTAAGTCGGTGTTATAAGTATCGTAATGCTTGGTTTTAAGAGAAACACACACAAATATATATGTATAATAGCTGCTAACTCTACTGGTTTTTTGGCTCATCTCCCGGAACATCACCGAATCTCCTGATTTTTTAATATTTAACCTTTCCTAATCATAGTGTATTTTAGCAATAAAAATAAACTATGCTAATGAAATTAATTTGTGAAAATAAAATTTGTAAAATTTAAGTTTCATTGTGGATATAATGAAACTTAAACCCTTATAGCACGGAATATCCTCAGGATGTCATATTTAAGTCATAATACCCCGGGTCATACTTAGGTTATCCTGAGTATGTTGATTCTCATATATAGTGAGGACATCGTAATTTAACATCCTGAGGATGTCTTGTTTAAGTCGCTGTGTCCCGGGATATGTGAGGATGTCCTGAAGATGTTGATTCTCAGATATCCCGAGGACTTCACCAGTTTCACATCCTGAGGATATTCATACTGTATTTTCCGGAGGACTTCTGTTGTCAAACATTCTGAGGATATTTGTTCTCAAATCTGCCAATTTTAGTTTTTTGACACTGCATATCTGAAAGCATGCCACGCAATGTAATTTAAATACGCTTTTAAATAAGAGTTGTTTCTAAATGCCATTCAATAAAAATATTGATAGCTAGGTTATTCTTGTTATTTCGTTATTAGTTATAACTGCTATTCTTTTGGCATTTATAAAAATTTATTTTATAAATGGGGAAATATTTTCAACGGAATAGCAACTTCTAGAATATTTACATATTTTTTAAAAAAATGTTTAAATTGCTTTAATAATTACATGCAGAGTACAAGCGTTACTATAAATGTAGGCAAAATTAGAAAACATAAAGAATTTTTTTTTAAATTACAAGATGGAAAATGCTTTTCAGTCGCGTATGCTGTAATGCTATTATTAAATTACGGTCAGGCGATAATTTCGCAGTAAAAAGAATTCTCTCTGATGACTCTCCAATATTATAGAAGTTTTGGTCTTCTATAGAGGTGGTCGTCTTACAGAAATAATGCTTAATATCAGCATTTATTTATACTCTCAGAAATGTTGATTACTTTCAGAGGTTGTTGGTTGAGATGTGATGTTCTACTCACTTATTTACTAATACGTTCAGATTCCAAATTTATTTATATTCTCAGAAAACTCTGCAAATTTCTTTTCCCCTTCCCTAGTGATCCTCAATATGATTTTTGATATTAAATTTACTTAATATAAATTGCCTCAATCTACTTATAGTCATTTATAGAACTCTAATATTATTAATTATTTATACTCTAGTCATTTATAGAACTTTAGGAAAATTTAACCAAATGTTTAATTAGTGTGAATTTCTATTTAATTTTGTTTCAATACTTATATGGGTAACTACTTACTAAGTTTACTCACACAATGGTAGGTACATTAATTATTAATTTTATTTTTACCATCTTTAAAAGTTTATAAGGTTTATCCTAATTTTATTAACAGTTATTTTAAGTTTATGCGTCTTTCCTATTATTTCTAGTTTCAGCTTACAATTTCCTACCAGAATGTAATTTCAGAAACGCAGCTGATGCAAATGAGTAAAGAGTAGTATTTAAGTCGATGTTTCACCGACTTCGAGAGAGAGCCTGAGTTTCTGACTAGCGCACGTTTGCCTTTTGGCTGCGTCTCTCTAAGCTATTGCTACGCTCGGCCATACTTCAGGCCCTTGTTTGGCTTCGCCGACTTAATTAAGATTTAGGGGCCAACTATTTAGAAACTTGATAGCTTCGGCTATATCTTTCAGTTAGATTTAGTTAAGCTTAGTTAAGTTTAATTTCATATTCATTTAAGTTCAAGCCCAAGTGGAGGCTTTGCTGTACGTTCCCAGTTAGGAACTGATTTATTATATTTATTCTAAGAAATAAAGGGTAGTTAACACTTCGTAAGTCTTACGTCTCTATTCACACACTTAAGCGATTATTCGCTTATATTAGTATTTGTGGGGTTCAAGGATTGAACACTGAATTAAATAAGTAAAACCCCACAAGTCCTTTGATCAATTAAAGCTTTTTTTTTTTCCTACTGAGAATTTTCTTTGCGTAAAAGTGTATGGAGTTCAGTATTCTTTGGTACTATAAACAGGTATCCAGACTCCTAAGAGACTTGGAGTGAATTATCACTCGTCTGAAGATAACGATAAAGGCTTGAGAAGGTTACAAAATAACACTTTTATCAAACCAGAACCTTGCATATAAAATGCGCATATCGTGCTTAACATAGCCCGTCAACTACTTGTGGCGAGATACCTTAAAAGCACCAATCAGTTTCATATTAAAACTAAGTCCAGTAGTCGAAGACTACACAATTTTCTAACGCGAAGTTGTCTGAAACTTTCAACCGTCCTAACAAGTTACGTGTTGGCAACTATAATGCAAAACCGAAGAATTGAATCTTATCAGAGCTGGTTAAAGCTAGTATCGTGGCCTCGAGAGACAGAAACGCGCTATTCACTCTCACTAGAATTTTATTTTTCACCTTTGCTCTCCAGCAGTGTACCGAACATGATAGCGTGTGTCATTGTACAAATGTTTTAACGCTACATTACACAAAAGAAATTTGCAAAATGAAATTAGACAAAGAACATAAAATTTAGAATATGAAATTAAATATTAATATATTTTACCTTGGAATCATATGGTAACTAATTAAATAAGCTGAATCATATATTATAAAGCGAATTTAAATCATTTCTGAGTTCTTTAAAAATAGTGTCACCGCGCTTCTAGAAAACCTCTCGGAAGTTCCATGTTTCAGAGCACCCTGTATATGTATATATCTACAATATTTTACATACTTTTTTTTTATTATTTTTAAAATTTCATTACTGACTATTATCAACAG
>KK116173.1:52413-64839 GCA_000611955.2 Stegodyphus mimosarum
AAACAATAATACAATACAAAAAAATTAAAAGTAATGGATAAAAAAACTTAATGTAAAAAATACAAAACGAGATAAACTTTAAAAACTAAAAGGGATGAGAAAAACTCTAATAAATTAAAAAATAAAAAATATTTTAAAAATATGCACGCTAAAAACCAAAAACAGTTCAAAGACACAGAAAAAATACTAAGAATGGCAGTAAATGGGAAATTAACCTAACTCAAGGTTTAACACGGACTTATCAAGGGAAAAGCGTGATAAAATTCGAATCCAGCTACTACCATTAGCGCGTTTCGTCAAACGAAAACATTTGAGACTGAAAGCGGAATTACATTAAGAGAATAATCAAATTAAATAAATTTAATATAGTGAGTCTCAATGGTTTCGCTTCTTTTCCCAACGCTCCTGCCATAAAATTATAAATGTAAAACTTATTAATTGTGCAAAAAAAAACTATGCAAGTATATTAATTGTTCCAGAAAAACCTATACATACATTTTTTTTCTGTGTCTTTGAAATGTTTTTGGTTTTTAGCGTTCATCTTTTCAAAATAATTTTTTCTCATCCCTTTTAGTTTTTAAAGTTTATCTCGTTTTGGATTTTTTACATTAAGTTTTTTTCGATTACTTTTAATTCTTTTGTATTGTATTATTGTTTTTTCATGGCATAATTTTTTTTACTCTGGAACTACAGTATCAAATGTACTTTTAAGCAATAGCTTTTAAAACTTCTTCTTCTTTACAAATATTTAAAACATTTTCAGCTCAGTGCGCAAAATTTTTGACCACATAGGTCTCTCTTGTTCGTGTACTACTTTCTACTTTTATATATATATATATAGAAGATATTTTATATATACAGGATGTTTCGAAACTCAAGGGTAAAAATTTAAAGGGTGATAGAAAGCATCTAAACAAGCAATTTTTACCATACAAGGCATGGGCGGAGAGCATACGGTGAAACGCTTAACGGCACTGTAATGGAAAGCATAAAGCGAGAATTTTCTTACACATCGTCATTTCTAGCTTGAATTTCAGAAGGTACGTCAATGTACAGTAGGCGGGGAAAAGCGAACATGCATTTTATGTATGGTCTTGCAAATGGGAATGCTCTGGAAGCCGAAAGACTGTACATGCAGTGTTTCCCGAGAAGACACTTGCCAGACCGAAAAATATTCAAGCGATTGCATCGGAGCCTGTATGAAACGGGATCCTTTGTCACCGACATGTATGATACAGAATGCCACAAATTGTAGAGGACATTCTGCAAAGAGTGGAAGATCATTTGGATATTAGAACGCAAGAGGTCCTCGTGTGGTAAATTTGCCCCATTCAATTATTTGGCTAGTACTACGGGACGAAGGATTTTTTTTTTATTATTATTTATTTAAAGAAAGAGAAATCCTCGTACACTACAAAGTATCACTCGTAGCTTACAAATCGTAAGTGAAAAAAAAAAGCAAAGTCCTAAGTAATAATATCAACTTTCAGTTATACAATAAAATCAAACACAAAGAGAAAAAAAAACTCAAACAAAAAAGATGTAAATATGTAAACAAATCATCTGCAATGTTTAAAATAAAAGTCAGCAAAGTCATCAAGAGCTCGGTAGGCCAAAGGTGAAGATACAAAATCGTAACATTTCGTAGGGTAATGAATTCCAATTAATTTTAATCTGAATTTCAATAGATTTCTTGAATTGTCAAGCAATGGACAATCAAAAAGCAGGTAGAAAACACTTTGCTGAACTCCAAGATTGCAATTACACAAATTGGAAGATGTCAGCTTAAACCGTTCGAGATAAACGATGAACTTACCATGCCCAGACAAAAACTGCTTAACCTTAAAATTGAGCAATGAGTCCTTACTTTTCAGTCTTTCAAAAACAGTTGGGAAGAAGTGTTTTGTAACATCTCCCTTGTCAGAAGATATATAATCACAATTCCATTGTTCAATCATTTTAGCTTTGAATGTCTTTTTAAAGTGCGATTTTGGAATATTTACATCAACATTAATATCATTTTTAGTTGCATTCTTAGCAAGCCAATCAGCTCTCTCATTTCCATAATTACCCGAGTAACCACGGACAAATGTAAAAAAACACGAAAATACCGTTTTTCTGCAGATCTCCAAGAGATTGCTGTGTATTAACAATAATATCATTACAGGATGAGGTATTTTTAAGGCACTCGAGGGAAGAGAGCGAATCCGTGCTGATTAAGTAGCTGGAAACATGTCCATCCTGGCTAAGTATCCACTTAATTGCAAAATTAAGGCAGAGAAGCTCAGAAATAAAAACAGTACATTGATTTCTAATACGAAATTGCTGGTACTCAATTTCAACACCATCCTTGAAAATAACGTAAGCAAAACCAACTTTATCATCAATCCTACTACCATCCGTATTGCACTCAACTGAGAATGAATTTTCATCAATGTTCGTACTATCTAGAATCTGTACTGGTTGTCTTACAGAAGGGTGAGGCAGAAAAGACAAGGGCAACAAACGATCAAAATGAAAAAAGGAGAAAATTGCAAGACTATTTTTATAATCTATACAGGTCAGAATAAACAAATCCAACGGTGGAAATCCAGCAAGAGAGAAAACAGTATTGTAACTAAAAGTTTTGTAACCCCTTATAATTCGCAGTAAGATTCATCATTGAACTCGAAGTAGAAGATTAGAGTTAATTTTCTTTAGGGACAATCCCCAAGCTCTACATCCATATGAAATTAAGAGCACAATACTTTGTTTATAAATAATTGCGCTAACATTTGATTTGACACCAAAACTATTACAGCAATTCGATTCAGTCCACGCTGAAGTCTCTCACATTTATTAGAAATGTAGGAAATATGCTTTTTCCAATTTAATTTGCTGTTCAACAAAACACCTAAATATTTAATTTCATTCACCCTCTCAAGGGAATTATCATTTAAAAGCAATTGATACCCTTCGTATGTAGTATTTTTCCTATCAACGAACATAGTATTGGATTTTGCACGCTTAAAGTTTAGTTTTAAATTCACTAACCACTCATAAATGAAATCTAAAACATCTTGGGCTAGATGAAAAGTTTTATGTATTTCCTTAGAACAGGATTTAGAACAGAGAAATACTCTATAATCGCCAGGGTTCGAACCCGGAACCGAACTCTCACTGTTTAACGACTTTACCGCTAGGCTGCTGGTGGCTCGGAGGGCACCAGATCAGGCGAGTATGACAAGCGTGGCAACAGTTTTCATTCAAACTTAAATAATGACGAGGCCTGCACAAGAGCTTTCCTGCCAAGCTGATTTGTGTGAAAGAAGCTGGAGAAAAGAAAAGAATTAGTGAGATTTAAATAATTTCACGTTGCGTTTTTTTTTTTTTTTTTTTTGTTTTTCACAATGCGAGAAACGTTCATGTACTCATATCGATTCTTTATTATTCAGTTTCTTTAAATATAATACATGGCCATAATATTTGGTGGCAACGATTTGAAAAGGGAATCAACGCAGAACCTGAAACGACACAAATACCGTTTTGAAACTAGCAGACTTTTCGGTGTAACGCCCCTTTGGTCTAAAAAGAAAAAGGAAAGAAAATATCTTGTTAATCGTATTAATCGATTAATAGTTTTGTGAACAATAAGAAACGGAGGATTTTTGACAGAATTTTATAAAAAGTATATGAAGTTTAAGGGATCAATTGCTAATGGAATGAACTTCGGCGATACAACAGCTAGATTTGTTTTAGCATGAAAGTTTATTAAAAATAAATGAAACATTAATTTTTTTAAAGACAAAAAAAGAAAAAAATATCTACCTCTCAGCTGCCAGTTTTAATTGTAACGTTAATGCTGAGACTAAAACTAACTTTTTCTAACATAATTTTTAGCTCTTGACTAACGCTCAGGCTAAAAAAAAAATTCTCAGCGGAAGCGATGATGCGGAATAAGCATGCCATCAAAAGTGATGATTTGGACTTAAGGAGCTAATTTCAAGTTCGGTTTGAATCATATGAGTCGAGATTTCACTAATGATTTTGCTTTTAATTGCAGTTATTTCACGTCCTCGTACCACCAGGCGAGAATTACACTTTATCAAACCATATCGTATCGAAGATGGTGTTTCTAATACATTAAGCGGAGAAAGCAATTTTTTTTTTTTTTTTTTTTTTTTTAGAAAGCACATCTTTTAATTGATGCATACCGGATTTATTCAAAAGGCGCAACTAATGATGGTTTTTGAAGTTGCCAATCCGTGACTAGTAACTTTACAAGACACCCTTTTTGTTACGGTGGAAGTGCTTTGGGGCAACTGCACGCTACGTTAAGAATCGAGTTAGTCCCGCCCAAACGACATACTGCACTTGGGCCGTTTACCGAGGGAATCTTCAGTTAGTTATTCAGGCATGAGTTCTGGGAATGCGACTGAAGTATCATTCTGAATACATTTGTGGGTCTGATTTCAATTACGCGCCTGTGCGGTTATTTCGGAAAACCGTTTTTCTCTTCGCGTAGTTATTTGTTTTCAGAGAGAAAATTTTTCGTTTTACAAGATGGGATAATTTATACTTCATTTAAGGTATGTACGTTATTTGATTCATTTCAGAATTACAGCTGCTAAGTTAATTTTTAGAATAGGAATTTCTCAATCAATATTGATTTTTATTCATTATTTTTTATGTTGGACGATTATTAATTCTGGAAATAATTGTGTAATGAGCTTAAGTATATCTCCCTCAAAAAAAGAAGGAAAATCAAGCATCGTATGCCCATATTTCGAAAGCCTTAGAATATCTGGACATTTCTTGCTCTTTTTGCATAAAAAAAAAGTAGATTACTTAAGTGTGAAATTATCTAAAACAGAGTATGTAAGGAATATAGATGAAATCCAAAGTATATCATCTTTAAATTAAAAAAAGAAAAAGAATAGAAAGAAATTTTCCAGTTTTATGTTGCGCCCGAAAGGGCGTTTTTTAAACATTTTTTGTGTTACCTTTATTTATTACATATCATGTTCTTCGCACTTAAACCACATAAAATTCAATTCAACAGTAATATACATTTAAAAACAGCATATCTTTAGAATTTCCGATACACAGTCTCGCGCGCTGGAGATAATTTTTTTTTTCGTACAGTGTTGCCATTACTCGCTTTGAAATCGTTGAGTTTGTTAAAAAATTTGTTAAAGCTTCATAAAATTTTAAATAGATAATAAAACAAATTCGGAATCCAAAATTCGTTCTTTCAAGTGCCCTCTTCGGTTGGAGGACTACGTTGTTCAAAATTTGATGACTCGTAGCGTTGTTTTTAGATACCGTTGTTTTTTCACAATGCGAGAAACATTTTTACATTCATGCAGATTCTTCATTATTTAGTTTCTTTAAATATAATGCATGGCGATGGTATTTGGTGGCAACAGAAAAGTGAACCAAATCCGAAATTCAAACGACGCAAAATAACGTTTTCAGACTAATAGCCGTTTGGGTCTAAGTCACTTTGGGCTACAAAAAAAAGTTTAATTTAATACATCCCCATTGATTAATATTATAATTCGTCTAATTTTAAGAATCACTATTTTAAATTTAAGGAGATTTATTTTAACAATGTATTTGTAAAAATTAACATCATGTAGTTTTAAAACATTACTACAATATATCATTTACTTAGCGCGAGGAAGTAAAAAAGAAAAGGAGCGGATCCTGTACTTTTATCTCGAGTTCGTACTTCGTTTCCAAACTGTAAGAACGAGCTTCTTACCTTCTTCTGCGGTTTTTGGCTTTTTTTTATTTGTTATAAAAGTATGAGCTAATTTTTCGCGGAATAGTCTTCACAAAGATTTCCTATTAGGCAAATAGGCTTCGCAAGTTTCCAATTCCCAAACAATCAACCAAGAGCATTAGACAATTTGTTTTACGGTCTTTTTATTGATTCCTACATAAACATAAAGGGCTGCAAATTTATGTAGTAATATGCCCTTTCTTTTTATGATTTTAGAATATTAGGCTGGTAATTTATAAATTTGTTCTCTTGGAATAGAAAAATGTACCTTTAACCAACTTCGATCAATATACGTGAAGGAACGATTGACATAATTTGGAATGCTTCTTGTAAAGATATATAATTGTAATGTTTTTGCAGTCAAATCGATATTTAAATTTTTATTTTAAAATGTTTGCCAAATGCGTTTTATTATAAATAATAATAGGAATTATATTATATAATAATAATAGGAACATTTGTTTATGAGTGTTCCATTTACACCACCTTAGATCTCTCCAGCACCCACCGGTGGGTGATAACGCCCGCGCTTTGCAAACTGCGTTTTAGATTAGTCGTGACAAAAGCCGGGCAGCGGACCAAATGCAGCCCTACTAAGTGCTTAAACGGCTTGTTAAGTAATCCTGTGCAACGATGTTTTTCCCTGCTTCCTACTTGATTTTGTATGCAAACTACCCAAATCAACAGTACGACTACGCATATGTTGTTAAAATATGGTCCGTGGCACTTAGCCGACAGGGCATTTAGCCGATAGGTACATTTAGCCGACGCGAACAATAGGCCGGCAGGACATTTGGCCGATACGGACATTTAGCCGACAAGACATTTAACCGACAATGACATACAGCCCACATGTCATTTAAGCGACACGAACATTTATCCCACAGGACAGTTAACTGACAGTGACATACAGCCCACAGGTCATTTTAGCGACACGGACATTTATCCCACAGGACAGTTAACCGACAGTGATATACAGCCCACAGCTCAATTAAGCGGCATGAACATTTAGCCCGTAGGACAGTTAACCGATAGTGATATACAGCCCACAGGTCATTTAAGCGACACGGACATTTATCCCACGGGACAGTTAACCGATAGTGATATAAAGCCCACAGGTCATTTAAGCGACACCGACATTTAGCCCACAGGACAGTTAACCAACAGTGATATACAGCCCACAGGTCATTTAAGCGACACGGACATTTAGCCGACAAGACATTTTAGTCAACATCCCATTTAGGTGACAACGTGTATAGACAAAAAAAAAGTGCGACATTGTAAGTAAAATTTGTCCATCTGAAAAAATGGTTATCTGAAAAGACTCGTGAGGAATTCCGGTGAGGAAACGGAAAGGAGAAGTTAAAGTAAAGTCTAAAATTATAAATAACTGGTTAATTCAATTACTGATAACTACAAACAGATATACGATTTTATAGTAGTTTCTTATGTTTCTCAAACTGAAACAAAAGAGCTACATAATAAAGAGGCTACAGTAATACAGAACAAGAACAGCTTTTTTTAAGATATACGTTTTATTGAATTATAGCATGAAATACCTAGAAGCAATAATCAAATTTTTTAAAACTTTTAATCCATAAATTCAAAAGCATGTTACGAAATTAAAGGAGTTTTTTTTAAAAAAAAAGGCTCTACGCTGAGTTCCCTCCCTCTCCTCCCCGAAAAAAAGATACTTTTTTCAGCAAACACTTATAGAGACATTAGGTTGTTTTAGGAGCAGGGAATGTGTAAAATGAGCAATGCCCTTGCCGGGACTCGAACCACGGACCTCTTCAATACGCGTCGAACGTGCTGGCCACTACACCACGAAGGCATACTAACAAGGCGGGAGATATACTCCCCCTTTTAAAGGGCGACTGGGAATTAGTGGGGACCCAATCGCCAAATCCTAGTGGTGGAGAATCATCATCCACCACCGTTTTTAGTTCGGGCGCCACTGTAGAGCCATTAGTTTATTTCGAAACAGCTGACATAAAAATGGTCAATGCCCTCTCCGGGACACGAACCTGGATCTCTCGAATACGTGCCGGGTGTGCTGACCATTACACCTCGAACGCATGCTAGCAAGGCGGGAGAAATACCTTATACACTTACATGAACAAAAAGAAAAAAAATGACGGTAGGTTCCCTCTGTTTTAATTTAACGCTTAGGATTACTAACAGAAGTGTAAGAATGTTATAGAGCAAATAAAGCAAACAAAAGATTTTACCCACACATATATTTTATTTTATTTCTTACTTATTACATTTATTCATTCAGAATGACTCCATGTAAAACTGGTCGATGATATGAGAAATAAGATAAATAATCTAATATGTCTGCATTCGCATTCCTAAGAAATGCTAAATATCTAAATCAATTGCCAACTGTACTTGGATGGTTACTTGGCACCATAGTAAGATTAAAATGATGTTTCATAAAATCAAATGCCTTTTTATTTCGTTGGACATCTACACTGAAATCTAGCATCATAATAATAGGAACATCTGTATCTACGATAAACTCTTCGTCGATCAATAAAAAAGCCTGAGGATATTTCATCAATGCACTAAGCAAAACGATCTTCAAATTTCCTTAATTAACAGTTGGACGAATATACGTATACGGATGCTAGAATAACTTTTGACGGAGCATTCACAATTATGTCAACCATACAAATATAGCCTGCTACTGAATCCCGTATTCTTTTACACTGCTTAACATTAAATTCTGTTGTGTAGTTCGACCGCCTCATCGGCGACCATAAGCGCAAACACGCATGTGCCATTCGGATCGAATTATTCCTAAAATAAAGTGAAAGGATGAAGACTTTTTTTAAATCCAGCATATCTCTTTCCGGAGGTGAGAAGACTTTCATGTGACCTTTCACGCCACAGCAAGTAATAACGCCCATTTTGGACGAGTCTATATGTTTTGGCAGAATGCCAGCCAGGGTTGCGTATGTGACGATCGAGCTACACACAATCTGCTGCACTCGTCAAGTTTCATAAATCGCAACACCACTAACTTGGCGCAGTAAAATAAAAGACAGCAAACACCACCCGAACATACTGTCTACGCGCGACTGTCTGCCTACATGCCACTCATACTCGGTTGCGCATGCGCGCAAAAGCTTCACCAAAACTTAGCTATTTTTGTCGCGTGACTATTCGTATACCTTTTGTCCAATTTTCATTTTTATTTATTTATTTATTCATTTCTGTGTCTGTGTTTGCTAATGTGCTCTTCCGTGTACCCAATGATGTATTTAGATTATTTGTAACATTTGCAGTTTCGAAAATATAAGCATTCGCGCGCAGCTCAAATAGCGTCTTTATTTTTGCTTTTCCATCAAACCATTATGGATGAAAGTAACCTACTCTAAAAAAATCTGAGAGGTTTCAGATTTTACATTACGCCCAAAGCGGTGTTTTTTTAACATTTTGTGTGTTACCTTTATTTATTAAATATCACGCTCTTCGCACTTAAACCATAAAATTTAGTTCAATAGCAGTTTCGCAAAATAATTTTAAAATGAGCATATCATTAGAATTTCCGATACACAGACTCGCGGGCTGGAAACCTTTTTTTTTACAGTGTTGCCATTGCTCGCTTTGAAATCCTGAATTTGTTAATCAAAAATTCGTTATAGTTTTACAAAATCGGAAATAGATAATAAAAAATTTCAAAATTCCATATTTGGGCTTCCAAATGGCCATATTCGGGTGGTAACATATGTTATTCAAATTTGACGGCTCTAGATGCCTTTGTTTTATCACAAAGCGAGAAACACACGTGCACTGCGCAAGGAAAAAAAAAAAATGAGACAGCTCTATAGCTCCCGGTCTACTGGGCCGGTTCACAAAATTCAAACTGCGTTTTTCATGTCTCGAAATCGCGACTTAGGATATGCATTAGATTTATATATACCATTGTTCTAATATAGGTATTTTGGCACAAAATCGAACGTTTTCTGAAATGAAATGCCAATTTTTTTCCATATTTCGATTTTACGACTCAAGTTACGCGAAACTCAAAAGTTTTGAAAAAATCGCAAGGGTAGTTTTTAAAAAATTGGCTCTCAAAATTTTAGCTCCTCAATCTTAATTCAGTTTGGTATGTATTTATTAATATCTCTTTTTTATGAAACTTATTTGATTCTTTCCTACACAGTTCGAAATTTAGGTTCATTCCAAATAAGATTTACCCATTTTTTATGATTTATTTTTTTAATTTGTACTTTTAAATAATTTTTATAAATTTTTCGAAAAAAATTTTGAATTGTAACCTGTAAAATTTTACCGTCATCTTAAAGTAGATGTATTTCTAAGCATACCTGCAAAAAATTACGGCCTTTTGTTCAAAATTTCCGAAGATATAAGTGAATTTATATATAGGCGCGTTTTGAAATTTGGGATATTTGTTGAAAGCGATAATAATGAAAATATGGTTTACGCACTTTGTTAAAATTATTAGAAAGTAAGAACGATGTGACTTTTTTTCCACTCATCCACAATGTAAAACTGCACAATGGAAGGAATAGGAAAACAGGCTGCCATGTATTAAGAATTTCGCCAAGTAAATTATTCTTCGCGCAAACTGAAAAATATACGCCAAGTTAAATTTTTAAGTTTCTCCTTAAATTTCGCACAAAATTTTAGAAAATTTAATATCTAGGCATAGTTTGAGTCGTAGAATCGAAATACGGAAAAAAAAAAGGGTATGTTATTTCACAAAAAGTCCCATTTTGTGTCAAAATACCTCTATTTGAACAAAGCTATATATAAATCTAATATATATCCTAAATCCTGCTTTCGAGACATGGAAAACGCAATTTGAATTTCGTCAGTCGGCCCAGTAGAACGGGAGATATAGAACTGTCCCCCTTTTTTTTTTTGCGCAGTGTACATTTATGCAGATTTTTCATTATTTCATTTCTTTAAATATAATACAGGGCGATAATATTTGGTGGCAACAATTTGAATAGTGAACGAAATTTATAGTGAACCAACGCAAAATGCCAAAACGAAATTAATAGCCCTTCTGAGCTAACGCCCTTTACCCATATAAAAAAAATGAATAAAAAAAAAACCTTATGGTTTTGCATTTGAGATATTTACTTGTTCCGTAAATTCGTGTGAATGATCACAAATCAAAAGTCTTGTGCTTTACCGAAATTCGAATTGCCATTTTATCAAACTTGCTCATAGACGATCATTTCAAGTAGAAGAAGCAAAAAGTAGAAATTTATCTAAACTTTCATTTAAGTACGGAAAGGAGCAGCAAACGTTTCGCGAACTTCCCGGTTCAAAGGCCAAAATCAAGATTATGAAATTTGAAATGTTGTTCCTATAAATTTGGAGAGAACATCTAAAACTTCGTGATGCGTTTATTTTTGTCCTTCCTAATTTCCCATAAATTTATTTCGTAATTATGTTAAGAGTAACAGTAAATGTTAGTTTCACTTATTCTTTCTTTTTTTTTTTTAATTTAAAGCTAAAGGAGAAACGTTAGTTTTAAATTTATTTTTCTTTACTGAATAATTGCGAAAAAGAAAGAATGATAATCCAGTGTGATTTTAAGCATTACTTAAAAATATCAACCTTTTTGACCAATTTAGAATCTTTTTATATCTAGCTAGTTTGAGTGAAATCCAGTAATAAACTTTTTATTTGGTGATAAGACAAGTTTGAGTGCTTAACTGGCGTCGGCAATGATTTTCCCATTAATGTCTCTATCTGATAAGACTTTACAACTAGTAACTTTCCTACTAGTATCAAATGGACTCAACTGTCTGAATGTTCTATCACAAGAACGGCTCAGTTTCTGGGGTTCCGGCGTCGCTGACCAACGATTCCCCAATTAAATTGATATCAGAGGTTCGAATCCCGCGAACGGGCTGTCTGCATGGGCGTTTTCGTGGTTTTCCCCATGTGTAACGTGTATACGAGCCAGTTTCCCTTAAAAAGTCCTCCACGAAGGCATCCATCCCTTTAGGCAGATAGCCCTCGTGTGCTTTGCCATAATTGAATAACCTAACCTAACCTAACCATTGATGGTTATTGAGGTGGTCTCGGATAAATTTGAAAGATGACCTTAGCTTGCCTTGTGATAATATAAACAAGATAGTCTGACACGAACAAATAGTTCTTCGGGATTTTACATATTTCTTCTATTGAGGCACGTGATTTACATGCATATTAATTGAACGTTATCATAACCCCAGTTAATAAACTATTGTGGCAGCTGTTGTTTCATGCAACCATCCGCAAGAAACCAAAATATTTGCAAGAGAATTATGCATAACGCTTCTTCGTAAGCAAGTCATGCTGCATAAAGATAATTAATATAGAAAAAAGCAATATAAAAGTAACTTTGCATTGCTTAAATCAATGGAAATGAGATAAATACAAAAGCGTTTTTCCGTTTAGAAAATAAAAACCTGATATTCGTAGATAAATCAATCTTTATTAGGAAAACAAACGTGCAGATGATAATAATTTACTTTTTTCTTTCAATTTTTATTAACAGAAGGAAAACAAATGCGTTTCAGATGAAATTAATTAATTAATTATAGATCAAATGCCTACTTTCTTGATTCATTTCATTTCAGTTTTCTTGAAATTATATAATTATTTTTGTAATATATAATATACAA
>KL815896.1:0-15811 GCA_000611955.2 Stegodyphus mimosarum
TTTTATCGCCGTGTGTTATATTTAAAGAAATCAAATATTGAGGAATCTGCATAAATGTATGTACATTTCTCCAAATGTGATAAAACGACGATACCTAGAGCCATCCAGTTTTGAATACCGTATATTTCCACCCGAATATCCCCATCTCAAAGCCCAAATTTGGAATTTGTTTTATTATCTATTTCATATTTTGTAAAACTTTAACGAATTTTTGGTGAATTGACTCAATGATTTAAAAGCAAACAGTGGCAACACTCTACGGGGAAAAAAGAAAAAACCTTTTACCTCCACCATGCGGAACTGTCTATCGGAAATTTTAAGATATACTCACTTTAAAATTATTTTTTGATATTGCTGTTAAACTGAATTTTGTAGTTTAAGTGTGAATAACATGATATTTAATAAATAAAGGTAACACACAAAACGTTTAAAAAAAAGCTCTTTTGGACGTAATTTAAAATCTGAAACCGGGGCGACAGACTTTTGTCGCCAAGGTAAACCCGGCCTTGACGGTCGGGAAAAAATAGCGGATTGTAAACAAAACCTAGAATACTGCAAAAAACAGCCTTTCTCTAATTTTCAACACTTAGTACTGCTATTATACATTCTTGAAAGGAGGCATAGATGAATTTATGGCAGTGTTTTATGAGTAATGAAATTTACAAAAAGGTTAATAAATGCATTTTTAAAGCTAGTACAGTCAAACACCAAAAATTCGCCAACTCCTGAAATCCGCTCTGCTTCTCAAAATATAAACATTGAATTTATAGGTTCCAGAAACCGCAGAATGGAGAATGAAATACCGAAGAAAAAATATTTATCCAATAATGATGTCATAATTACCGAATAATAATGATTTTGTGTTAGTGGCAGAAAAAAAGATCTTAGCCCAGAAGAGGTTTTTAGTATGGATGATGTGTCCATATTAGCCAATTGTGACACACAGTAGATGATTAAATTGAAGTAAAAAATATTGATTCTGTAAGATGATGGTATAATTTTATGTTTCCCCAAAGTCAATCAAAACTAGCAAACCACTTCTTGTTCAACGAATCTTCTAAGTTCAAATGACTTGAAAAATAATAAAATATATAATGTTCTAGTCTTATTAACAATGCTACTGAAGTGAATTTGAGTACTACTGAAGATCATTGGTATTATCAAATATATTATGAAAAAGACGGGGATACTCAGATAACCAGCACTTAGCAAGGTTCCTGAAATCGTGTTCGCCAACTTGGGCAATAGGCGCCAAACAGGGGGAAGAGTGTTTAGGTTGTTGCTCAGATGTTTACTAAGATAGGAAAAAGGAAAGGGATATTTTATATACTTATGGATGTTGTGACTTTGCACATAAATCTTTGTGCTGATGATCCTATAACATTGTCAGTAGACATTTAAATTTACTGTTTAATTATTTTCTAAATAAATTAATTTCACCTGCAATTAGAATAAGATAATTTTATTTTTATACAAGAAAATTACAAAATATGCTCCTTTTGCATACTTATGGCTCACATTACCCCATGTGTTTTTACATATAATTAATTTCTAAATAAATTAAAAATTTTTAATTATTGACTTAAATAAATAAATAAATTACACTTCTAGTCAGAATAAAAGAATTTCATTTTTTATAGAATAAAAGTATGCTATTGTTTCACAAAAAATGAATAAAAGTTAATTAAATTTGTATCTTCAAATTTTTGAATAAGATTTATATTTATAGATTTTCTGATATGCTACTCATGTTCATGTTTAATAGTAATGAATGTAATGTAAACTCGAACTTCAAATAAGCAAAACGTACAAATCTTTGCGTCAATGTATTTGCAACAAATGCATAACTGAAATACATTTGCCAACCGTATAAAATCATTTCAGGGGTCGCCAGTTTGAAACCACTGTTAAGGCAATGTTCAAATTGCACAAAAATAATATTTTATGATTTAACATTTCATGGAATAAATACAAATTCAATTAACGTTATCCTATTCTATTTGATTAGTCTCTGAAATTTAAACAATTGCATAACATTATGAAAAGCCATAGAAGCTCTTGTTACAAATCTTGTTTCCCTGCAGTTATGCAATTCAGGATTACATTTCTTTGTTTGCCTATATGACAATTATTTTTACACTTGAACAAGAAAAAGAATAAATAACCCTCTTACCCTTATTAAGCGAAATTATCTGCATAAAAGAATCCTTAATGTCCAATATAAACCGCACTGGATGATGATTGAATAGCTTGGAATAAATTTTTAAGATGTAATTATTATTGTGGAAATACATGCATATTTTATATTTTAAAAACTTTCATCTTTAACTATGATATACATTGCATTTTCGTGATCATTACTGCATTTATATAAACATGTTTTCAAACACATATAACCATTTACGGATAATTGTTCAAATTATTGGTAAGAATTATAAAAGTTAATAATGTTGACGTTATATATCTAAACTACTAAGAGGGAAAAGTGAAGAATTACTCTTCAACAACAAATTTGCCTTATTTCTATCTTTTACTTTCATGTAAAAATTTTTGGAAATGCCTTTTTGATGTAAGTTCTCTCTTGACATCGTCTGATCACTGCTATTTTTCATTCTGAGCTTTTAGCAATTGAGGAGGGACTTCAGGCTGCAAACACATGCAAAGATATCTCTACTTTGACTGACAGTCACAGTTCTATCCAGCATCTGAAAAATTGGTTTAAGACTTCACTTTCTGTCTTGGTTTTACTGCAAAAACTGTTCCCATCATGGTGTAAATCTGCAGTGGATCCTTTCACATATTGGCCTGAATGGTAATGAAATGGCTGATACCCTGGCTAAGGAAGGTACTTCAATGATTGACTACTGGCACCCTGACCTTTTTGGAGATCTGCTCGAGAGTTAAATTTACTGCTGTCTCTTCCTGGCATTGTTCTCTGGCTCATGATTGATACTTTGGCAGGCAGCTGCTATTGCTTTTGAGAGTAATCGTGCTAACAGACTACTTTGATGAGGCTTTTAAGGAGACACCTGAAATGCCTTAAATTTAACTGGGGTAATAAGATCTACTCCATATAGGAAATGTAATACTATCATTTCACTCCTGAACATCGTCTCACCTGTTTGGGGGTAGTAAAAAAGGACCTATCTTTGTATTAGAAATATTGACAGCTCTTGCACTCGGGGATCTTGTCTAACCCAGTGACTAACCGGTTAGGATCAGTAATGGCAACAACAATGTACTCTGCTGTTGTTGCACTTTCTCTTAAAGTTTTAATAATTAGCTGTGCTATATATTAAAGCCTGTCAAATCTCCCTCTAAATTGTGGACAGAAAGTAAACTACACTCAATTTCTGAAGACTGGATTTAAAAAAAAAACAGCAACTGGATACAGTTTGGCATCGGTATTTTTGCTTCCATCCATGAAGAGGCGGAATAGAGCTGTATTAATGCAATAAATAACTAAAGATTTATTTTTCATATCAATTTCTTGAACCCATTTCTTTGACAATTGCAGCCGTTTTTGTACTTGAGTATTTTTTAGCAATTTTACTACCAAGAAACATTTTTGTAAAACACCTGCAACATTTTCTAGTGTATTCTTGAATACTAATTAAAGCTGGTCCTTTTAAGAAAGGTTTTAGATAATTATATTTATGTGCTTTTGATAAGGGTTCGTTACTGTGAATTGTATTATCAAACTGTGACCAAAATTTCCTGAAACTTCTTGAAATTACCTCTAATGATTCTGCATGAAGTTTCGGAAATTTTATGTTTCTCTGGTTCTTTATTCGAAATAAGTGAAGAATTACTCTTCAACAACAAATTTGCCTTATTTCTATCTTTTACTTTCACGTAAAAAATGTGCTCTATATTCCTGATTATTCTCAACTTCTGTTTCAAGATCTGATACTTCAGGCATTAAATCCTAAATTTCGAGATCTAACTGAAATATCTGTTGTGCTTTCTCTTATAAATTCATCCGACATTCTTCTGATGTTATATCTACAATATCTTGTTCCAGTAATTCAGATATTCTGTTAATTACATGTGTTGTTAATCTCCTCAAAGTTTTGCATTTCATTTTCGCTTTATCTAAAGCTTTCTGAGTATTCCATGATATTAACTAATAATATGATCTTATTCTTCAAAATTCTATACTCTATTAGAATTATTTAAATATAGTTATTCTACAGTTCACATTCATTCAAATTTTTAAAATCGAAGCTTAACCCTCCTTTGATGCTCATGGTGCATCAATAATCCAGTGGGCATTTGGGCATCATAATCTACATCATATCCCACTTCTGAGATGTTAAGGGTCTTGTCTAACTCATAGTATTAAATAAATTTTATATATCCATGCACTGATTATATACATATGGCTGTAAGCTGGGGAATCCAGCTCACATTGCTAGTGTTCTCCAGACTACTTTTTTCTATCCTGCGCCCTCTAACGGCTCTTCTCTTTTTTAATATGGTGCCATCTATCAGCAGATTGCACATACAAGGATGAAGAAATATTTATTAGACTGAAAACAAAAATTACATTTTGGAAGGATGCAGAAAACTTTTGGACAACTGGGGGAGCATCAGGCTGGTCAAAAGGTTGATTATGACAGAGCACTTATGATGGCGCTCAAATGTTGTTTGGTATTCTAAGAAAATATTAAATTTTAAGTGTGAAAGTCAAAAGATCTCCTTTTATCCATATGTGTTACATGTTTAAAATATGCAAAGAGCAATTATTTCTTAACTATTAACAGCAACTATTTCTGCCTTACCAGAAAATTGCATATGGATGCATCCATTTTTGAAATTATTGGAATTGATATGGCTTGTTATGTTACTTACTCCTTAGAGTCTGTGAAACAGTGGTAGCATAGTAGTTTATTTTGACATGTAAGTGAACATGATTCACCCATTCTACCTCTTCCTTCAGACTAAATGATAATTTTTACTGAGAATACTCTTTTGACAGGTACTGACATGTTCGCATGCTGAAAATGTATTCTATGATTTGAACAAGATTAAGATATGATTTTTCCACCCTTTCAAATGACTGAAAAGTTGTATTAATATTTTTCTTCACAACTTTTCTTTTTCCAACTTTTGTAATTTACTGACCAAAATCTTTTGCATATCTTTCTGCGTCAGCAAAAGGTTTTCCATGTTTATTGTATTATTTGGCGCAGTTTCATTAAATTTTTGACCTGAAGCTTCAATTTCATACCATGTTAAATCTTTGTCATATATCCAAATAAAAGGTTCTCTTTCACCAAAACTGTTTTCCCATATTTCAGATGCAAGAAAGACTTCTATGATAAAATGTTATAAACTCTTGTAGGATTATATTTATATTAATAGCTCCATTATCTTTTAGTACAAGACAATTTTTTCCTTCTTGAATCGTAAATTTGTAATCACACCTTTTCTTGAGGTTTGTTTTTAATTTACCAATTTAACTGACAATGCACATGCTTTTGTACTTTTTATAATCAAGATAGCTTTGTTAAATAATTTGAGTTGCCCTAGAAAGAAACCACAAGTACATTTATTTCACCAGTCAGTGTCAAAAAAAAAACTATTTTATCATCACTAAGTAATTTTCTTGTGAAATAAAATAAGATTTCACTCTTTCAGAAATTTCAAGTGTTCTGTCAGTAACTGGAGATAATGAAAGAAAATTGAAGGACATTTTTACAATTGACACCACTTAATATGATTGCATTTAATGTTATCATTTGGATACTGTTATTGAATAGCCAAAACCCACCCATTTGAAAAATACATCTCTTGTTGTGATCAACATTTCAGTAAATGTCATCAAAATGTTATAGAATGAATTTTTCAAGCTGAAATGAATCCTTCAAATACGGTCAAAATGAATTTAAAAATTGCCAGAAGATTGGAAAATGTCACCAAGTAAGGGATTAAGTCAACAAACTGCTTAGTTCTTATTTTAGTCAATCATTTAAAATTAGCTAAAAAACCAACCTTTGTTTCATTTGTCACTTTCTGAAATAAATCTAAGCACATCAAGTAATAAACTTTTGGAAGAACGTAAAGATGAAAATCGGCAATTTCCTTATTTTCTTATATGAAATTCCCTCCAAGTTATAGGATAAGAATTACAATATAGTTTAAATAATTTCTAGAAACATTAGGCACAGTTCATACACGAACTTTTGTAAAGCATGTGCAGATAATCATCTAGTAATGACCTTTTTCACATCTGAAATGCCATGACTATAAGTATTTATATGTTTCTATATGTATTTGTATTAAATTAGATTCTATTGCTATTTTGACTTGTACTTTTTCTCAACATTTAATGTTTACAGAACTCTTTTAGTTAGTGGCTCAAACCATATAAATGAGGAATTATTTATAGATTTTGACCGATAACACTTCTGTTTCATTATGTAGAGTATCAGCTATAGTTTGACGGCGATAGTGTATGGTCTGAGCATTGCAACCAGTGCCAATAATATTTCTTCCTAGTTCCTTTTTCAATAGCAATAGTTACAAGAACATGAATAATTTTTAAATTCTTTAAGATTCGTACAGTGCGTACTCCCATTATGCGAAATTAGCGATTTATATAAATATTTCATTGCATCATCTTTGAATTTTGGTCTTCAGTAAGCTAGTTTTCCTTAAGAAATGCGAAATTCAGGATCAGTATTTATATGTATTCTGAAATAGTCATTTTCAGAAGCATTTGTCATACTGAGGTGGTTGCAAGATAAGGTTTTCTATATTCTAAGTATTATCACTAATGAGTACAAAACCTGGAATATACTTAAAGTTGTCAAAATTGGATAAGGAGGGAAATTTGAAATCATCATGTATTTAATGCTTATCTGACTCATGCAAAGCGATAGCACTGTCTTTTTAGATTATGATAAAACATGCAGCAGCTTCCTGCCCATTGGGAGAGATGTCTTATCAAAGCTTATCAAAAGCATGCTTATTGAACTGTTCAATGAAGAAAAACTTCCCACCCATCCTTCCCAGTAACTCAGAGTGGTTGGTCATTGGATAATCAGCATTTTTGTCTTTGCAGAATTTTGTTTCGAGACATATATATGGCTTTAAGTTTTGTTTAGGATTCATATCAGCAGATCCAAAAACCAAGATTTGCATATTTGACACTTTTCAAACAGTCCATCTATTATAGACTTTAAAATTTTAACATCCGGTTTCATTTATCTAAGATAAATGACCTCTTGGTTGGTACTGGAAAGGAATGTCATGCCAAACTTGATTTTGTTTTTCCTTTTCTTGATATCTGATTTGAAATGCTGCTTAAATTTCCACACAGTATTTTTTTGACAATATACTGTTCTGCTTCTTGAACCTGTTAAATCAGCCATTTGAGCACAAAAAAGCAGTCTGTTTAAAATGTTTTTACAAATGCATTAGTTTTTACGTATACATGTTTTACAAACATTTCTTTAATTTTTCTGTTAAAATACACAGTTCTGGAAAAAATATGAGAAAAATATTAAAGAGAAGATTCAGCACAAGATATTCAAGAAGTTTATTATATGCAATTTTTATTCATTTGGAAATTCAGTATAGATGTCGAAATAAAATTTCAGTGTAGAGGAAATTGGATGAAATCAAGAAGCTTGTTCGTTATATGTGGTGATTGTTATAAACCATATTTACTATGGCAGTGTTTGACTGCGTTACTTATTGAAATGATAATAGTACCATCTTACTGCAGGGTTGGTGAAAGAAGTGCCAGATTATCCTATGTGCAAAACCATCAAATGCCAGACTATGAGACTACTTCTTAATCTGCGTGTCATTAACTGTTCTGAAATTAGTATAATCCACTTTGGATGGATTGGTATAGTATTTTGTTATGTAAAAAATCAGAATACACATCTTACATTTATCTTCTCTGATTATTTCTTATTTCTTTTGAAAATATGTTATCCCAAAATAGTGAGACAGGCAATTTAAGATCATAGGATTATGATGTTTTGTGTTAGGATTTTACTTTGAATTCTTTCATATATTGCAAGAATATTTTAATGAATACAAAGTGAAATTAATTTTGCTTAAAAGAATCAAGGAAAAATTGCAGCCTCTTATGACCGACTGGCAATAAAAAACTATAGTAATAATATGTTAAGCTTTAGGAGCCCTTTGTATAAAGATATCTCCCATTCCAAAGGTTTCATGTGTTAACATACTTTGAATGGTACTTTCTGATTATTGGTGCTACTCCGAATTTCAATGTGCGGTAGAACTGCCCCGTTTTTTTTTTCGTTTATTTTAAAGTATACATGCTATAATAACTACTGGTCTACGTATATTTGAGCACACAAGGATTTACATGATTTATTTTAACTGCTATTTCACTACACAGTATCCATAAGCTTTAAATATATAATTTCATTTTCTCACGATATTTTTTGGCAATATATTGTCAATTTAATGCAATTAAAAAATAAGATTAACTTTTAATTTAATGTTTCCCGAATTTTATACTATTGAACTGGACATAAAAAATAAAGCTCTTTTTTATCAGGCTTTATTTCTACTTATTTTCAAGAAAAAAAAAGAAGGTGGAAACATTGATAAATCGTTATTCTGGATCTTTTTGGTTGTAGAAAATTGTCCTTCTAATATTTTGAAAGCTTTTTGAAAATATTTGTTTATGTAGTGTTTGGTCGTGGTCATGGGCCATTGTTTTTCCGTCTTAATGAATATTTGTAATATTAGCATTCGGTAATTTTAGTCGCGTAGATACGTTATTTACATGTGTATGTAGTATTTTCTATTTCAGATCCATTGTCATCTGATGTTCTTATAGTATATTATGTAGTTGTATCTTTTATGTCAAAAATTGAGAAGTGGTATGATTTTATATATGTACTTTCTGTTTCAGCGCCTTTTTGATTTTTAGCCCAAAGAAATACTCAGAATATACTATAGCTCGGAAGGGCTATATAAAGCCTTATATAATATAAAACTATGCTATAGCTCAGTCTTGAAACGAGATTTTTCGTTGTATTACTTGAAAAGGCTGAATCGCTTTTTAACGCCAAATGTTACCTCACTGTATTATTTTAAAGGAACTTAAAGAAAGGAGAATGTGCATGAATGTATTGTTTCTCGCATTGTGAAAAAACAATGGTACCCAAAGCCATCAAATTTTGAATAACGAAACTTCCATCCTAACATGGGCATCTAGAAGCCCGAATATTGAATTTGTTTTATCTGTTTCACATCTTGTAAAACTAACGAATTGTTGATTACCGAACGGAGTGATTTCGAAGCGAGCAATAAGCGACATTGTATGGGGAGGGGGGTAAACATTGTTTATCTCCAGCACGCGAGAGTGTATATCGGAAATTCTAAAGATATGCTCTTTTTAATACTTTTTGATATTGCTGTTGAAGACTCGGGTGTTATGAAACACATGTAAGCAGGCGCCTGGGTTGAAGCCACATCCTGTATATAATTCGATTATAAGACTGCATAGCTTTTCCGGGCTTAACATGTAAGTGTGTAGCAATTTAAGTTGGCATAATCTTATATCTGTAGATGCGTTATTGAGTCTTCGTAGCTTCTCTCGATGAGAAATTCAATGCCGACGCTGAATAATTCGCTAGCTGCTGTGGTATCAGCTTATCTGTATGCTACTACCCGGTCAGGCTGGAATAGTTCTTCAAGGTGGTGTAGTGGGTGGAGATTATCTGTTCACGTGAGCCAATGGTTGAGCTGGAAAGGAAGTACATCTGACGGCACTACAAGCATTGATGAGAAACTGATCTATGTATAACTATTCGTTAATATTTTATTTTTTCTGACAAGGCAAAAATTAAATTTTAGGTATTGGTATTAATAATTACTAAACTATGAAGGCATGGATCTATGTTAGTTATTTGCATTGCGATTCCCAAAGAAAGTCAAAAAAAGGAGAAATCATATTTGGGTATTGCTCGTAAAAGATGTGCATGTATAATTCATGAATTTTGTGGGTGCCATAAACATATTTAATAAAGGTGACAACGGAAAACGTTAATTTTATACTAGCGGGCAAGCCCGCCAGCTGAGCGGGCTGAGCCCGCTTGTTCGCCAGGATTCGAAAGTTGGACAAAACTACCAGTGTTTAAGATTTTGTATGTTGCAAACCCGCCGCTTATTTCCCTGGACGCCCGCTTATTATTCACCTGGACGCCCGTTTATTTCCCTTATGCATCCAATACACTGCAAATGCGGGAAATCACGAAAACACCCACGCGTTCGCCGGGATTCGGAAGTTCGACCTAACTACCAGTGTTCAGCGATTTTCCTGATAGCAAGCATGCCAGTTGAGCGGGCTGCGCCCGCTTTATTAGTGTATGCATCCGCATTCTCGTATACATCAGCTGGCAAACATGCCAGTTCAGCGGGCTGCGCCCGCGTTATTAGCGTATGCATCCAAAAGATACTGTATTTGCCGAGACGCCCGCTCGTTCGCCTGGATTCGAAAGTTGCACAGAAGTACCAGTGTTTAAGTTTTCTATGTTGCAAACCCGCCGGTTAGCGGGCTGCGCCCGCTTGTTCACCGGGACGCCCGCCTATTTCCCTTATGCATCCAATATACTGCACATGCCGGAAATCATTCACGAATGCATCCAAAAGGTAATTCATACACGTCACACACGGCGAAAATTACGAAAACACCCACGCGTTCGTAGGGATTCGCAAGCTGGACAGACATACCATAACTGCAATTATCTGTTTAGTGTATTAAGAATTTCATTTTCTAAGTCTAAGAATTTCATTTCGTCGAGAGAAATTAAATTCAGCCTCTAAGAAACTTTTTTGGAATGCACGCTGTATGTGCTATCTGCATCTAACTCAGGTTACATTTTTGATTGAGAATAAATCCCATTATGTCTTTAAAATATTAAAAATTTACATATTTTGTACACTTTTAAAGTTGGGGCGAAGAAACATTTGTTGCAAGAAATTAAATTCAGCCTTTAAGGAACCTTTTTTGGGGAAAGCAGGATGTAAGTGATATCTGAATCCGACTGAAGTTACATTTCTGATTCCAATAAATCCTATTATTTGTTTAAAATATTAAGAATTTCATTTTCTGTGTACTTGTAGATTTGGGACGAAGAAATATTTGTCGACAGAAATGAAATTCAGCTTATAAGAACCCTTTTTTTGAAGGCAGAGTGTAAATGATATCTGCATCTGACTCAGGGTACATTTCTAATGGCAAATAAATCCCACTGTGTGTTAAAAATATTAAAAATTTACATATTTTGTACACTTGTAGAGTTGGGGCAAACAGATATTTGTCGAGAGAAATTAAATTCAGCTTGTAAGAAACAATTTTTTTGGAATGCAGGGTGTAAGTGATGTCTGCATCTGATTGAGGTTACATTTCTGATTGTAATTAAATCCCTTTGTGTGCTTAAAATATTAAAAATTTACATATTTTGTACATTTGTAAAGTTGGGGCGAAGACATATTTGTCGCAAGAAATTAAATTGAGCTTATAAGAAACCTTTTTTTGGGAATGCAGGATGTAAGTGATATCTGCATATGACTGATGTTACATTTCTGATTCCAATAAATGCTATTATCTGTTTAAAATATTAAGAATTTCATTTTCTGTATACTTGTAGATTTGGGACGAAGAAATATTTGTCGACAGAAATGAAATTCAGCTTATGAGAAACTTTTTTTTCGAATGCAGTGTGTGAGTGATATCTGTGTCTGACTCAGGTTACATTTCTGATTGTAAATAAATCCCTTTGTGTGCTTAAAATATTAAAAATTTACATATTTTGTACATTTGTAAAATTGGGGCGAAGACACATTTGTCGCAAGAAATTAAATTGAGCTTATAAGAAACCTTTTTTGGGAATGCAGGGTGTAAATGATATCTGCATGTGACTGAGGTTACATTTATGATTCCAATAAACCCTATTATCTGCTTAAAATGTTAAAAATTTCATTTCCTGTATACTTGTAGAGTTGGGACGAAGAAATATTTGTCGACAGAAATGAAATTCAGCTTATAAGAAACTTTTTTTTCAGATGAAGGGTGTAAGAGATATCTGCGTCTGACTCAGGTTACATTTCTGATTGTAAAAAAATCCCTTTGTGTGTTTAAAATATTAAAAATTTACATATTTTGTACATTTGTAAAGTTGGGGCAAAGACTTATTTCTCGCAAGAAATAAAATTGTGCTTATAAGAAACCTTTTTTTGGGAATGGAATATGTAAGTGATATCTGCATCTGACTGAGGTTACATTTATGATTCCAATAAATCCTATTATCTGCCTAAAATATTAAAAATTTCATTTTCTGTGTACTTGTAGAGCTGGGACGAAAAAGTATTTGTCGAGAGAAATGAAATTCAGCTTATAAGAAACTTTTTTTTGGAATGGTTTGTGTAAGTGATATTTGTAACTGACTCAGGTTTTTTCATTTCTGATTCCAATAAATCCTATTGTCTATTTAAAATATATAGAGAGAGGTGGACAGATTAGACATATGTATAAATAAATAATTAATTGCAATAAATGCAAATTACAAATTAAAAAAATAATGATTAAATTAAGCGAATGGTCAAAATGGCCTCCCACGGACCTCCCGAATCCAACGATACCTTCCTCTAAGCTCTGCACACAGCCGTTCTGAAGAAGATAAGGTTACAAACACACAGACGCGCACAGATTTTAATATAATAGATTGCGTTATATAAAATTTTATTAGTTTTATATGTATTTATAAAAATGGAAGACGTGTAATATAAAATTAGAAACTATTTGTAGTTAGTATGTACGAAGAATATTCTGAAGCATTTGTTAAGTCGTAGAAATAATGTTTTTATAATGACATAGTTTGTGCAGTGTAATCCTAGGGAAAAAAATGAAAGGTATCTTTGATGAGTACATGACATAAATGGTAGTTACTTGAAAAAAGTTGTATTTGTAACATGTTAAATAATCTGTTTCAGGAATTTTTATATTTGTTTACGAATTGTATTTTTTAGTCAATGAAAGGAAAAAATTTTTTGTCTTTTAATGAAGTGCAATTATTTGTTGTAGCTGGTAATAGTAATATCTGAATATATGTATGAAAACTTGATATGTTTTTGCAATGGGTGAAAAATGCATGGAAAGAATATTTTGTTGGTCTATTATCTGTGTTCTTAGTAGTTTATAGAAATCAAGGTTTAGGTTTGTGAGTTTGGTAAGTACTTGTTTTTTTACTTCAGGTAAAATTTATAATGAATACCGTTATTTATTCCGTTGTTTGGTACTCACTGACTGTGTTCTTGTTTATAGACTTTAAAGAGTGCGTTTTAGGTTCGTGCGGTTGGAAAGTAATGTTTTTTATTTCATGTAAAATTTATAATGAATACACTTATTCCTCCTTTTTTTCTTAGATTATGCTATTGACAAGGATGTTGATGAATCTGATGTTGCTGGTTTTTTTAAAATAAACTTATTTCTTTAATAAAGTTTCCAAAAAAATGTTTGTCTAAATTTATTTCTCTTTTAACCCTTAAATGTAAATTTATACAAATGAATAAACTACTGGAGTTAATTACAGATGTATTAAATGAAAAATCTGTAACTTTTTTTATTATTATTTAAGTCCTCAATCACTAGTGTTCTTAAAAACAGTAATATTAGCGTTATGAGACGTACGATAAATACATTGCATTTGTGATTATTCGGGTAATTAATTGTACTGATAAAATTGAACTCAAATTAAAATGTGTGAATAAATTTCTCACGACGTTTCAACTTGTTATTGTAAGTAAATGAATAGATTTCACAAAAATATATGAAAATCCATTTAAGGGTTAAAGGGACTTGTGTTATATGCAGGTAAGTATTTTTTCCCCTCATGCATGGATATATTATGTCCACTATAAAACATGCTATCATAATTAATAACAAGTTTGCTGAGAATGTAGATAGGAGAAGACTTTAAAAAGATTTAACCTTAAAAAAAAGTTTCTTTTTAGAAATTTCATTTTTTACAAGACATTTAATTGAAATCGAATGACAGAGATATCAGTTCATTTCCTCTTGTAAGCTATTTGCACATCTGGTAGCATTTAAGAATTGAAACGTTCATGGAGGATTTATTTGGCGGAGATATAAAATTACCTAATTGATTTTATTAAAATAAGTAAATCATAGTCACTAAAACTAAAGTATAAATTTGAACTATAATTTTAATCAATATTATTTTAGTTTCGAGAAATTTTTAATTAATTTTATGATATTTCATTGCTTCATTTCTAACGAAAATGAAAATCCTCTTTATTATTATGTTACAGGATGTTCCTATTCGAATTTGCAGTATTTGTTTAGGATACCCAAGCAAACATTGTCAAAAATCATACCAGAAGTTTTGGATGCTTTATGGGAATCCATGCAAAATTACATAAAGGTGAGTAATAACCTTACTTATTATATGATATATTAAGTTTATATATGTAATCATGAACTATTAATTTAAAGGGAAAACTCTCGTTTACCTTTGAAAGCTTGTTTTCCTTAAAATGCCATTTAATTAACAAAGTATTATAACAATACGGTATGTAAGTTTTTGTTTACAAATAAAGTAATAAAATGGAAGAGCTGCATTTTGGTTCAGTAACTGGTAAAAATGAGTTTCTTCCCTTTGTTAGTTTTTAACAAATGCTAAATAAAATTAGGAAATGAAAAGTAATTTTAATTTAACATAGATTCTCAATGAAATTCTGATTCAAGGGTAATCTGAAACATTTTCAGATACTGATTATGCTGATCGCCACCAAAAAGTCATGAACAGGTAAACTTGAGGCAGTGAATGAATAGAACTACTTAGAAACTATTCCAAACTGGAATTGCTTTTTCCATTTATTGGATTAAAAAATGACCATTACTTTGATATTACTGATTACTATTTAACCATTACTTATATATTAACAACAGCCATGAAATTTATCCAGTCCACAATGAAATTTTATTTCGTACACCCTTTTTTTTCTGTTTCACTAAATAATGTATGTAAGTGCTAAAATATAATTTATACAAAAACATTTTTTCCTATATTTCTTCCTGAAAATCAGGATTCATGTATCCTTCATAGTTCAATGATTTATCTCCTAGCAAAATGTCGCTTTATCTATATAGATAAATATGATCAAGATTTGTTTCTCTTCTATTAATTATATTTATTCCATTTATTGGATCTATAGTTTGAATGATAGATGTACAATTAAGAGGAAAGAGTAATATGAATACATTATCTTTCAGTAGAACTTTAATAAACCAAACAGTTATCTGCGATCAGGACAATTTTTGCATCATTAAATTACCAACCATATTAAAATTTTGCCGAGCCTCATGTATGAAATGATTTTCAAACAAACCATTCAGTCATTTTTAGCACAGTTTTTTGTTATTCGTTGCAAGTGTGGTGTCGGAATCCACAAAACATTCGAAAAGTTACTTTTTTTTAGTTTCTCATGTTGTATACAGTTGATTTTTCAATGCCATACTCCTCACATACCGTATATACCCATGTATAAATTGACCCCCCCCTTTTGAGAAAAATTTTCGGAAAAACAAACTTGTTGCATGCGCAGCCCATCTGCCGCCGATGTTCTTGATAGAATTTGATCCATACTTTTGCAAATTTTTGTTTATTGCCATTTTAAATGATTATAAATCATCAATGAATTTTATTCGAATTCTCCAAATTCTAACAATTGCCAAATAAATCCTGAAATTCTTTTTTATTTATTGGCGAGTCATCATAAATTTCATCGT
>KK116174.1:7001-23653 GCA_000611955.2 Stegodyphus mimosarum
ATTATATATAATATTTATACTATATGTATTTAACTTTTGTGATATCTAAAAAATAAAGTGAGACCTCACCCTATACAAAAAGCAACAAAATGTTAAGACTTCATTATTAATCAAAAAGGGAGTGGTTTTTTTTTTAATATATATTTTAGATCTAATAAAATATTTTTCCAGTCAAAAGGATTCAGTTCAGTGTTGGAAATATTTTGGTTTCTTGGAAATGTTTTGTATAACAACTTCTCTTTAAAAATATTCTTGTTCAAGTATGTCACCCCAAAAAATATGAATGGGTTTCCTAGAATTTTGTCTTGTCAAAAAAAAATAGTCCAAGATTGGATAAGAGAGTGATCTAAAAAAATGGGTCGTGGAAGGACCCATTTTTTTAAATCACTCTCTCTCTTTTGTTTACTTACTCATCGGATTCTTGTTGATCTTTAATAATTTGGGGGAGGTGATAGACCCCTAATTGTGTTAGAAAAAAGGTAGGCCTTTTTATCATCTCATCTTCCACAGTGTCTTTAATAACAATGTATATTACACCATCCTCCTCGACTCTTGTAAGAGGTTCTGTAAAGATTCGGCACATCCAGGGAAACAAAAATTGGTTGTGAAAAGCTTTTTGGGCAATATAAGCAGCTTCATCGGATGAGGGAATAATCTGATGAGCTGGACCCCACTGTTTGGAATAATGATGTAATTCTCCGAACCGAAGAAATTTATCCTGATTTGGGAAAAAAACTTGCAGAATACTGGACGTATGACTACTGTTCGTAGGTAACAAGTTGATAATATCTTTAGCATTCCAGTATAGGAATCCCATATCCACATACACGTGCACAAAGAGAGTAGAGTTGTATTCCAGTCTAAGCAACATGGTTTTTCTTATATAATAAAAGAGCTCGCTGCGTTTATATATATACTCTTCAGAAAGAGGTCACGTGTTCAAAAAAAATTAGGGTTTCCTCCAAAAATGAGTTCCAAATTCCCCAAGAAATGAGTTCCAAGACTAGATAAGAGAGTGACCCAAAAAAATGGGTCGTGGAAGGAATTGAATGCATTGTACTCATTCCTTCCACGACCCATTTTTTTGGTTCTCTCTCTCTCTTCGCCTATTCGGGAGCATCATCACTTAACTCTTGTCTAATAATTTCAGGCAGGTGATGGACCCCCAGTTGAGTGAGAAAGAAGATGGGAGACTTTCTTCTCATTGCTTCATCTTCCACAGTGTTTCGGAGGGCAATGTATGTTTCGTCCTCCTCCACGACTTTTGTAAGAGGCTCCATAAATATCTGGCACATCCAAGGAAATAAGAATTCGTTATGAAAAGCTTTCTGGGCAATATATGCGGCTTCATCGGATGAGAGAATAATCTGGTGAGCTGGACCCCATTCTTTAGAATAATTGTCCAAACAAAATGTCTGGGAAGGCTTCAAATTAGACTCTTAAATAGTTTCTTGAGTATTGTTGCTAGCTTTTAATGTGTAATTATCAAAATATCATTTAAGAATCAATGTCATAAATTACGTGTATTGTGAAATTTTATTAGATTGTCATTTTAATAAGGCTTTTTTTAACAAATATTGTTAAAAAATAAATCAAATTTAGTAGTGGCTACGTAAATCCATAATGACTAAGGTTATCTAACTACCTAATTCAGTTATTTATATCTAGATGCTTATCCTTAAAAATTAAGAGTTATTGCCTTTCAGTAATGCTTCCCATGGTCACAAGATAACACATTGAATAACTTTTAATTTATTTTTTTAACTTATCAGTTTTTTCCTTTCTTAGGATCAGTACTGTATTTTTATAGCAGTATATGTTTCTTTTCGGATTATAATGCATCAAAAAATACCAATTTTTTGTTTTAAGCAAGTGCTAGAATTATTTTTATATGTCATCCTTTTAAAGTCTAATTTTGAGTTTGTGTTTCAGGAAGTGACAGTCCAGTATTCATTGCTCTGCCTTATCCATCTGCTTGCATACGAAACAATGTTTTCTCCGGACATTCCAATACGCTTTTTAATTCAAATATGCAGCCAAACTTACCTTGTGTTTCTATTTCCAGGCTCCCACCACATATGTTTTTAGCATCCTCAAAGTTAAGTTTTTAACTGCCTCCTAATTATCACAATATTCCTTCTCCATGTTTCAGCCCAAGATTTTCACCTAATTTCAGCCCTGCACCTACTCGCAGAATTCATTTCAAGTGCATTCGCCACTGCCATCACTGACACCATTTCATCTACAACTGTGTATTGTATTATACCAGTTACAAAATGCTTTACGTCCTTCACTGCAACCCAATTATCAGCATCCTCGGTTTGGCCAGTTCTCTAGATTAGGGTCACCTTCTCCACTGCAGTTGCCAATACCCTACAACTCATGTGTTGAGACCTGTCTATTATTTCTCTGGTGCGAGTCCTCGCACTAAATATTTTGCATATTTTATGACAATTTATAATACATATTTTATAACCATAATAACTTGGTAACTATTAAATATATACATAAAGAGGAGCCAATTTAAAGTAAATCTGTTTATTTCTAGTTGGAATATCTGAAGTACAAAACAGTATGTTCTAATGCGAATAAGATATTTTTTCACGTTTTAAAATGTTATCCTAATTTTGATTCATTTCTTATCTTCAGAGATTGAATTGTAGTTTAGATATAGCTGAAAATCTGGATTTTGTACTTTCTCAAATCCAGAAATTTTTGATTCGAGAAACTGCAGGTACACATAATCATTGTTATGTACCTTCTTCATTAAAGGAAAGGAGGATAATTGTCGGTGAATAATTTTTGTTAGTGCAGAGATGGTTATAATTTCTAGGAATTTTGGAAAGGCTAAACTATTGGCATCAATGCTGTTCTAAGCTGTAAAATAATTTCTTTCATTGGCTTTTATAAGACCAGCAGATAATTTGCCTAATGCTAAGAAGCTGCCTAAAAAGCTTGTCTAACAGCAGTAGCATACTTTTCTAAGGTACAGCCACTGCATGGATTTATTAATAACGTAATTCAATAAATGAATGTTTTTCCCTTTTACGATGTAGTGAAATATTTTTTACAGTTTGGGGTCCCATAATTCAATACCGCAAATTATAAATAAATTGAATAGTCTTGCATTTTCTATTTGACACTCATATTACCATGAGGTAAAACCTGTCATTTTCAGAAATAAGGAGTTTATGTACTAAATGTGTACTTTTCAAATTCCCTAAAGCGTGTCCTAAAGTTTTCTGGCAGTTATGCTCTAAAATGTATTTATTTCCACTCCTAATGCTATTATTTATTGAAAGAAATTCTATTTTTATAGAAAGACATGTAACTTATTTTTATGATTTAGTAAAAGAAGTTAGTTTTCTTATTTATTATTTTTTAATCTTTTAAACTGTATGGTCTACAGACTTTTAATAAATATGTTAGAGAATCTGAAAAGTGTCTTTGAATTATTTAAGAAAGCTCTGTTTGCATTGAGCTTATGATTTTGGATATGAATGTGTAGCAATAAATACAGCAATAGACTCTTCTGTTTTACCTGGAAAGAATATTATGATTCCTGAGCCCCAAACTGTGACATTTGATGTTGAAAACTGTCGTAATCTTCAAATTGTGAATCGGCTGACTGCAGTTATTGAAGATGGCATACATGTCCATCATTTATTGAAGAGCCCTATCCCAAAAAAATATGATCTTCTAGTACTGCAACCGGTTAATGAAAAAAATGTTACAACATGTTTGTCCAATACTTGATGTTGATATTATTAGTTTAAATTTAACAGAAGACATGGGCTATTCATTGAAACGAACATACATTGGGCAAGTGATCGAAAAAATATCATTCAAAATTCAGTATTCGCCATGTTTGCGAGATCAAACACGAAAAAAGATTGATTATAAGCAATTCACAACTTTTAGCAGATGTTTCAAAAAACAATGTTATTATTTCTAGTGGTGCAATTAAACCATTAGAACTGAGAACAGTAGAAGATGTAATAAATTTAGGTTGTTTGGTTTCAAAACGACCCAAGCAAATTCGTCTGTGAGAAAAAATGCCAAACTTGTTCTGTCGCATGCAAACACAAGACGGAAAACAGGTTGTGGATATGTGTCTGTAAGCGGTATATGCAAGATTCCAAAACATCGAGGGTGGATTATTAAAGCCTGTAAGTTGCCAAAATTTCAGAGGCAACTAGCTGTATCGAAGCACTGGGCATGAAAGCCAGAAGATTTGAATTCAACAGACAACACCAAGTTCCTCTGCATGCGAGCTTTGAATGTGTGTGTAATGTTGTGCACGTGTTGTGAAGTTTCAATAAAAAATGTGAAAAGGTACGTTTCTCAATTCTTCCACTTGTTTCTTGATTTGATACCGGCTTATTTAACACCAACATAACGCTCATACGTGTATTATACATTATGAACAGCCTTGAAATTTGATCTCATTAGCTCATTTGTTGTAGAATACATACAAGAACAAATTTTAACAAACTGAATTCATAAAGTATTTCCAATAATAACCATAAACCAATTTTATGGTCAGGCCTATTAATCAATTTTATGGTCATGAAAATTTTCTAAACATGTTAGGCAATTATTTAGATTAGCGTACTTTATAAATTTGTTCCCAAAATTTAGTAATTGAATTGAAATTTTCTTATAGACTATTTGTTATTTAAATTTAATTTTTAAATGTTTGATCATACTATTTTGTATCACTTTTCTGCAGGTGTCTCTCCTAGATAGATAAGGAAAGATGCCAGAAAGTGTTGTTATAAAATGCAAGTTAAGAAATGCAGTCAGTATTAAAGGTAATCAAAATTTCTCTTTTTTAATAAATTTTGGATGCAGAATAATCATTTTTGAATAATCATGGACACAGAATTGTAAAGGATTGCAACGAAATCACTGTTATACTGCCCCTTTAAATTAACAACAAAAAGCATATAAGTAATTTGAGTGGAAGTGATTTATTTATAATAAAATGAGCCAAGTATTGCTATAAAAATTTTCCCTTCATTTAAATGTGTTCCATTTCATAAGAAAGCAATAAGATTGAACTCGTGCAAAAGCGTGAGCTTAAAAAATCTGTTTTTAAGTATTTTATGGTTACTATATTTTCTTTTAGTATCGAAAGTTGTCCACCCCCACCAACCGGCCAATTAGGAACCAATTACGAATAGTGCTCAAACAAATAATGAATACTACTTGTGAATTTCCTGATGCGAATTAAAAATTATCATTTGAGTTGCACAACTTACTGAAGTATGCTTTGCCTTTCGCTTTTTTTATAAAGTCTCAAACTTGATTCAGGTACCAGTCCTTTATATCTAAAATTCACAAGCAGAAAAAATGAAAAGCCAGATTAACTAGTAAAAAAAGTTATTTTAAAAACTACTTAAAATTTGCTCTTGTTATGAAGCATACAGAGTTACAGGTCTTTTGACCATCAATTTTTATTTATTTTTAACTGCAATAGCATTTTTAATTTCAAGCAAATATGTATTATTTTCTAATCAAATAATCGCTCTACAGATTAATTTACTTATTTTCTACCACGCATAAGAGCCAACTTGCAGATCACTATCAGGGCCTACAGATGTGCTCTGTGGCACTAAAAAAATAATAAATGTTAAAAATTCAATCAGTTGATTTTACAGAATGTCTTGATTTATTTTTCAGTCTAAAATAAAGTATCCAAAAGACCTGTGATAAAATAAAGTATACAGAAGACCTATGCAAAAACAGGTATGTTGAAAGAACATTCATTCAGCCTAGTACTAGCCTTCGACAGCTAGCAATTCTGAAGAAATTTGGACCTTTAAGCTCAAACTTCAAAGGAAAGAAAATAGTTCTGATTGATTCAGTTGTATATGCCAGTATTATGGGTACAAATATAAGATGCATGAGAGAAGCAGGAGCATCTGAGGTAAGAATATTTTTAAACAATTAGGTATCTTACCCGATTCTGCTAATCATAAGATCACTAGCAAAGGTAAAATGGCAGAAGCATAATCAAAATGCACTTAAATTTAAAAAAGAATTGTGATTATCATTCATCAGTCACTTGATTCTTAAAATTCTGAACTATATTTTTGGACTATTTTCTGCCATTTTTCTTTTCTTGTAGTTATTAAATTGCAGAATAAATAAGGAAGGCATATTTTATATTTTTCCTTATATGTGATCAGCATTTAAAAATTATTTCTTCTACTCATGTTTCATGTTAGCATTACAATGCTCTAAAAAAGAAAGTGTGCAGCATACGTTTTCATATATACAAACTTGTGGAAAATGTCTGGTAGTACTGGATTTTCCATGTTATGTGGATGTATATAATCTGATTAGAAAAAAGATAAATATGCTGATGAAACCTATAACCAAAAAAATTATTATTGATCTTTGATATTTCAATGTGTGTATAAATATTGTGAAAAGATGCAGACATATGAAGTAACAAACTGAAGTTGCTATAATGTATTTATTTGTTTTGGAAGAAATACCCCATTAAAATTATTTTCTTTCTATCAGGTACACATTTGCATTGCGTCATCACCTGGCAGAATTTCCAGATATAGATAGCACTGTCATGCATCAGTATGAAAATATGTCAATTTTAAACAATAAGACTAATTTATTGACTTCCATGATGTGGAGTTATAATAAATTGTAAAAGTGTAGCAAAAAACACGGCCTCAGCTTATGTGGTTAACTGCAGCAATAAGTTGAAAAGGTTCTTTAAGAAATATTTCACAAAGAAAGCACTGCTAATATTCTTGAAAGTCAGCAAGATTTTGTGCACGAGTTTGAAAGCCAAGAATTTTTTTTTTCAAATAGTTGCTTGTATAACTGTAAGGTAGAAATATAGATTATTGTGGCAATGCAAATCTCCTGCTGTAAAATATAAAACAAGAACTTCCAACTTATGAGCTTATGATTTTGAATAAGAATGTGTTGTAATAAATGCCATTAATAGGTCATTCTATTTCATTCGAAAAATTTTGCTATCCCTGAACTCAAAACTAATTACTGATGTTCAAAACTGTCACAATTTTCAAATTGTGAACCACCTGATCTGCACTTATTGAAAATGGCACACATGTCCATTATTTATTGAAGAACGTAAAAAAAAAAATCGCCAACTGCAGCTATATTCTACATGAAAAGCAGACTTATATATGGTGGTAAATGTTATATAAGCTAATGAAAGTAAAGGTCCAAATATTTTTAAAGCGTCTGGTAAGGGCAGTTCTACTATATATAGTAATTTGCATAGTTAACACGTATTTGGAGTACAGAAAACAATACAAACCAATTACTCGGATTTTTTAAAAATTTTCGTCTGTATCCTTGGCGAATCACCTCTACCAGTTCTGTGCAGAATTAATAGAAACCATGCAATCAAAACTATATTAAAGTCACATGATTACAGGAAAGTAATAAAGCAAATCGGTCAATTCACACTATACAATTTTGCTGCTTTTAGCATTGATACTATAATGTGATAAACGAAAGCTGAGAGACAACAACCTAACCAAGAACATGGCAAGGAAACCTGATTAATAGCATGGAGAATGAAAGCAAGTTAAAGAATTTCTTTTCTTAAATTATGAAAAACGTAAAATCCCTTGCAACTGGAGGCTCAGCTGCTTTTGTTGCAATAGCTATGTATCAAGGAAATGAAAAATTTTACAAAGAAGCTCTGATACCAGCATTGCTTATTATATTGGCACCAGGATCATCTTAGACACTCGGACTGTTGGCTGCAAAATGGGGTCTAATTTCAAAATGCAAAGTTCAAGATGGGCCGTTGTTGCAAACTAAGCTATAGGACTTTGAATCTTCAAATCTTATTGGCATTGCTGCTGAGTTGGAGAAGGCTGGTGAAAACCCATCAGGACTATTCAAAATGAGTATGCGCTTTTTAGAAGTTGGGACTATGTACCACGTCCATAGAGTGGTAATCCAAAGCTAAGGATATTTCGCTTGCATGAAGATCAAGCTGTTATTAATAGGTGTGGTTTTAATAGCAACTTTAATAGCAAAGGGCACAAATATGTAAAACAGTGACTGGAAGTTTATGATAAAAATTGTATCATCAGCCATAATTCCAGGGAAAAACAAAGTGAATCTGCTGCAGAGGATTATGTGGAAGGGAGAAATGAATTTGCTTTAATAACAGATTAGTTTACAATTAATATCTCTAGCCCAAATATCCCTGGATTACAGAACTTGCAGAAAAAACAAGCGTTTGAAAATCTTGGTAAGGTTCTTGAAGCAAGATATAAAAATTTCAAGAAACCTTGTATCCTCTTAAAGATCTCACCCAATCTTTCATATGAAGAGAAAAGTGATATAGCTGAAGTTGTACTTGGAAAAAAGAAGACTATAGATGGCTTAATTATTTCGAATACGACAACTAGCAGTGAATTTCTAATAAGTGAATGCAAAAATGAAGAAGGTGGACTTGTTGAAAAACCCCTTTAAAATATAAGTACTTCTGCTATTGACTGTAAGGTATGTATTAACTAAAGGATAGATGCAAAATTGGAGTTGGAGGTGTAGCATCTGGGAAAGATGCGTATGAAAAAATAAAAGCTGGAGCCTTTCTCGCACAACTTTATACAGCTATAACCTTTGAAGATCCTCCAGTTACTGGAAAAATTAAGAGAACTGCAAGAATTTTTTTATAGCTGATAATATTGAAAATATTAAAGATTGAGTATAAGCTGATCACAGAAAATCAGCAAAGTCTTCTAGCTGATAATATTGAGTAATTAAATGTGTTATTTGTGTGGTGCATTTTATGTATCAAGATGGCATAATGTAATATTTTTGATACATGTGCTCATACGTCAGTGCCCAATTTATTTTCTTTGTAAATATTCTTTGTTTATTAATAAAATTTGACTGTTTCATAATTGCTTTGCATGTATTTGCATAGAGATGTGATGACTGAAAATTTACTGAATTTATTCAGTCTGTTGAAGCTTAAAGATTTCATTATGTTTCCATTTGCATAAAATCTTCACTACTAAAAGTTCACTTTAAAATTTTCAATCATAATAGAACTCATCTGTCTGATGTTCTTTAGGATTTCATATTTATTCATTAAGGGTGGCAGTATAAATATTGAAATTGTGTAATTTTAATATTGTGTCGAGTAACTTCTCATAATTTGTTCTCTTATAGAAATATTTCATATCGGGTAATTTCTTTTGAATGGCATCACTTTATCTATTTTATTGACGCATTATAGATTGTTATGATCTTGCTTTGTTTACTCTGAAGCTGTTTGTTATAAACAGTTAAAAAGATAAAAGCATATGTTTTATGCAAAGTTACATATGTGATTTGTTATGTACTTGTTTCAGTTTTACTTATTTTTCACAGCATGCATATGTTGCTGTGATGTAAAGAAGCTAAAAGTACTTAAAATGTTTGAAGATATATTGAAAGGAGGCATTAACTGTAGAGCAATGGAGACTGATGAAATTTTAAAGAAGAGTTAATTATAAGAGATTGTAAATTAGTTATGAATGATTTAAAAACTTGTAAAAAGAAGGTATAATTAGCATTCTTACTCGAGGTTAATGGTATTTTTAATTATTATTGCATTGGAAACAGCGTGAAACCGATTATTGCTGAGAATGGGAAACTGTTTTTAATAGCAAATGCATATAAACCTGTAAAAAAAAATTTATAAAAGCCTTCAAAATACTTGCTTTAGAGAATACTGCGAAGCTTGAAGGAAGAAACACTTTTAAATAAATATCTGCATTGACTCCGTTTATGTAGAGGAATAAATAAAGTTAGATGATCTGAGCTTTTATGTTTGCATGATTAAAACAAAAAGCTTAATAGAACTAACTGAATTAGTTCAAGCCAAAGTTCAAAAGTAAAATTTCCATTTATTTTAAGATGGAAAATTTGCTGATATGAATGGTACTGCAATCATCAGTATGAAAATCTGTCAATATTAAGCAATAGGGTTGATGTACCAACTTCCATAATGTGGACTTCACTTTTATGCTGCAGAAGAGGACTGCTGATTCTACGGCTATAAAATTTGCCTCGCAGCATTATTGTACTCCTTGTAGATGCGATGTAATGCTGCTGTGCTCCCTCTACAGGAGGGTTGACGGAACAGACTGCTACAAACCCATGATGAAAAAAGAAATTCACAAGGCTATTTACAGGGACGTGTAAGTCCTCACAGGCTACACAGGCTTGCGCTAATCACTGAATAAGTGAGATCACTGATGGTCCTGTGTTCAGATAGAGATTACTAGTTGTAAGCTTAGGACTTAACAAGCACAATTACAGTATTACAATCTAAGATACATGAGACTGCATTACAGATATGACTTAACATTTAGAATACTTATCATATATTTTACAGCTTTCAGGCTAACTTCACAAAGTGCTATTAAACAATGCATTGCAGATGCTATTAATATCACTTACTCAACAATTATGATAATAGAATTCAACAAGGTAATTATAATAACTGAAATGAAGACTGAATTCCATTGTAACAATGAGCAGCAAAACGAAACAAGAGTTATACATAGCTGCAGAGTGTGTATTGTAGGATATCCTTTGCTGTGCTGACCGATAGATGGCAGTGCCTCTGGCCTTAGTGTGGCCCAGGTAAGTGCATGGTAATTGTGCAGTCTCGCTCGACATCTGCTGCCGACAATGTAGTGTCAATGTTCCTGTCATGTATAAGTTATCAGATTTAATCGTAATAATAAATCTAAAATCTATATTAAGTCAACATATATAACATATATAAATGAAATTACAATTGAACATGTATGCAAATGCACACACACATGTATGCAGGTGCTATTGAAGGAGATAGTTATACTACTAATGAAACATTGTGTAATGAGGCTTACTGTTGTGCTTTTGCTTTGCAGAGTGTCATTAGTCTTACAAATCAGACTTATGATGTTCTGAGAAAAAGGTGTGCATAGCTACTTGGTTAATTTCTGATTGAGCAAGATGCTAAGTGCTAGGTTGCCCTGTTGTGCTCACTTATAGCTGAGTTTTTTGCTGTACAATGTTTTCTCAGGTTTACTCTAGCTATGTTATTCTTAATCAAATTTTCCCTCCAATGGGCCCGAAATTGTTGGCTTGGTTTCTTTTGATGAAGATGAGCAGTGTCGAGGCAAGAGAAGAGATAGTGATCTATCTCACCCACTTATCCACGGGTATCTGTTTCACTTAGGTGGAAGTGATGTAGATAAGACTCAAAAGTGCCATGGTCTGTGAAGTAGTGGGTTAATTCACCAATATTGACTAGGAGTGCTTCCTCCCACTTTCAGAAAAAATTCATATTTGTCTGCCCGTTATTGCTGTTTCCTACCTCTATTGCCACTGTGCAATGACCTGTTGATGTGTTACTCTTTTAAGTTTGGAGGTTTCACTTAATGAATGTTCAAGTAGAGCCACATCATTCACTGTCCTGTCTGCTTCTTCACTGCCTTGGATCCCAAATCCTAATTCAGTCTGATACACTGAGTTGATTTGTTCAGTCGTCTTCTCCACTTATGTAAGATCACTCAATCTTCAATAGCAAGGAAGGTACTTCCAGTACTTTTTGCAGTCTTGTATCCATCTGTGTACAGTGAGAGTGCTGCCCTATGTGGAGCCAAGTAATTGAGAAAGATATCTGCATTCAGATCATTGTCTACAGGGTGACCTAATAACTCCGGCCTGTGTTTTTCATAATCCCTAGCAAAGTAGGTTTTTGCCAAAGTGTACCATCCTCTTCAAGGCGGTGCACTGTCTAAATTATTAACTCTTTCTGCAATTAGATCTAGTGGTGGGAGTCCTGCTAGAACCTGGAGTGTCGTGGTTGATGTAGTTCTATATCTCTTGCAGATCAATAGCAGCTGCATTCTCTGCATGTTCAGAAGTACCTTTCTCATACTTGCAGTGACCTTTTTGCCTCATACTACTACTCCATACAGTCAGTAAGTTTTGCACCATGTTTTCAGATTCGGATGGTGTGACCCAGAGTACCCGTCGTTGTGCGTAGTATGGAGTTAGTTGTAGGATATTCATTGCTGTGCTGACCGATAGATGGCAATGCTTCTGCCCTTACTGTGGCCCAAGCAAGTGCACGGTAATAGTGCAGTCCTACTCGACACCTGCCGCCGACGATGTAGCATCAATGTCTCCATGTATAAGTTATCTGATTTAATCATAATAATTTAATATCCATGTTTGTTAAATCAACATAAATAACATGGTGTCATAATTAACCCTGCTCACGAATTTAATGCATAAATTAATATTTTAAGGATTATTTGCATCTGAAAAAGTTAGGAGCAAAACCTGCCCACGTTGTCGCCGGCATATTCACAAAGCCTACAGACCTTTTCTTATAGGCTTTGCTCTGATTGGATGACTCTGTTCAAATGGGGGTTATATTTAGTTTGGCGAGTAATCGCCCTGCATTTCACCTGGTAGGCTTTGTTAAGGACGCCAAGCAATCATGGTAGGCTTTGAGGCGTGTGGATGAGAACAAAGCAATGCTGTATATAGCAGATTGTTAATTTTTTTAATCGGTTTCTGCTAACTTCTTTACTATATATTTTTTCAGTGTATTACTGTATTGTCATATATAGGTATTTTGTAATTACTTTACTACTAACCAACCAACCATCATCAAATTTCAAATAAATTCGTAACGAAACGGCATGCAAAACATGATTTCTGTTAATTATGTATAATATGCTTGTCTAACCACTATGTATGAATAATAACACTTTAAATTGTTTATCTTTGAACAGAAAGATTTTACTGTGTATACAAAAATTATGTTAAACATAGAATGTTAAAATGTAATCCAGTTTAAGTACTGATATTGAAATCGTATTCATTCTTTCATCTGGGAGTGGCACAAAAACATAATGTATTATTTCATGCAAGCAAAGCTTGCAGTAATAAAATACCTGATCTGTCAAATGAATTTAGTTATGCTATGTAACTATGTCAAGATTTTGTTTATAGCGGTAGGCATATTAAAATAGTATATTGAAATATATGAATTAATGTATAATTTGTGGATATAGCATATTGTTTAAATAAATTTATTGTAAATTAAGTGCTCTCAAAGTTAAGGATATTTATAATTCTCTGGACTTGGTAAGAAGTAAATAAGATGGTAAGTCTGCTAGCAGCTCATTATGTGTTACGATGTTTTATTTTTTAAAAAGTAAATGAACCTCACCATGGTATATTTATATGGTTAGTGGGAAGTATGTCCCACTAAGCAAATATCAGATCTGTTCAATGGTTGATGATGGAGATGAGCACATAATTCCAAATACATTTATAATGCATATTGTATACAGTTCTAGATAATTTCTAATTGCATACATAATAAAGTTAAAGATTAAATACTATCATTCATCAAATTTAATACATTTCTCCATAACTAGAAGTTCTGTGGTATGTAATCTCGGGAAAGTAGAATTGAATTTTCACTTTTCTTGCTATGAAAATCCTAGTGGTTAAGTGTAAAAAATGTGCCTGTTGCTTCGTGCAAAATAATCTTGATATCTGACGTATTCCAAAGTTCATTCTTTAAAATTAAAATTATACATTAACTACAGCATTCAGTATCTTATGATGCAAGGTGTAAGTTTGTTTGATATAAATATTCAATCTTATAATTTGGAATCTGCACTGGAGTTGGCAAAAGAAATAAGCATTCATAAAAAGCAGTTTATTATTCTTACTCTAATTAACTAAATGTAGGCCAGTTTTGCATTTAGATTATATATCTTGATAGTGTTTTCTTAATTGTTCATAAAATCAGAGTTGAACTGAAGTAAACAATAATTTGAAATAAAAATAAGTTAGTTTTAAAAACATTTGTTTTGAAGTAAAATACATTTATTACATATGTAAATGAAACTGTACAGAAAACAGTTCAGTGAAAAAAAAAAAGAACTAAAGTATCAGTTTATAATTTGACATCTAATTTCAGCCTTGTTCATAAGAAAAGTTTAAAAAAAATAGCACATCTACTTCAAACACTGAATTTTTAATAAACCAGTAAATACATAACAGATGGGATAAAGATGTACCTGTTTTTAGTCATAGTGGTAGTTTTGTTTCGCTATCCAGCAGCTTCAGAATTTTGTTGGCCATTCTGCCCATTTTGCATATATTTCTTTTGTTTAAATCGGAGCTTAAATTTTGTTGAAGCCCTAAATAAGACTTCGGCATTTCTCTTTCGTAACTGAACAACAGTTCCAATAGAAAATTGACCTTGAAAATTTTTATTTTTAGGAATAAAGTTGTATTAAAAATCGCTTACTAAATTTTAATTTATCTTTTTACATTAAGTTTTAATTTTAATTCTTTATTTACTTTAACCATTAATTATTTAATTACTTCAATAATTAATTTTTTAATTATTAATGATTCTATTGGTCATTTTATTTATTTTTGTTTCTCTATCCTAACAGTCTTCCATAGGGCTCCAGTGCCTCTAATTTCAGAAATTAAGCTCTGGTTTAAATTGATATAGCAAAGCTTTATGTGAAACTCGTAACACAGTGCTAAGAATTAAACTGTCAAATTTTTATATAATAAATATTCTTATAATTATCATTACTTTTTTCAGTAGAATTTACATGAAACTTATTTGCTTCTGAATATTTGCCCTTTAAACGTAAACAATATCCTGAGGACCCACTGCAAAATGAACCCCTTCAAGAATTTCATATGTGCATAGGGGAGTTTAAACATTCAATATTTTTCATTAACAACTGCCACACATTTTGACGTGTGTGCATAATGGAAAAATACTGTGTGTATCTGCATGACAGAAAATATTGCGTGCATGTGCTGTCTATCAACTACTTATTTATAACTAGATATTATATACTATGGAAAAAAAAAGCATAATGGGAAAAGTACCAAATACTCTTGCTTTTTACAGTTGATGAAAAATGATGGCATGCTTGTAATGATTAACAAAAAATAAATATATAAAATAATAAAAAAAATCCACAAAAACTTATCAGAATAAATCATATAAAATACAGAGTTTATTTCACCGAATGTGTTACTATTCAGTAACATTGTAAGTTTATATAATTTCTGGTTGACAATTCTTTGTCTTTTTAAAAACATTTCTCTTCTGTATATGGCTACTCCTGAAGTTGTCCGTCTGAAATTCTTACCTTTTGCAGTCTCTGGTTTAATTTATTATCACCAGCTTTCAAATATGTATTAAATTATCTGTACATGAAATATATATATATAAAAAACATACAAAATGTTGCAGAAATTTATATTCTTGAAAGAGAACCTTTCTTTCTTTGGTATTATTTGAATATGGAAAAGCATGAAAGGGCTACTGCCTAAGGGGAGGGATGCCTTCATGGAAGGCTTTCTGGGAAAAATTGGCTCATATTCATGTTGTAAATAGGAAACTACAAAAGAAAACCCATACAGCCAGCATATCAAAGCATATCATGACAATAAAAATAATTTAGTCTCATGCTTAACTTTATTTTCTATACATTTTTGCATGTAAATCACACAGTACTTTATGTATTATTAGGAGCAATATGGCAGATACTTTCTCAAAACAACTGTCAAATATTTTTATGCAGTAAATGATTCAGACAAATACTTATTTAAAGTTTAGCTGATAAAAAGTTTAAAGTTTAAAGTGTAAATGTAAATAAAAGATTATCAAACTGAAATTCTAGGAAATTCCATTATGTGAGGATACTTACTACTTCCAAAGGTAAAAATTTATATTGGTAGATAAACACACTTTTTATTATTTAAGCATATTAGAACATCCCTGAAAGAGAAAAATTATTGAAGTTAAATGCAAAAGGAAAATTAAAAATAAGCATGATTAAAACCAGTTTGCAGTAATAGATGATGTAAGTAGGACACTGAAAAACAAATACAACGTAAATGAAAAGTTGAGTTCTTCACAAGTAAAATTGATGGTATTGAATAAGATGACAATATATGAAAATTAATTCACACTGTTTCAGCTGTTTTCGTATAGAAATACCGTATTTACGCGAATCTAATGTGCATCGTTTTTGTCCAAATGTAGTATTCAAAATTGGGGTGCGCATTAGATTCGAGTGCAAAGTTCGCTGACGAAGAGAGTTGCAAGGATTCCAGTGATGAAAACATTAGTGAATAAAGACATTTACTATTAATCACTGATTGTAGAAACTGTTAGCTAGATAGAAATGTTACGATTTATTTCATGTTCATATATTACGATAGGTACCGTATATACGGTAGTGGTAATTAACAATGATTGTTTCACATAACAATAGCCCACTAATAGGTTAATTCTATGTTCTGCTACTTTATGTATAATCCATTGTTGTATAAAATTATCATACCATTGATTGATAGTTTACACACAAATCCGTTGTATAAAATAAGATTCAATAAATTCGTCATACCATTGATGCGCATTACATTCCCCGACAAACAATTTTTTTATTATTTAAAGTTTTAAAATGGGAATGCGCATTAGATTTGCATAAATACGGTATCAGCAACTCTATTAGTTTTTAAATGCTTCAGTAACACAAAAAATTAACCAAGCTTAAGAAACAGTTCTGCAAAAAAAAAAA
>KK116175.1:2334-24671 GCA_000611955.2 Stegodyphus mimosarum
TGATTCTCTTGAGAGCTGCAGTCTGCAGTGGTATTTATTCTCGCCATTAGGCTTGTCACTTCTACTTTAGATCAGAGCCAACTTGCGCGTTTGGGCTAACTTACATTTATGTAATTAAGTTAGGTTCATTATTTTTTATTTAAGCCATAAATGCTATTCTGCAAGCAAGAGTAGTGCTTTCTGTGAACTTTTATTTGAGTTAAATAAAAGGGTCCTTTACACCCTTTCTCATCGTCTTTGGTACTTTAAAAGACATAATGATAACTCGTTTAAGGTCTTAGAGGTTTCGCATATTTGATGCTACCAAAGAAGAAGAGACTTCACAATATTTTTATGGACTGCAAATAATATTTTCTCATTTTTTTCCCTAGCAAAGACCTTTCTTTTTTTTCAACTTTTTTGGTCTTTTTTTTTTCTTTTCTTTTTTTTTTTTTTTTTTGGAACAAAAGCCCAGGTTTAAAGAAACACTGATGAGGAATCACAATGCTATAACGTTTCCTCTTATTATCAAATAAAAGGAGAACTTTTTTAACTGAACTCCGTAGTAACGGAAAAAAAAATCTTTATTATCATAAAACTGCACAAGAGAAAATCATGCTTGGTTGCATATTTTAATGTCAGCATTCCGAAGTTATATTATCAGAGCGGGAGTGACAGGAAAGAAGAATTTTACCGATTCCTGCAGTTTTATTATATCGTCCCTTTATACTATCATTTCCATTTTTATCGGCTCTTTGAAACTTCTAAAATACAAAGCTATGATTATTCTCCCTTTTTTTCTTCTTGTATAGCATATATGCTGCTTTCTGAATTTTTTCTCACTTTCTTCTCAGTTCTTCCTCATTTTTCCCTGTGCTTCCGAAGACTGTAGGCATTACACCAAAATACGTATTTACAGTAGCTGGTTTAAAGTATCCGAATAGTTTTTATTAGTTTTATACATGGCCACTTTCAATACTATATAAAAAAATTAAAAAACGGAGTATATCCGCCAAAATGTGACTTGATTGGCAAATGATAAGTTATATAATAATGAACCATTTGATTGGCAAGTGATAAATTATATAATAATGAGCCATTTGATTGGCAAATGTTAAATTATATAATAATGAACCATTTAACTGGCAAATGTTAAATTATATAGTAATGAACCATTTGATTGGCAAATGGTAAATTATATAACAATGAACCATCTTTAAATCCACAGTTATCTTCGTTTTACTGATTGTTATTTTTAACAAGTATTCGAAATTAAAAAATTATAACAGCTGGAACTGCAAAATCGAATTGAAATTTTAAAGGCGTGGCAGATAAATTCTGCATTAAGTTACGTTTAGAAACAGTGAACAGTTTCTTTTCATATGCATTTAACTTTCTGCTTGGTTTAAACAAAAATAAGCTCTAGCCATTAATTTTATGTTTAATTTATGATTTTTATCCGTATAAAGCTTGCTTATCTATCAAAACAACTGAAAATATGTAAATTTACATACTGACTGACATGAAGTTGGTTTTCAAGTTATTATTACTTGCGCGTTTGCATTACCGTGGAGTTTAGATGTAAAACTAAAATCACGTAAGTCTTTCCGAAGAATTCTAGCAGTAAAATGTGCGACAAAATGCGAGATCTTCAAATAATGGTAATAAGGGCAATTAGAGAGTGCTTTGATAAAGAACGGTGGTCAGAATAATAAAGACTTAACGACATAGCATTTTAAAACTCCTAATGGAGGGGGCGAATAAACTACTATGGTTTTAAGGAAAAAGAACTTCTTTTACTTCAAGGTAGAGAAAGTTGTATAAAAATATGGAAAAACCTCGTAAAATGCATGGTTTGAACTGAAATGTTTACTCTTGCAAAAGCTGTTTGTAGCGCTGATGTGTTTTCTCACTAACGTCACCTGTACAACATCCTCAATACTTTGCAAATGTCATTCTTTATCGAGACAGTGTTCTGTGCTGTGAGTGTATCACAACTTCACAGAACTTTGTGAATGAACTGATGAATTCGAACGTGGGGAAATTGTTGGGGCTTCTATGGTGGTTGCTTCCGAAACAGGGAGCTGACGTGTTTAGTGTTTCAAGAGGCACAGTATAACTCATACAGGAAAACCGGAAAAACCGCATCCGCTAAATCGCAGCGCGGACGAAAATCTGTGTTCAGTGAACATGACAGACGATCGTTGAAGATGATTTTGATGAAAAATAAGAGGACTACAGCACAAAAGTGACTGCTGAACTGAACGTCGCAATCGCAAATCCTGTTAGTTCCAAAACGATACGAAGGGAGCTCAAGCAGTGTATTTTGGGGCGAGACACAATTCAAAAGTCACTCATCAATGATCAAAATGCCTGTAAAAGAAGAAAGTGGAGCCAAAGTCATAAAACCTGGACTGTAGAGCAATGGAAGACTATAAGTTGGTCGGAAGAGTCTTGCTTCACAATGTTTCCGACTTCTGGTCGAGTTCACGTTTAGCGAACGCCGTCCAAAGCGTATATTAGAGACTGTTTGCTGCCGAGAGTGAAACATGGCGGGGGGTTCGTTCTTAGTTTGGGCAGCCATAGCGAGGTACTATCCCATGGTACGAATTTTGTTCCCCAATGGTGATACATTTCAAGACGACAGAGCTCCTGTTCACTCAGTTCACATCGTCCAGGACTAGTTTTCTGTGCATGAGGGTGAACTTTCACTTATACCATAGCCATAACACTCACCAGATATCATATTATTGAGCCTTTGGAGAGAAATCTGCTATTTTGGAAAGAAATCTGCGTGAGCGCTGTCCACCGCCATCATCGTTAACTGAACTTGCCAACGTTTTATAGGAAGAATAGTACAAGATTCCCTTGCAAAGCATACAAGACCTGTGTTATCCATTCCAAGAAGACTGCAAGCTTTTTTGAATGCCAACGGTTTTCCCACGGCAGTATGTTTTTATTTCAGTGTTTGCATAGTTTTGTCCAACATCTGTATTTAATTTCTGGAATGACGTACATCTTTTACTAACAGTAACAATGTTGCACGTATTAATAAAAAATATTAATTGGATTACTGATGTAAAATACTTGTATTATAATTATATCACTGTTAAAAGAATTCAAATAACGATTTAAATCATTAAGAGACGCATTTATTGCTTTTAAATGTCTCAATTTGTACATTAAGCAGTGCAGTAGTAATTTTGAAACATAAATTAAATGTTTTAGGTCACATTAAATGGCAACACTCTGGAAACCGGTTGTTTGTGAAACTACATCAAAAATATAAATTAAAGGTCTTATTTATTTGGCAATGGTGACATTTGCCAAGTCTCACGGATGATATATGGCATGGTGGTAGCGTAATGTAACGGTTCAAAATTTTGGAAAGACTCCTGCTAAGACGTTTTTTTAATGTCAAAAGCAATTTTCTCAAAGCAAAGCGTTAAAGCATATATACAATTTTTTGAAGATTCACATTTTTACATTCTGAACATTGTCAGAAAAAGAAATTAGGAAAAATCACAGTATGATAAGAAATTTTAGGTGTAGCAAGAGATTGCTATTAATATGAATGTTGCTGTAAAAACTACGGGAGGAAATGTGATTCCAAATATTTCTCAAACTTTTGTTTTTTAATTCGAAGTTTGTTAGATTGAATTTTAATACACGTGTGGAATGACGATTAATTGTGCAAAGAGAGTTTTAAGTTATAAATTTCGGATAAAATTTTGTTTAATTTCATAATAAATAAATTATATATATTAGAGTAGAACTCAAATATATAATTATATGATTTCTGATGTATGATATATGATGACATATAAATATATGATAAATATATAATAATATGATGTCTTCTAAAAATGCTTTGATTATCTGTGTTTTAGCTACATAACTCTAAAAGGAAAGAATCTTAAACGTAGAATGTGCATATTCCAGATCAACACATCTTTGTAAATGTATTCTAAAATAGCATTCGTAGTTTACTTAGAAAATGGTTCTTTTACGAAAATATTTTTACATCAGTCTTAGGCTTTCACGTAAAATTGGCAATTAAATTTACTACGCTAGACATTTAATTGAATCAGAACTGGTCAGAATCAGTTCTCTGTAACACAGACTGCAGCATGTTATCTCCAGCACGTGAGACTGACTATCGGAAATTTCAAAGATATGCTTTTTAAAATATTTTGTGATTTTGCTGTTGAATTGTGCATGGCGTACATGCAAAGAAAATGATGCTTGATAATAAAGCTAAAAAGGCAAAAATGGGTTAGCAGGAGTGAGTGCAGTAGTAGACTGGAAGACTGCGAGCTCAGCGAGAGCGTAAACCTCAACAAACCCTTTTGGGCAACCGTTAAAATCTGAGCGCTTTCAGATTTCCCCTCTTTTCTTTTCCCTTTGAATTTATGACATAAGACTGAACATCTTTTTTTAATTGTGTGTCCATATAAGGTTATAAAAATATGCTTGCATGTACTTTTTTAGCCTGATTTTTTTTCTTTTCCTGCTCATATGGAAGAGCAGTGGAGAATGCCCAGAACGTAATCCGAATTCCTTGTGATATATTAAACTGAGGTCCCCCCTTACCTTAAGTAGAACACTTTAAAGGAAGAATAAGTGAAAAAATGTTTTTCTTGTCAGTTTGTTAAATACGTTACATTGTTAAAAGATATAAATGGGAAAATACGTATTTCAATGTTATCTGAAGCACCTTCAAGGATTTCAGTGATTGCCTTGGATACATTTGCTTTTATTTGATTAGTTACGTAAGGCATACGAAGGGTATCTGCTTAAGGCGAGGAATGCATTTTCTAAGCAAAATTGGTTTGCGTTGGAGTTACTGTGGGGAAAATCACAAAAACATTGAGTTTTAACCATACATATTTCACATATTTATTCATTTGTTTGTAAGCATTTTTACTTATAAACATGTACCTATAGTTTTTTAACAGTGAAAACAGTTTATCACAATTTTTAATTACATATAGGTAAAAAGTGCTTAATCTTAGAGATCACTTCGCCATATAGAGTCTCACTCCTTTGGGTAGCATGCACCAAGTTGTGACATCAATTAGATTTATGTGAATTGTCGCTGTGTCTGTGCGAAAGACCCTTTTATTAAGAACTCAATTAACTGAAAAGAAAACACTTCTTGTGCTTAAAAAACCAGCCAACATTTATGACGTAACTCAAAAATAAGAAACTTCAATTTAAACTAAACTAAGTTAACCCAAAGGTTACACAGAAATTATTAACGCGCAAGTTGGCTCAAATCTATACCGGCATGACAAGCTCTATTGGGAAGAATAAAACAGTGCCGAAGACAGGCTGCTAACATGGAATATTAACTAGTAACGTGGTCTTCAGCAGACGGAACAGGCTTTGCCTAAACAATCTAAAACCTCTCTTTAAATATTATTTCTTTCTACGTCACTTAAATATGCGCGAACTAAAATTAGCATTCCGGCAAGAAAACGGAAAAGAAGAACTGATAGTACTGTCAGGACTTCTCTTCCTTCTAACCGCCTCTGGAAACATAACTGGAGTCCTGAGTAGGAACAGGGAGCTTACTCAAAACTGTTTTCGTGCGTGTGTAGAAGATTCAGCAAAGCTAAGAAGGGTTACATTTATCCTTTATTTCTCACAGCGTATAGCCGTTCCCGTTCTTCGGGATACACAGACCAGCACTTATGGTCTAAAACGTAGAAAATAAGAAATAAACTAACTTAACTAAATAAGAACTAAAATGCTTTACAGTGAGTAGTAAAATGAAGATTGGCCTTTTAACACTACGTATGTAGTGAGAGGGATTCTGGCCTTAAAGGAAGACGTGTAAAGCACGCGCGTGGTAAAGCAGCGAGAAGTCGCTCTCTTTTTCTTTTGGCTAAAAGTCATGTCTTAAATACTTCTACAGTTTGCAACCTCATTCGCATAAACAGTTCTACTCGTGCTTATTCTCGCCGGAAATGGAAAATAGGAGAGGATAGCATAAGTTTTAAAATAAAATAAACGTTAGTAAAACTTAAAATCCTTACAGTATAGATATTGAACATAAAACAAAACTGGTTAGATTGTAGAGAGGTTAGGTATTTTTTTAAAGAAGTAAAGATGAAAAATGAGCAACGCCTTCGTCGGGAATCGAACCACGGACCTCTCGGTTACGCGTCGAGTGTGCTGACCACTACACCACGAAGGTGTGCGAAGAAGGCGGGAGAAATGCCTTATAAGATACACTCATGTCCATAAATTAAGGATAATTCGGAGTCACGCGGAAATCGAACTCTAAAATAAATATATCACCTGTAAAATCACTACACACATCTTCAAGAATCATATGGAAATTTCAGAAAGCAACCAGATGACACCGATGGTATGTCACAATGACGAGAGTGTAAGAGAATGATATATAAGGAATACAGGCAAAGAAGTAAAATTGTTCGCAGGCGCTTTATAAGCATTTCAGTGCAATAACCGAATAGTTATGACAAAAAGGACGCATTTGGATGATTTTTTACGTGGTAGAATTATCGGCCGTCTGGAATGTGGGCGTACCCAACTGGAAGTATGAGACGAACTTGGAATTGCCCAGAGGCGTCTCCAGGCTTTGGCAACGATTCCAAGATGATGGTAATGTGAGTAGACGTTACAGCACAGGTCGCCCCAGAGTTACAACGCCGAATGAGGACCGGTATTTGGCAGTTACTGCCAAAAGAAACAGGCGGAGCACAGCCTCAGACCTGTCTCGTCAGCTCTCTTCAGCCACTGGTACGACAATTTCAAGGCAGACCGTGTACAGACGCTTAGGGCAGATTGGTCTATATGCTCTTAGACCTGTCAGATGCGTTCCACTTACTGCAACTCACTGTCGCCTGCGGTTAGCCTGGAGAAGAGAGCATGCATTGTGGACACCGCAACAGTGGGCTTGTGTGATGTTTTCCGACGAGTCTAGGTTTAGCTTGCAGTCTGATTCTCGCCGAACTTTCATATGGAGAACTCCAGGTACCCGTTACCACTAAGAAAACATCACTGAACGACATCGTTACGGTGGTGCAGGAGTGCTCGTTTGGGGTGGAATTATTCTGGGTTCCAGAACTGACCTGCATGTTCAAATTGGAACCATGACAAGCCAAATCTATCGGGACGCACAATTTGTGTTTATGGATGACAACGCCCGTCCTCACCGTGAAAACATCGTAAGCGAATGCCTTCAATCGGAGGATATCACCCGTATGGACTGGCCAGCTTTCTCACCGGACTTGAATCCAGTAGAGCACGTATGGGACATGCTTGGCTGACGAGTTGCAGCGCGTCAACCTCCTCCTACATGTCTACCGGAACTTCAAAGAGCATTGCGTTTTGAGTGGTGTAATATCTCCCAAGATCAGATCGATAATTTGATACTCAGCATGCCTAGGCGTTGTACGGACTGTATTGCATCGTCTGGGAGACATACAATGTATTAACAATCATACCAACCATGTAATATTGGTTTTTTGTAAATAGGTTTTTTTTGTAATTTGCTCCAGGTAGAAAAAATCACTAATTTTTTAAATAATATCAAACATATAGCATCTTTTTTTGCTCTTTACCTTTTGTTTAATAAATACGCTTTACAAATAAGTCAAATTTATTTTGCTTCTAACTCTTCCTTTGCCTGATTTCGCATTATCCTTAATTTATGGACATGAGTGAAAAATAAATACCTTACAACTTTACTTCTGAAAATACATGACAGAATGTCAGTTGTTAATTCAGAGCGACTTCGGAGTATTGAGACTTGAGATATCCGTGACAGCTTCGCCTTTTAAATGCGCTTTGCATTGCGTTTGTTTACGTTCTTAGTAGTTTGAAGTGTAACTACAGACTGCGCTCTGTGATACTGAGAAGAGCTCTCGAGTGCTTCTGTGGAAAGTTCCAGATCTGTAAAGTGTTTCTTTCAGTAAAAATAAATTTTATTAAGCTATCTTCGGTTCTGTGTACATTCAGTCTATTAGGAACCCGTACGCGGGCAGAAGTATGAAATACAAATAGAATGATGTGCATTTTTGTGATTGTTTCGTGTTTTTTTTCCGATTAAATTTACAGCGGAAAACAAAGACTCATTTAAATAAGGAAAACAAAACATTGCCTTCACTCGAAGCATTATTCGAATTAAAACGGGATATATATAAAATGCAGATTCTGCAGTTCAGGCAGTCCTGTTCTTTTGTAACAAATCACATTTAACTGAATTCTGCTTCTAAAGGATATTCTTTTAAAAGGTTTTAGGGAAATAGTGAAAAGAGATTTTCTTACATTAAAAGAACATTTATCACAGTGATTCTCAACCTTTTTATGGCACGGCACACTTTTAACGATTTCAAAATTTGGCGGCACATAAAGAAAAAAATTAGTTTAAAAGTTGTTTACTTACCTATAATACACTGTGTAAAACAGTTTATGATGATAATTTTGAATTTAAAATAAGATAATATGTACTACAAAAACAGCAATACTTTTATTAAGGGATTAATTACGAGTTAATAATAAGGATACTTTTAATGAGAAATGTAAGCTTGATGCTTTTTTGATAATTTCATTTATATTGGGTCGTAAAAATGAAAATGCTACTCTCATATCGTCTTCGACATTTAAGACTCGATCTTTTTTTTCACTTTTATGTTTTTAATACTGAAAATCCGAATTCACACAAATATGTAGAAAACTGTAATAATATTTTAAAATATTTTTTAGCCATCGTGGGATAATCGCATCTAATGTTAATCCAAAATGAATTAATTTATTCTTCCGAATATTTTTAAATTAAATCTAGATTAATAGAAAGCGAAAAGAGTTCTTCCTCTTTATTCAAAGTTAATTCAAATACAGAAGTATTCGTTATCACAAATGGATTAAGAACCCCATCAAATTTTTTTATATCTAAATTTGGGAAATAATGTAATTCTTTCCTCTATTGTTGTCAAATGGTAAATAATAATTTTATGAATAGTTTTATCAAAATCGTTTGGAACCGACTCAAACTTTTCCAAATGGCCTTCCTGAGTTTTATTCTTTCATAAAGTTATTTGTGTTTGAAATCCCATCAGTTTATCTATTGAGTTCAAAATATTTTCCTTCAGCCCTTGCATACTTGAATTTATGTTATTAAAAATAACAAAAATGTCTGATAAGTTACCCAATCTTCCATCTGCACCAATTACAGCTTCTCAATTTAAATTATATACCGACCATGCGCGAAAACGCTCCGAACTGCGCTCTCCTCCAGAGCACCAAAATCGGCGCTCTTATGAATGTCTTAAAAACAAAATTTCGCCAATTCTCATGTGTACCGTATACTAAGATTAAACCCATTTTAATTATCATATACATTTCTAAAATTTGGCGGCACAGCGGTTGAGAATTACTGACTTATCACGTGACCTATCAAACAGTAGTATGCGATTAACCATTTGAAGACCGCTGCTATAGTATTTCGGATTGTTTTATGTGCATTTACTGCAGGAGAAATTGGAGTCAAAGCCGTCCCTTTAGTTATATGTTAAACCAGAAAGACTTTCAGCGTCAAATCTCCAGTCGTTTCAGTTCTTACGTTGAGATGTATGTTCAATAACGTAACAGAATGATGGTTTTAAACTAAATTCCTTCATTTCTTTCGCAGCCAACTGCTTTAACCACTTCTGTAGACCTGAAATTTCTTCAATTTTCCAAGAAATTCTTTACGTTAAGCATATGTCTGTTTTAGTTGTGCCCTTGTCTTTGTGATCTGTATAGGCAGCTACTGTTCAAATCCCTGAAAATATGAACAATTTTATTAAGAATGCATCAAAGTAACCTGTAATTGTTATTTTGTTACCTGTAGAGGCATTAGCTTATTTTAAGCGGAAGTCGTGAAAAATGTGCAAGCCCTCGCCGGGACTCGAACCCTGGACCTCTCGAATACGCTTCGAGTGTGCTTTCAGTTACACCATGAAGACACGCGGAAAGGAGGGAGAAACTAATAATTCTTATTTTTAGTTTTACATATTATTTTGTAGTTAACTATGTTTTTTGTCTATATACATGTTGTCTTGCATCGCGTCGGGGAATTTCTTTTGCGTTTATTAAAAGTCAAAGATTTAAATTCTAAAATTATATTACCTTATTATATTTTGCATTTTCACATTTTGGCATAAGAAGACGGTTCAAAAATGATAGATAGAGGAAACGCGGTTTGTTGAACTGTTGGTGGTTTTCCGGAAAGAGACTAATTCCCCTTGGAAAGTCAGGATCTTTCTAAGGAATCGCCAACAATTTTCTTGTAAAACATTTTTAAGGTTTTTAAATATTTTTATACCTAAAAATTTTTCATTAAATTTTTACATTTTACTATTTTTGCTTTTCACAATGCACACTCTCTTTAATAGGTCTTGCGCTATTCAAAATCTCTCTTTTCTTAATTAAAAATTAATATTTTTTTTCATTTCTTAGGAGATAAGCATATTGAACTTAATGCTTAAAATACATATACACACATAAGTTCATTCAAATATAACTAATAGTTCTGTCTAGCTTGATTCCATTGAAGTTTATTTTTTAGCCCAAAGGAGAGTTAACCCAGAAGGGGTATTAGTCTCGAAACGACATTTTGTTTTTGAATCACTATAAATGGTTGTATCACTTTTCAAATTATTGCCACTAAATATTATCCGCCTCTATTATATTTAAAAAAAATTAAACAACAAAGAATCTGCGTGAATGTGTGTTTGTTTGTGACTGTGAAAAAAACAACGGTTCCTACAGCCATCCAATTTTGAATAACGTAGTCCTCAACTCGAATATGAGAACCTGGAAGCCCGAATTTGGAATCTAGAATTTTTTTATTGTCTATTTCATTATTTTGTAAAACTTTAACGAATTTTTGATTAAGAAATTCAACAAATTTAAGACAAGCAATGGCAGCACTGTACGGAAAAAAGCATTTTTATCTCTAGGGCGCGAGCCTGTCTATCGGAAAATCTAAAGATATTCCGGTTTTAAATATTTTTAGCCCAAATGCTCTTGAGACGTGTATGTGTATATAAATTAAAAAATTGCCTTTTGGGAGTAATATGAAATCTGAATGCTTTCAAAATGTTTTTTAATATGTCATATTTGCCTTACTCGTCTGTTTCACATGCTAAATTCAAAAGCATTTACCATCTACTGATATGTTTTATTAAACTAGTTTGCCGCAGATTAATTAACTATTTAAAATTTGTTAACATTTACAGAGTTTTCATTATTTCAAGTTCTAAAATTACTAACTTTTTACTGTTATTATCCAACACTGTAGGGAAGTTCTTTATTCTGATGAGCCATTCTTGAACCGATATGGCGTCACATTTTCTTCTCGTTGCTTTATTTAATTAGATGTGAGCTTATTTAAATAAAGAAACATAAATTAAACAGACATTTTCTCATTGCCCTATCGCGAAAATCTGGAACTTAAGCTAATCAATGCAATTAAAATTTATAATTACCAAGAAGATTACGTAATCAAAATTTAATTGTTTCCTAAAAAGGCGACACACATCCAATTTCTAGTTCAGCACCGTAAAAAGGGATTTTTAAATTGCAGCAAAATTAGCTAAAAAGAACTTGTATATAAGCACGATGATATTGTTGTAAGAACTATTAAATTTGAATCAAAATCTTGAATGCGTGCAAGTCAAGCTTATAACGATTCTGAATTTTAAAAAAAATAGTAATGGTTATCGGTTTAAAAAATAACGCATTGTAAATAACTGATTTAATCTTTACCCTTTATAATTTGTCAGATTTATATTACATGAATCTATAATTTTACTATACATTTTTTGCTCTTCGTGGCTTATTTCAGTTGGAATTGTTGCCATTTAAAACAAATGTACTGCAAATTTAACTTTATAACCTTTTCGAACAAATCTGGGAAGAATATCGGTGTTCGAGTCAGAACTTTCGTTTCTTCTGAATGATATATGCTTGGATAAAATTTAGCTCTCTTTCGAAATAGGCCGGTATTTAAACGGACATGCGTCAATAACTAAAAAAAATTCACAAATACACTCGTACAATACTTGGCAAAAATTCCTGCCATTTGGTCGATTTCATTTTGCGCAACGAGAGAGAGCTCCGCAATATATGCTAACAGCTGGAGCAGAGCACCAGAAGAATCATCCTCCCTCCCCCCCAACCCGCTTCCAATCGCCAGAGGAACCGACGGTCGCGTGGCTCGCTCATTCGCCGAAGCGCGAAAAGACCCGGAGAGAGAGATCAGCTTCTCTTCCTTTTTCTTCACCGGCATCGAGAGAGAGCCGCGGTTGCCTGTCCACTCCGGCCAAGAGCGAGCTTCATTTGGAAGCTCTTCCGTCGAGCTGTGTGTCCGACCGGATTCGGTGTGGGTCACCGTGTGAATTCTCTCAGAAGAGCCCTCTTAACGGGCTCCGCTACGAGTAGATCAGTTCGCTTGTAAAATTAAATTTGCTGTTAATTGGTGTGAGTTTGAAGGGCCATGATTATTTCTAAAGATCTTTTACTTCTTGGACAACATTATCTCAACATCAGAATTGAAGATAAAACTATGAAGAACACGATACAGTAAGTGAAATTAGTGTCTTCTTCACTTGTATTTTAAATAATTTTTAAGTAATATATTGCTTTATTTTTGTACATCAGTTCTATGGATTTTCATCTTAAGTAAGACGTTCCAAAGATGGATTTAACAGTTCTTAAAAATGCTCTTCCTTAACATTTGAATCTTGTGATTTCTGAGGCGGGGGAATTCTTGTTTTTACGAAATGTTCCGTCTTTAAGTCGTTTGTCATTTTAAGGCTGCAGTAATTGAAATAATATAATCTGGCAATAATTGATTCGCCAGAAGCCTGGTGACTATAATGCCTTATAACAGTCAACTTAAATTTAGAAAATTTCAAATTCGATGTCATAAACATCAAATAAATAGAATTTTTAAGTAGCCAAGCGATGCAGTTTGGATGTAAAATGTAATAAATCATTGCAAAAATTACATCGCGAATGAATGAATTAGAATTTGGCAAAAGTTTTACTCGTTTAGTAACGATGTACTTTTCTAAACTTTACTTCTGTCTTTCTTTCGTTTTTCTTTTAATACAAGTAGCGGCAATTAGATGCTTTTCTGTTTTTGAAACATTTTAATTTCTTATTTACTTTTAGTAATTATATTGGATTTCATGAAATATTCACACTTGTGTAGCTTATGCAAAAAAATGTACTTGAAAGGTTTTGTTTTAGTGGTCGATTATTCACATTTCACCAAATAGTAACTTTATTTAGTTAAAATTAATTCCCTGAAATTATCCCACATTGCTTTCATGAAATATTTTAAATATGATTTTACAGCACTTTCAGAAAAAGGAATTTTGTATTACTTTGTAATTATTGTCTTCTGGTTATGATCAAATGCAAATTGTTAACAGTACTTAATTTAACCAAAATAAGAGCTTTTAAGTTTTGTACTCAACCGTTCAAATGAGAAATGGCGTTTATTTTGTAACAAGTGCTATAAACACACACACACACACACACACACACACAAAAAAAAAAAAAAAAAAAAAAACTAAATTCTATTAGTAATCTGATGGCAAGTTTAATTAGAAAACCCAATGGACGCTTTTGCTGAATTAAACTTTTTCGTGTGAATGCGAACATTATACGTAAATGATACATAAAAGTTATTTCTATTCGTAACTGATTATAGTCTTTTAACGGTACCTTTAGCTTGATACACCTGCTCTACATTTTGATTTTTGAACAGTTAAAATGCAAATAAATTGTTCCTTTTCCCTTGTGTTTAACTCATTTCCACAAATCATTCTGTAACTAAAATATTTTAATTTTTCTCTTCACATTTCATAGTTGAAGATGTGTTTAGCTTTCAATAGCAACTGCTTGTATATTGGTTCAATAATAACAGCATGTTAATATTTCAAATACATCAGTCTGCTGATACTTTTTTTAAATTTTAAATGTATTTGAAATAGTCCAGAAAGAATAAAAATTCCTAAAAGGCCACAAACGTTTCCGTGAAATAGTTCCCCCATACTTGGTTACTTTGCGCAAATATCTTCTATATTAAGCCGCAAAATATCAGAATGATGCCATCTTTCAATGAAAAATTGCTTCGCAAATTTAAAGTCATACGTTAAAAATGGAAAATGAGTAATATTTCTTCATTTGTACTTCATTTTAACTCAATTCAATGCAGAAAACTGTACATTTAATTTCTATTTACTAATCTATTAATCATCATTAAAAAGTTAGAGCTGCAAAATATTTCTGAATGGTTGGTGATAAAAAAATAATGGGCAACTTCTTTTGTTTTGCATTCGTATGCCTTATGATGCGCCATTTTTTTAAATGCTTGTTTTTTAACGTATTACATGATATCTGATTACACTTCAGAAAACGGAGCTCTGTTTTATAAATTTTAAAACAGTGCAACGAACTTTGATGCTTATTTTACAAAATTTCTTCTGATTTTATCACTCAAATCTAAAACGCGTCATTGTATTCATTTTCGATGACATATGATAAATATGAAAATATCATTGCGATTTTCTGTAGCAATGATTCACTTGCATTACACAAGTTGTTCGGACATTTTTTAGACGATTTTCATTGTATTTATAGAAATATTTTAGCTAAAACTTCTGTGTTTCAAATGTTCCATTTGATAACCCTTATTCTTCACTAACTTTCTACATCGTAACTTCTAAGACAGTAAACCTTTTTTTAGTAACGGAAGAGGTATTTTCCCCCATTCCTCTTGAAAAGCTTTCCTAAGTCCAAGGAGGGTTTTATACCAACGTCTGGACAATGCGCTCTTTAAAAGTGCAAAAGCCCCAAAATCCGTGGATAGTAGTTATAGTAGTATCCGTGGATAGTTGCATCAGGAGATTTAGTACGGATATGAGTGAAGGGTATAGTCTTGATACCCATTTCCTGTTCCATTTTTTCTAGCAAATTAACAGTGGGTTTTGATGTACGGCTGCTTGTTTTGTCTTGATGCATGTCTTGATGCAATTCTACTGATAAATGGCACTTTGGGTGAAGAAAGGGTATTTCGTATTTAAAAACTGGGTATAATATATGTTCCTGATAATATGTGGAGTTGACCTTAACAGTTTTCTGCATTCTGTTTAATTTTTATCTGTCGTTTTATCAAAAAACAGCAACATTCTTGTTCCAATAATTGTTTCTCATAGAGAATTCTGCAGCGCGTTTTGGTTTCGGCGATATGTCGTGGAGAAAGACGATGCACATTATGTTTTTTCGCCTTTTTAAGATTCAAATTGGCATTAATCACACTTACAGTTGACACCGAACACTTTAATGATTATGCAACTGTCCTTTTAGTTCAAAGATCTTCTTTTGACATTAAAGTTCTTACCTTTGCAACATTGGAAACATTCCGTTTTTTCCTCTAATATGTATCTTGAACAATTTTTCTCCTTGACGCCAGCCTCTGACCTTTTTTCCCGTTTCTTATTGATAATAGTGTCGTCTATCGTTGCTTTGGATACCGAAAAATCATGGCTTTCACAGCATCGTTTAGTAACTACTTGTAAATACGAATAATTTTCTTTGGAAAAAGCATATACATAGCCTTTCGTCCATTGTTTCTTTAAAAGTGCCGTTTTGCATGAAAACAAAACTGTCAAATAGCAGTCGATAATTTACACTTTCAAAAATGCAACTGGAGTTAAAAAATTTTTCACAAGCAGGCGGTTTTTTTTTTTTTTTTTTTGTAGCAAAGTCGTCTAAAAAATGTCCAAACAGCCTCTGTATTTTCTTGTGTACTATGATAGTTTATAAACCCTGAAATAACTAATTAAGGCAATAATAGCTCTTAATAAAAGAGATTTCGTTTTAAAGGCTGTTGTTGTCTTGTCCGTTACCACATGGAAGAATGATTGCCAGAGCCTACTCCGAAGAGAGGTTGGACTTCTATTTTCCACCCCCAGTTTTGAGGGAGAGCACCCCGGGGTGGGGAATCCAGGGGTCTCCCACCCCTCTCCTCTCCCACCAATCCACACGAGAGGACTTTCGGCTCGCCGCATATTTAAAGTGCCGCCATGCCGCACCGACACATTTACAAACAACCATGCCTTCTCCGGGATTCGAACCCGAGCCCTTCGGCACGGCAGTCAGCGACTATACCGGTATACCGGTTGGGCGGCTTAAAGGCTGTTAAAAACTAGAAATGAAGTTAATACTGTTTTGATTACCTTAGTAAAAACTACTATTTAATAAATTATTGTACACTGCTGAGAATATAGTAAGAAATTCTCTATGTTTGGACGTATTAGGAATATACAGCCAATATAATCCAGTACCGATTAATTTTCTGTCAAAGGGATTTGGAGAGGTTTCATTGCATTTTTAGTCTTAAACGAAAAAAATAATGTAAAATAAGTAGTAAATTAACCAATCATAAGTAGTAAAATAACCAATCAACCAATCTTACAATAAAATGACCAATCATAGATCCACACGATTTTAGTTTTGTGGAGATAAGTCTCCACAGAAAAATCATGTTCGTTCAAATTTTCAAAAATTCTGATCACGCTTAAATCTTTCGTTATGTTCATGATTCTGACTGCAAAATACTAAATGAAATTTTGAAATTTGGCTACATTCGAATTTCATTCGAACTTAAATTTATTTCGTTTGGCTGGAAATGAATCTGAACAATTGTAGAGAATCGTAGAATCGTTTCTAGAGAACATATCTCGGGTCTTTCTCCAGAGTGCGGAAAACATCCTCTTTTACGAATGATAACACTTGTTTCTGTTTGAATTAGACAGATAGGTATACGCCAGATTCTTTCGAAATATGATATGAAAGATAATCAATAATTGGATATTGCTTAATTTTGAAAGTGATATGTTACTCTTAAATCTGTTGCAAAATGTCGGTTTCTAGAAATGCTCAGTGTTTTCGGAGAACGTAATTAAATAAGTAGTATTAAATATCTTTGGTAGTCTTTATCTTTAAAGCGAACCCCTTCATGGGAAGACAGAATTTCTCTGTAGCCAAGGCTGTCTGGAACCAACACTTTTTTTTTTTTTCTTTTAATGCTGGATACTGATAGTTTTAGGCTTTGGCCACTACTAGGGCCAGAAGCGGTGGTCATTTTATCATAGAGGTACCTAATAGGCGGCCACCGTTACTTCCTATGAAGGAACAAACAATTTACATCCATACCTATTCCGAGATTCGAACCCGGGGCCTTCGGTCTATCAGTCAGAATCACTAATCGATTTCCCGTCTGGGTGGCAAACCAAGGATTGTCTTATGTAAGTTTCATTGTATTTAATTTATAATGTGTATGCTTGGCACTTGTGATAGTCTCAATAGTAAGCTGTGTGGAAGTAAAGAGTGTGGTTGCTAATTTTAGGCACTCTTAAAATTTTCTACAATAATTAGCAGTTCAACCTTAAACAAGTTAGTCACTGCTACATTTGTTACTACAACAATATGTATTATTACACTAACAATAACTAATACGTTCATTCTTATGATATGTCATTATAGAGAGAAACACGGGGGAAAAAGAAGGGGATGTCAAAAAAGAAGTTTTACCACTTGCAGTAATATTTACGCGCTTCATAAGCAAGCATTGTAGTGGAATTGTTTGGTCACTTTACAAGACCCTTCAGCGCGTTAATTCGGACATAACGTAATCCATCCACGCAGATTGGGAGAAGAGGGTTCAGATCTCTGGGAGCGGCTTGTTACGCCCTTGACCTACCAAACACACTTAAACACACGGCGTCATAGACTGAACGCTCCATCGTCGGTGGCCCTGACACCACGACCTTGACTACTTACGCCGGAATAAAAGAGAGCGTTATGATATAATTCGTTTTGCGATTTGGATTTACGTAACCGATACTCCAGAAATGACGCAAGAAAGATACATCCTCAAACTTTGTATCCAGACTATTCGGAAAGAAAGAACTGTTATTGTACATCATATTAGTACCTAGTCAAAGAAATCAGTGTTTATTTAAATTATACTGAAATCTTTTATTTATTTATTTTTTTACTTTTTTATACTTAGAACCTTTTTATCTGCTGTGCATAGTTAGCCGTGATGGTAAATACTGTTTAGCTAATTTTAATTCCCGAATGTTTGCAAACATGGAGAAATTTTGGCTGCGTAATTTGAAGTACAGATTCTTTCATTTATTAGTATACATATCGCTGCTTAAGAAAACTGCTTTGCCTCCAATACAAATATTTTAAAATCTCATTTTGTTATTCTGATAGTGTTATTTAACAGTTTTGAAAAGGAATTAAAAAACATTTCAGGTCTTATTTTATTATTCAAATACACTTCTGTCTAAAATTTTTGCTTTTCAGTAGTGAAGAAAATTTATTTCATACTCTGAAGTCTATTTAAAATATTGATACTTTTCATTTCAATCGTTTGCACCGAAGTTAAAAGTTCTGATCGTTCCATTTACATTAGAGAATGTGTAAAACAAGTAAAATGATTCATGACGTCAAAATAGCATTGCTTCATGAAAAGGAGGCAATAATCATCATATTTTTATATTGACGCCATTTCTATCTTCACGCAACTGTTTTCTTCTTTCAGTACCGTAATACGTAATTTCAGTAATTGGATCCCCTGTTTCAATTACAGCAGGGAATCCCTTTACTGAAACTGAACGCTCCATCGTTCAGTTCAGTTTGTTAATTCAGGGCCCAAAGTATAAACATTTATTTATTAGTTATAATTAATAAGAAGGAATAAAATTCTTACATGGTATTCTTCTGACGGAAGCAGTAGGATGTACTTATCTATTTAAATCATATGTGAATTAATTTCTCCGGCTGCAAAACATTCAGGGTGTTATAAATAATGCATAATAATTGTACTGTATTGTCATCTATAATTGTGTTTTGCGAAGCTGCTTCAAGTTTCGCTTTTCTCTGATCAGAAAAAGAGCACAGCGGTAAAATCGCTGGACACTGATAGTTCGGTCCCTGGTTGGAATCCCAGCGAACGGCTGTATGGCCGTTTTCGCAGTTTTCCCCATGTGTAACGTGTATACGAGCCAATTTCCCTCAGAAAGTCCTACACGAAAGCATCCCTTCCCTTAGGCAGATAGCCCTCGAGTGCTTTGTCATAATTCAACAAACCAAACCAAACCTGATTAGAAAAATCAGGGGAAATATTGGCAAAGGTGCAAAGAATTTCCTCGGCATTAAAATTCCTTTTGAAATTAAAAATTACCGCATTTTTAGGAAAGAACATAAATAAATACATAAAATAATACATAAAAATTGTTGGGAGAAAAATAAAATCATCCAGTCCTTTAATATTTACAATAAATTGCAATATATTGCGTATCACAGATTTTATCTAGCACTGCCAATTTTTCAGTTTCCTAATTTTTAAGTTATCCTTTGCTCTATATTCCTCAGTTTTGAACTTTTAATTTCTTTCTTGAAACTATTATCAAGCTATATCTGAATGTAACTGTAACTGAATGAATCAAGTTTTTGCGCGATTACTATAATTTTAAAATTATAATTGACAAATAAATATTACCATCAATTCACTAATTGCATTTAAATGAAGTTTTGTTTCTGTCCCATAGTTTATCATCTTTGCTACTTTCCAGTATGTCCATTAAAATGCAATACTTGCTCTATTTCTAAATATAAATACCAACGGGTATACACGCACGCACAACTAAAAAAAAAAAAAAAAATCTGATCTCACCAATGAAATTTTTATCACGAAATCCACATATTTGTGTTATTTCCGGAATTAATAACATCTATGGAAGGTAACGAGACCAGCCCTGATAGATTCCCTCATAGCAAGAGGGGGAGAGGTGAGAGGTTTTGAACCAACTGTGTCAAGGCCGCGTTCATCTCCGCTGCGACCCAAGGACGTACAGCGAGAGGGGAAAATAACGGCGACCGGGGGGGGGCGGCTGTTCCTTCGACAAACGATTAGGTGGAAGATTCAGAAATGCTGTTGGGGCTTGCAAACATGAGTATCCCCTACACAGTGATCTCCATGCACGTGTTCGAAATGACGTAACGGGATATAACGTGCGTGAATCTGGTCAGTATTTTCATAAAATTTATTACGTTATGCAGGGAATTTTGCGGAGCATTTTCTGTGTGGTAATTAAAAGGATAAATTTCCCCAAAGGAAAACTGACGCTTCCGTTTTCAGCCAGATTAAGCATAGAACAAACACATCTAAACAATATAGTTTAACCGCCTCATCCGCGACCATGAGCGCAAACACGCATGCGCCACACTGACCGAATTATTCTCAAAATGGGGTGGAAAGATGGGTACTTTTTTTCCCCTCCAGCATATCTCTTTCCGGAAAAAAAGAAGATTTTCACCTGAGCTTTCACGTCGCAGCAAATAATAACGCCCCTTTTGGACGAGTCTATGTGTTTTGGCAGAATGCCAGCCAGGGTTGCGGTTGAGACGGTCGAAGTATACTACGAAATACTGAAATTGTTATTTTTCAAAGAAGTAAAATATTCTTTTAAGTCATCTGATGGATAGGTTGATGTCAGGAGGGTGGAGGGGATTCTATATGTTTTTGTGTGGGATATAAAAAAAATATGCAGAAGTAATATCAAGCGTATGGTCGAAATAACTGTTCGCAATCGGATCGATGATCACACAAGTTTTTAAAATAATTTGGCGCGGAATTTCTTATTTGTGAATGATTAGGAATTGTAGGGATGAAAACGTTTGTAATATAACATCAGACGCTCAGTAGATTAACTCATATTTTGATAATATTACATTTTCCTAACAATTATTTTATGAAATTTTAGTTCTTACAGTTTCCAATTCTCTTCAGTATATTAGTTTGTTAGTAGTTTATTAGTGAAGGCAAATTTTAGCTGCACTTGCTACATTTGTTGCTTGACTACATTTTATTAGCGATTTAAGTTCAGGTTTTCATTGTGTTTTCAGCGAAATAATCGTCGAACTAAAATCTCCGTTGTTCTTTGACCGTGAATTGCGAAAAGTTACGTGAAAGTTAAAACTGGATTTTTGTAGGTTAGAATTATTCCATATAATTAAATATTTAAACTGTAAGTATTAGCATTTTTTAATTTAGCTAATTTAGTGATTTTCAGGGCTTAGCCTATTTATAATTTGTGTTGCAATTTATTTTTTGTTGTTGTAACCAAAATAAAAGTTTATTATTAAATTATTTATTATTATTAAGTTATTATAATCAATTATTAAGTTATTTGCTCTTTGTTTTTATTAGTATTGTTTCCTACAAGTGCGACCTAAGCTAGGCCTAACACAGTTATTGATTTCATTGAATGTATTGTTGAGTGCCGATGCATATATATTTCCTCGCACTTCATTTACTTGAATATTGTGTGAAAATGATTCCTGAGATTAAAATGGCATGTTTTCAGTTGTGAACATTTTAGATAAGCGTGTGCATACTACAGCTTTTAAAGAAAGGGTTTAAAATACGACAGTTAAATAATTTCCTTATAATCAAAAGAGCGAGAACCACGCCATTGTAAGGTTAAAATTAGGCAAAACAACAACCTTGTGTTTGGCGCAGATTTTAACTGAAATTCGATCGATTTCGAGGGCTGATTATTGGCAGATTTTTTTTTTCTCTTCTCCTCCTGACGAAGAGAGACCTGCACCTGTTCGCCCTCGAAATCGATACAGTTAAAATCTACGCCAAGCACAAGGTTGTTGTTTTGCTTAATTTTAATTTTCTCATATTTTAGAGAAACGAACAGTAAGTAAACTTAAAACACCCAAAAAATGTTTATTCAGTCCTCCTTTAGAGTATAACAATCTAAAAAACATGAGGTAAAATGGCTGATATTGCATTTTAAGATTACTTTTTTTTTTTCCAATAACTCAACCTCAAATAACAAGATTTGAAATTAATTTCGTTATGTATTCCATGACAGTAGCTTTACTTTGTTCTATGACATTAGTTTTATCTTTTTCTGTGACATTAGTTTTGACTTATCTTGTTCTTATTTGGAAGATGACATTCTAAGTATTTCACCCGCCTTCTTGCCATGCCTTCGCGGTGTAGTGGTCAGCATACTGAGCGCATATTCGAGAGGTCTGTGGTTCGAGTCCCGGCGAGGGCATTGCTCATTTTTTCAGCTTCCAAAACATCAGAATGTCTCTACAGTGGCGCCCGAACTAAAAGGTGGTATCTGATGATTCTCCACCACCAGGATTTGGCGACTGAGTCCCCTAATCCCCAGTCGTCCTTTAAAAAGGGGGAGTATGTAAGGTATTCCTCCCGCCTTCGTCGCATGCCT
>KK116175.1:24770-35875 GCA_000611955.2 Stegodyphus mimosarum
TTTTTTTTTTTTTTTTTATTTTATATAGTTTTCACAGTAGTAGTTATACAAATAAACATGAGCGAACGAAATCGTTTATTTTGATTCATTCCACAATGTGTTAAATTTTGTAATAGAATAGTTGATTTAATAGTAATTATTAACCCTTTTTTAAAAAGTCACCAGTCAGCGGAAAATAAAGTATCCGTACGAGGACGATCTTATCCTCGGAAGTGGAGGGGATACGAGGTGTGGTGAAGGGGGAGGAAGAGGCGTAACTTTGAATAGGTGTCATGGGCGGGTTGCTTGATAAAAACGGTGGAGAAAAGAGCTGCACGAAACCGCAACTGTAACCGACTGACACATACCTATTCGGCTATTTTTTGTTCGCCCGCGCGACATCTGCAGAGGTTTTTATTTATGCTTCTTTCTCCGCATTATCCTATTTGAGGAATCTGAAGTTTCAAGGACAGGATGTGACGTCATCACTCAGTTCGATGACGCAAGCCACCTACGAACACCTCGCGGTGATTCCCGCAATAAAAACGAAACCAAAGAATGGTGCGTCTTCACGAGCGTGATTTTCGGTGATCCCCCCTCCTCAAGCTCCCCCCGTCAAAAATGAAAAAAGATTTGAAGCTTGATTCTGACTGATGTGAAATCTTTTTAGTTAACTGATCTTCGAATAATCGCTTTGAAATCTTTGAGTTTGCTAATCAAAAATTCGTTAAAGTTTTACAAAATATGAAATCGAAAATAAAACAAATTCCAAATTTCAAATTTGGTCTTCCAGATGCCCATATTCGCAGTAGGATTACGTCATTCAAAATTGGATGGCTCTAGGTACCGTCGTTTTATCACAAGCGAGAAACATGCATATATTTAAACAGATTCTTCATTATTTAATTTCTTTAAATATAATACAGAGGGATAATATTTAGTGGCAAAAATTTGAAAAGTGAAACAGGCATTTAGAGTGATCCGATGCAAAATCGGAAAACGAAAACAATAGTTCTTCAGGGACAAAGTCCTTTGGACTAATAAATAAATCTGTTATTTACGACTACGATGTTATCAATAAATTACATCCTTATTAGTATTACCTACCCATATGCTAATTTAATATCGCAGTTTTCAGTTCCGATCAAGAGCGTTCAGAGGAATACCGTGTTTATGTTTACGATCTAGAATGCAAGCATTCTACAATTATTTTATGTAGGTGGATTTATTATGTTTTATAGCTTATGGTTTTCATGTAAACATCAAATGTTTTCGAGGGACAATTATATCGAGAAAAGGCTAGGTTAGGTTATTTGAATACCGCAAAATACACGAGGGTTGTCTGCTTAAGGAGAGGAATGCCTTCGTGGACAACTTTCTAAAAGAAACAGCGATCATGTTACACATGGGAAAAACCACGGAAACCAACCATACAGCCATCTTGTTCGCGTGGGTTCGAACCGAGTTCGAGCTCCCATCATTCAGCGGTCTTAACCACTCGGCTAGAGTTGGAGTTGTCGGAAAAAAGAGAGTAACCGTCTGCTTTGTGTCTGTCTGTCTGTATGAGAGTATCGTTTTGTATGATGGTACAGATAATAGTGCGCCCAGATGGGATAGCTCTTAGCAACGTTGACTACTGTACCGAAGGGCCCGGGTTCGAATCTCGGAGAAGGCATGGATGCTTGTAAAGTATAATATCTGTGAGCATGGTGGCACTATAAATATGCAGCGAGCCGAAAGTCCTCTCGAGAGTTTGGTTTTAGAGGAAGAGGCGTGGGACCTCGGACCGTTCTCTCCCGGGTGTGCTCTTCCTCAAAATTGGGGGACGGAAACGAGCTAAAACAGGGCTTAAATATGGTGTTCAAGATTTATGCCAACGACCATTCATGCCAAATATTCAAAAGAATACTTTGAAACTATTGTTCTTCCATTCTGGTAAAGTTAGCGCTTTTATTACATCTACATTTCTGCTCTTTAATGGTATATCTTGTTTTTTTTTTTTCTTTTTTTTTTTTTTTTCTGTAAGCTAATTTTCCCAGTTTTAGTTGTTCATTATTTAATACTTTGTATTTTCAGTGTAATTGATACTGGTGTACGTTTTGTTCTGGCATCTGTTAATGCTTTATCTATTATCCTTCAATATCCATGGTCATTGCTAAATTTTATTTGATTTTTTTCTACTTTTTATCATAACGCACCGTTTGAAACAGTTAAGAATAAATATGTTCTTCGCTACTTTTAGTTTCATTTTATTTATGTACTTCATGTTCTAAAAATGCCCGCATATTTGTGTTATCTACAGCTCTTACACAACAACAATTAAATTATTTAAAAGTGTAATGTATATTACTTGCTACTACATTAATTAAGCAACATTATTTTCAAATTGCATTTACCTTATCAAATTATTTCTTTCTCAGCCGTTGCAATGATAATAAAACAAGAACCAAAGAAATGCGTATTCGCCTCCCCTCCCTTTACATTTCGGACTTTCAAAGTGAAATAAAACGAAAAATCTTTGTCTTTTATGAGGAAATTTGGAATGTTGTTTACGCTATATCACGAATTACTTATGTCTCAAAAAGAAAGCGGAGGCGTCTAGACGATCCAGAGAAACTTTAAAAACAATGACAAAGTGAGTTTAGAAAAAATTAAAATTATGTCCAGAAAAACACGGTGGTAGACAACAAAATGTGTTTTCATTTCGTTGTTTTTAAGTCATACTTGAACCAGATTGTCAGAGAGCTGTCAGAAGTGGCTTTGAAATTCTAGAGATCTGCTTCTGGCGTTTATGACAAGCTCATCGTATGCGTGGTACGCGCCAAGGTCTTTCGGAAGCGTGCGCTGTTGACATCATCAACGCAATGTTTGCATCCAGTTTTTATATCGATAAATGTCATGGCCGCGGCTGGTCATGGGATTGACTGACCTTACGAATTTATGACACCAGTTAATTTTTTCTTTCATCCTGGATAGTCTTTTAACCTTTTTATTTTCTAACTGATATCTTCCATACTTATTATTAACCCTGTGTATCGACGGATGTGTTGATTTCTCAGATTTTTTAAGGTCTGTCAAAGGATTAAATTCGAATATTTTAAACAGTTCATTGCGTTATTTTAAATGTTGAATTATTCTAATAATTAAAGTGTATTCTAATGTATTTTTCTGTCAAAATAATTGCATCTTTTGGGGGAGAGAAATTAAAAATAAATAAAGAAAGAAAAAAGAAAATCTGAAAGGTTTTAAATTACGTCCAAAGGGGTGTTTTTTTAACATTTTGTGTGTTACCTTTATTTATTAAGTATCATATTCTTCGCACTTAAACCATAAAATTTAGTTAAAGGACAATATCGCAAAATAATTTTAAACTGAGCATATCTTTAGAATTTCCTATACATAGTCTCACGTGCTGGAGATAAAAATGATTTTTCTGTACAACGTTGCCTTTACTTGCTCTGAAATCCTTGAGTTTGTTAATAAAAAATTCCTTAAAGTTTTGCAAAGTATGAAATTGATAATAAAACAAATTATAAATTTCAAATTTGGATGCCCATATTCCCAGCAGGATTACGTCATTCAAAATTCGATGGCTCTAGGTACCGTTGTTTTATCACAATGCGAGAAACGTATACACATTTACACACGTTCTTCATTATTTAATTTCTTTAAATATAATACAGGGCTGCAATATTTGGTGGCAGCAATTTGAAAAGTGAACCGACATTTAATGTTTCCGACGCAAAATCGCAAAACGAAAACAATAGTCTTTCAGGGATAAAGCCCCTTTGGACTAATAATTCATTTGATAAGATATTCAAATTCTGTCTTTTCACTGATCGTTACATTATAAATCGAAATGGTGAGATCATTGTGGTAAGGAAAGTATATGCTTTCAAAGATATTGTATAATCGCTGGCAAGTATATGTTTACTCTTTGTTTCGAAACAATTTCGTTTGACCATCTGTGATTACAGAATCATTGAAAGTAACTTACTCCCAAGTAGCATTCATTGTTTCAGTGATGAATGGTTTATCCCTCCGTAGTATGGTCTACCAGCGGCCGAGCGGTAAAGCCTCTGAACACTGGTAGTTCAGTCCGAGGTTCGAATTCCGCGAACGCGCTGGCTGCATGGGCGTTTTTGTGGGTTTTCTCGTGTGTAACGTGTATACGAGTCAATGTCCCTTAGAAATTCCTCCGCTAAGGCATCCTTTCTCTGAGCATAAACATAAACCAAAGCAAGCCCTTCGCAGTATGAAAGCAATAATTCTAACTTACTTAATCATGTTCTCGGGAGTAGATCTTTAGCTGCATTCTGCTTTCATTTTAAAAAATTTTCAAATTGCTTCGACTTCATATAAAAACATTCTTAAATCAACAGTGACAACGCTTATTGTATAACTGACATCAAAATTTGCTAGAGATTCTATTATTCCCTTCTTCATTAGCTGGGATACCCATTTAAACTACTGTCTTGAGCCAGAATAAGGTATATTTTGAGATCCTAAACCACCCCCCTTTTTTTCTGTACTTAAACCGTGCTATATATACACAGTCATTTTGTGGATAGGTCAAACCGTATGATTTGCACTCCCTCCCCCCTTTTTTTAAGAAAAGGCTAATTTTTTTCATCGACGACAGCTGTAAGTAGATTCCAGAACATTCTAAAAGCGCGTATGACGTGACCCTAAATTATTTGATGTCTTTTCTCTTTGCCTCGCAAATTAAACTCAGTTCGAAAATTTAATCATGTTCATATTCTGTTATATATTTCATTGTGGTTTTTAACTGTAACATTTTTTAAAACATTGGCATTTCATTTTAGGGCATTATAAAAGGATTTTGTCGTACCATGGCCATTGCAGTATGAAAAGCCTTGAAATAATAAGTCCTTAACGTAGTATACGTATATATCGTAGACCTTAAGGTCTACGTTTCGTCTTAAGTTTCACCTTAAGGTTCGCTTAATGCGCTATTAATACAAGGTTGGCAGTATGAATGCCAACCTTGTATTAATTCAGGCCCATATTAGTGCATTTTATTTACCGTTCCCCTTCCCTGAACATTGCTGCAAGAAGGGTTATCTCACTTTTAGGAAACGTTTTGACTCTCTCATTTTTAGGTTCATTGATCTAACATGTGAGTTATAGTTATTTTTAAGAAAATTACTTATGTTGATGAATTTATTAAAAGAAGCTTTAAAATTTCTCATAGAATCAGCCGTAAATTAATGCAACTTAGTATTTCATTTTAGCTTTTTATCTGTTAATTATTTAAAGTTTATTTGAATTATTATTTAAATTACTTGTAGTGCTTCATTTTAGGCATTTTTTGATTGAAAAAACTAAATACTGTTCTATCTTACAAATGAATATATCATGGGGTGCTAGAAAGTGCATTTTAAATGTGCTACAATTTAAATGTGCTAAATCAAATCCGCTTCTGTCAGCTGAGTTTTAAAAACCTTAATCAGCGATAGAAAAATGCACAATCATTCACATGCTACAAAAACAGGAAATGAAAACAGTTGAGATAATGTTTATCTCCTACTAGCATGTGAAAAAAGAACTATCATGTGAATTCTGAAAAATAAAATGATATAACACTTTGTTTTGTGAATGATATTGATTGACTGTGAATCAATTGAAGACAGAATTTAAAAATAAATAAATAAATAAATAAATTTCAGAAAAATTAAATTAACAGATTTCTGAGAAAAAATTCACTCGAATCTGCGCAAACAAACAAAATTTTTTCGCTCGCCTTTGTTTTGTTATCAGCGAGTTCAGCTTTGAAACCTGTTTAGTTCTCTTGACAATCACTAGATGGCGCCAAACAATTTCAGTTAATTTTCCCGCTTGAAGACCTGCATTCTCCGGAGTTTGCTCCAGTCTCAGCGAACTCGTAACCCTTCATGCCCGCCGGATCTCGTGGCATACTATTAACATGTCATTAGGGCGAGATTTAGTTACGCTAGTGTTCCCAGTTTCGGAATCAGTGTGGCACACACCGAGTAACCTTCATAATCTGTTTTACCTAGTTACCTTATGTGCTAGTGTTCCTCTTTTGGGTCCTTAATAGCGTGCGATTCGCTTGAGTTGCAAGCGTTAGGAACTGAAGATGCGCTTACTACTTGGTTTTCGGTGAAAAAAAAAACGCATAAAGAATCTAAGATTCTAAATCTTAAAATGTATGATAGTTTAAACCTTGCCCTTTTTATAGTTAATAATATTCTAAAGTTAAAAATTAATGTGTATTTTCTCATGAGTAAAGAAAGCAAACACATTACATAAATAGAATTAATATGAGCGTATGAAAATGGCGTTCATTTCCTTCAGTGTTTCATTTTGGTAAATTATTATTAATTTGCATTAACCCATTAATCACGCAGACAGATTCCGGCGACAACTTACCACAATTCTTTCTCTAAAACTTATAATTTATATTATATTAAAATTTTCAACCGTTTTGTGGATAAAATTAAAACAAAATGGCATTGTATAAGTTTTATGGTAACAGAAGATAAAAAAAAAGCTTTGTTTTCTTAAAATAATGTTCCCCTCTTATCTTTCGGTTTTAATGAATGAAGTAGATGAGAACAATATATAAAATTCCTTTTGTCGTGTATCGTATTTACTCGGGATATTTCTCTCTCTCTCTCTCGAGTAATTCACTTCGCGTATTTACATGAGTATGTGATTTAGAAACTTCTTGTTTATGGTAACAAAATAAAATGTATACACAAATTGGAAAATATTTTATGTAAGTAAAATGAACATAACTGAAATTAATAAGTCCTTTAAAATGCATATTTTGATTTGCATTGCTGCGAAAGAATTCCTGAGTATCAGAATAATGTAAGACAAGGATAATATTGTTGTGGACGCTATGCTGAGTCAATACATGGAATAATTTAATAACTTAAATGATAATTCCAGAATGGATTAAGCATATTTTAGTTCTCAATAATAAAAGAAGACATTAGAGTTACATCATCAAGGCGAACTCTTTTTTGTTTACGCTTTTTGTTGTTGCCAATCTAGACAAACTAAACTTCACAACATAAAAATAATATTATACGTAGAGGGAGCTGCTACAATATAAGACGTTATAATTAATTCTATAAAGTAAAGCTAACAACGCTAAGTATTAATTCAAAAAGAGTTTTACCACAGTGTGAGGTATCTAAAGCGTATCAGTTATTTTCTTTGCATTTTGTGAGTAAAAGAAATTAAAATTTGCAAAACGTAGTAGGAAACTCGATAATTAAAACTACTAGGAAAAAATAACCGAATTATTCAATTTCATTCAGAATTTTTATTTTAAAATTCAGGTAGAGAAAGGCAAGCTAATAATTTTTAGAAGTGTGAATGTTCTAGAATAATCGCCATCAGCTTTACTTCTCCATCTGATGTAAATAAACATCGATCATTTAAAAAATAAATAAATAAATAAAAACTGTAAACAAACATGTGCCATTAAGAAGGCCACTGCAACTTCAGGATTCCGTTTACCAGTTCCGCGTTGTTCTTTTTTTAAAAAGAAACAAATATATTCAACTTTGACGTCATTGTTGCTTCAGGCGCCGGATTCGAGACAAGCTTTATGAACAACCCTTTGAGTAAATGTACTCGTTGATGCGAAACGGACATCAGGCGAGTTAGCTTCTGTTATTGGATCAGTACTGCGTTATGTATCATCACCGCCATCTTCTTCTTTTTTTTTTCCTTGGGAACGAGTAGTTAAGTTTTCGAAATGACTGCTATGTTAACATGACCTTCTAACTACCAAATCAATACTTCATTGATCCCTAATTTGAGAAGGATGCCTGACACTCCTTTTCGGAAATACGATGATAGAAGTTATTTATGAATTCAGCTCACGTTATGCCATCTTTCCTGAGTATTAAAAGAGGTAAAAAGAAACGAGAAATAACTCAGTATGGAAATTTATATTTGTTTTCATAATCGCAAAATGACAAATGGGCGATAAATATAGCGAATCCACTTTTATTTCGTAGTGCTGCCATCTATCGATGTAATATGTAACTAACTAAATATGCTGCACTTTAATAGTTCGCGATCGACAACAAACTCTGACGCCTGCCAGTTTCAGTAACAGAAACGTTTTGGGTTTTTTCTAAACAAAATCGCATAGTATAGAAAAAGTAAATTTCTATACTTTAAGGTGTATGCTCAGAAACAAGTGAATATAAGAAATGCTTTTTACCATTAATTTTTTTTAAGCAATAAAACTTTGTTCATTTTGATCTTATTTTTGATTTTAGCAGAATCGAAAGATCATAATTTGATTTATTAAGAAAAATGCGCTTGGGAACATTGTTTAGCATTACTAACGTACATGAATTAGAAAATAATTAATGATTGCTCATCGCAGGTAGTGGAGAACGTACAATCACGCTAAGACAGAGCGATTAGAACAATTAGCACATCTATGAATTTTCGCAGGAATAGTGCAGAAGAATATGAAGTCGTTACTTGTGTAGCGTATCACACGAAGCATGTTCTTTCCTGTTACACAGTCAGTCACCGAGGCGATCGGGTATTTTCGTGCATTTCAGAAATCACAGAGGCTGTATCATCCATCCTAAATGCAAAATCATTTTGCACGTTATTGCGACTTAATCTATTTCAGGTTTACTTCAATTTCTCTCTAGCTTGATATTTAACACTAAAAAAAGAACTGATCGAATTCTTTATTCTCGCTCCAGTTTCAGCATTCAAAAATTAATTCATTTCGGTTTATATGCATTACAGCAAATTAATAAGCAATTTGTTGATTAATTTATTGTTTTGGTATTTAAAGGCATTTATCGGAAATTTTTAATTCGAAATAGAATATAAATTTCGAATATTTGTTCTCGTTTGTAGAATGCACATTTTTGAAGCGTATCGGAGTGGTATACTAAAACGATAAGAAAAAAACTGGTAGCTATAGATTTTCAAATACCTTGCAGTCTAAACAAATTACGACACTTCTATTAAAATAGCTTTTAACGAAGATATGTTAAAAATGACATTTAATAAGCAAAGAATAACTAGAACAAATGTCAAACTACTTGAATTCTTATAGTAAAAGATCTTAGTCATAATAAATCAATTTAGATAAAGTTGAAAATGTATGGATCTACAAAATTATAAAATACATTTTATTTGGTGTATATAATTGTGTGTATAAATAGGCTATATTAATGCTGTAATTCAAAAATGAGTCTAGAAAAATAAGTTCCAAGCAAAGAGAATGCAAAGAAATGTCTAAATTATTTCCTTATTTTAGCTTTTATTGGTTACTAAAGTTTTTATCAATATCATTCTTAATATATATTTAACGAAACGTGAAAATAAAAATGTGTACAATTGTTCTTAGTATTCTTTAGGAAAATAACAACAATTCTTTAGGATAAACTTGCTCCTAGTCCTTGGCTTTGTTATGTAATGCTATTCATTATTTTCATCCTTACAACGGTCCTTACAAATTTGCCTTTACTGTAAGTGAACGACGGACGGTCGAAAAAGGGGTAGTTGGGGTAGAGTTGAAAATGCTCATCCATTTTTCCGGAAGTGTTCTAGGGCGCACCTCTGACTCACTTCCGCTGGCTACGATTGACCGCGACAACATCCACTGACCTACAAGTTTAGTCGTTGCACGTGTGACCCGGTACACATCATGCACATCTCCCCATCACATCCCCTCCCCACCCTACATGCATGGTAATACAAAGTATTTTGCCGTCTGAATTTTGGGTCGCTGACCTCTAGTGCCGTCTGAATTTTGGGCTGGGCAGTCTTTCTCCTCAGACGGCTCACATATAAACACGGGAGTGGGATTCTTTTGCACTAGCATTCTCTCTCCCTCCCCCCCCGAAGAAAAAGAATAATATAATGCGCGAAGGGATCAACTTAACAGTCGTAAATTACGCAGATAAATTTAAAAAGTAAACGAAATAGTTGACTTAAAGGTTAATGTGTCTATTGAACTAAACAATTGTTTAAAAATAAACAATAATCTTTTCAAGAACCGGCATTAAACAGATAGCTAGTGAACTTTTCAAATTTTCTTGAATAATTTCTGCATTTAGTTCAGAGAAAAGTGCAGTCCTGCCAAGGTTGTAATGTTGTTATTTTATTAGTATATTGACTGCCACTTAAATTTAAAGTATTGCTTTTTTTAGCCCAATGGGCGTTACTCCAGAAGGACTGTTAATTTCGTTTTGGCATTTTTGCATTGGTTCAGTATAAACGGTGTTTCATTTTTTAAATTGTTGCCACCAAATATTAAGAGTCCTGCATTATATTTAAGGAAATTAAATGATGAAAAATCTGCATGAATGTATGTATGCTTCTCGCATTGTGAAAAAACAACGACACCTAGAGGCATCCAATTCTGAATAACGTAGTCCTCCACTCGAATATGGGCATTTAGAAGCCCAAATTTGTAATATAGTGTTTGTTTTATTATCTATTTCAAAGTTTATAAAACTTAACGAATTTTTGATTAACAAACTTAATGATTTCAAAGCGAACAGTGGCAACACTGTACGGGGGGGGGAAATATCTCCAGAGCGCGAGACTGTATATGGGAAATTCTAAATCTATGCTCTTTTTAAATTATTTTATGATACTGCTGTTGAGTTGAATTCTATGGTTTAAGTGCAAAGAACATGATACGTAATAAATAAAAGTAACACAAAAAACGTTAAAAAACGCCTCTGTCGGGCGTAATTTTTGCTTTAAAATTTGCATGTTTTGCTTTAAAAGTCATTGAATTATATGATTCTTATGTTCCAATTAATGTTTTTATGCCTTAATGGGAATAGTTAATCTGCATGCAATAGTTGTAGAACACAACAATTTAAAAGTGGAAGTGGCGAAACATCAACAATTTAAAAGTGGAAGTGGCGAGTTAAGCCTAACGAGCCGCCATTTGTTTACATTTGAAATTCAGTAAAAGAGTGAATTAAGTCAGTTTCTGCAGCTTCAATGTGTTTTTGTCGAGTGAGACGAAAAATAAACTTTCAATTTTGTGCAACGAAATATCTGCCGTCTTGCCGCTGGCCGAATTGCTTATTAAAAAAAAAAAAAAAAAAAAAAAAAAAAACATTTTT
>KK116175.1:35914-72112 GCA_000611955.2 Stegodyphus mimosarum
TTTTAGCTGTATTTGGTGTTTTATTTTTTTCTGTATTTTACAATTTTTAAGGAAGATGCTTTGAGTTTTTACGTATTTTTGCTTTGCCACGAAGTGAGAACTGAATTAATTAAGTGAGAAATATATCTGTACTGAAATTCCAGGAAATAAGTTTAAATGAAATGCAGCAAAAGCCGTACAAGGAAGTTATGTGGTGACCACATTAGAGTTTTTCAAATTGTGTAAGGCAACTAGCATAAACGTTTTGGCAGTTATACCATTTTCTAAAAATCAGGTTTCAAGTTCTTTCTTTTTTTTCCGTGATGTTTTCTTCTTGCGAGAAATTTACGCCTTATTCTATTTTTTGTACATATTCTCGGCATCTAAGTTATGACAGAAAAAACAATAGATCTATTTAATGAAGGATTAGAAAATGACAAAACATTTTATTTCGCAAGGGCATTTAAACTGATATGTGAATTTCTGAGTTATTTTTCTATTTTAATAGGAGCTACAGTGTTTAACATTAGTTATATTCTCTAAACTGTACCTTAGAAGATGCAGTTTCGAAAATATAAATTTCTTTACCATGCGTCGTCATTGTTTGTTATCTAATAAAGCTTCACCATATATGCGGATCCATTTAGCTGGGAAATTCGGGAAGCTATTGCTGAAAAGATGGCTGACTATTAATGAAACATGGCTAATAATTCTAATAAAAAAGGAGAACCATGTTTGTTAAAGTTAGAATAATTATTGACTGAACATTTTTGACCTGATCTATTCTTCCATAAAGCGAAACTTGAATGGAAATGTACTATTTTATTTTGTGAAATACGCTTTATTAGTTGATTAGAGATGTTTAAAATAAACATCTTATTAACGGATAAGGTTTTTATTGCTGACAGCTTGAAGGCTTGATGGAAGCTTCTTTTTTAGGAAGTAGAAAGGAGAGACACGTATTTTCTCCCTCCTTCCAGCATGTCTGCGTGGTGTAACGGTAGCGCAGTCGGTGCGTATTCGAGAGGTCCAGGTTCGAGTCCCGGCGAGAGCATTCCACATTTTTCACATCTCCTGTATTAAAAATAACCTAATGACTAAACTAATTTAAATATGTTTGTTTATTTCCTGAAATGTTAATCTACATACTTATTTACATTTCAAATAATGTACGTGATATTTCGTCGAGCGTAGGATTCTGTTTGAACTTCAGAGATCAAACGGCATATTATATGTGTAATTGTTATTAATTTGTTTTTCGTAGAATGTTTTATTCCGTAAGATATGATTTTGGAAACAAAATTCTTCAATTTAGTATAACATGGAAGTACTTACTATATCTATGCACACTAAACGTAAGACGCTGTATTTCCAAAATAAACAACGTATTTCCAAAACAACTGTATAGTCTGGTAGTCAAAATTGCAATATTGCGCTCATAATAATGGTCTCAGAATTGGCGCATAATAATAATGTTGCACTGCTTCCGACATAAGTGGTATTACCTTTGTTATTACTATCTAGTATTATTTGTTTTGCCGTCCAACCGATATAGTGGTTAGCATCGCTGACTGCCGTACCGAAGGGCCTGGGTTCGAATCCCGGAGAATGCATGGATGTTTGTAAATGTACAATGTCGGTGCGGCATGGCAGCGCTTTAAATATGCGGCGAGCTGTAAGTCCTCTCATGTGGTTTGGTGGAAGGGGAAAGGGGTGGGAGACCCTCAGATCCATCCCCCTGGGGTGCTCTCCATCAAAATTGGGGGCGGAACTGAGCCAAATCGCACTGTCACCTGTTAGGTGCTCAAGGCCGTTGCCAACGACAGGCGTAAATTTGCGCTCCTTGCCACGAGGAATTTCGTGGGCTTGAGCTAACTGCGTCAGACAAGTAAACATAAGTAACAACAACAGTTCTTTATTTTTTTGTAATCTCTTGCTGAAAAGAATGTTTCGTTATTTTTGAAATATCTTCTTTAAAATATTCAATTTTAATTTTAAGCTTTCATATATCTTGAGATAGACATTTTTATTAGATCACTTATTAATCACTTATTAAAAATAGGAATATTGGTGTAACCTCTGAATCTCTGCAGTCATTTATTTTGGATTTATTACTCATTCTGAGTTATTTTTAAATTAATTTAATCCTTCATTAAACTTGAAAATACAATTTTTAATAATTGCTTTAAAAAAAACCGAATTACTATTTTTTTTTTAAATTTTAATTGCAATGCAGTTTTTCTAGATAAACTTTTAAATTTTCAGATAATAACTGTAGGAAGAAGAGGAATAATGTGATCACGAAAGTTAGTTTCGAGAAGTTTTATCCGGAGAAATTTCATTAAAAATAAATAACAAGTTAATTATAAAAATAATTAGCTAGGAAAACAAAATAATTGCTTATTATCAACAAGACTAAAATAATTAACTCGGCTTATACCACTCTGCGCTAATTAGTAAAGCGTTTGAAACACATTCAGGTATAACTAGTTACTTCATCAACAGCGAAACTGCCAACATATTTGAACAACTATATGAATTTTATGAGAATTAAACCTTACGAATGTCAGTTATTATCTACGATGTATTAGAATGACAAACATTTCTTTTCATTATCATATGAATCCCATTTTACATAACAAGCATAAAAAAATGGAGACCCCAAAAGGGGGCATTTATAATTATATTTAATTTCAAATATTTTTATTTTTAAACCTCTCGTGTGCACGGATGTGTTAGAAATCGGCCTTGACTGTGACCGCAATGAAGAAGGTTAATTCCTTTGCTTAGAATACTCTCGTGCATGTCGCTTTTTTTTTCCCCTCTCTTCTTTCGTTCTTTCCGCTCTTTGTTCCTCCCAGCTGTTCGTCCTAAATTAAGGAACAGCGTAATGAATTGCATGTGCAAAGCAGCGATCTCTCTCCTAGACATATATTACATTATTATTATGAGTTACTTTTCCATTTGCACAAGGTTATTAAGTGACGTGACTTAGCGCTTTTGTTCCGCTTAGAAATGTTATTTTGCATTTTAAAAGGTATTTTTTTTCTCTCTCTTTAATCAGTGTATTCATTAATTGCCAATTAAAGGACAAAAATTATTAATTCTAACTTAAGATTAATTAACTTATGCATTTTAACTATTTAAGTAGAGTAAAAAATTTTGTTGTGTACTGTTCTGCATTAACTATTAATCCATTACATTCTTATTAGCCACAGATGCCATTACGATAACGCTTTTGGCAGCCCGTTTTGCACATGTCGTTATCATCATGGCTTAAATATTTAGCTCGTTCAGGCTCCAAAAGAGGATATCCTCTGTTTATTAGGTGCCAAAATCTCTTGTTCTTTTCCGGGGTATTGAAGTGATTTCTGGAGTAGTTTGTTGGAAGCTACCCATTTTCCATTCGTTTCCACCCCGATCTGGTTCTATATATACTATGCAATTTTTACTTCCTTGTACGAAGTAAAAACGAAGCATTGTAATCGCGAAAAATTTCGAGTATCATATTTCAACGAAAATATCCATTTTGACCGCTATCGAATGTAATATTTTTTCGTGATATCTGAACGTTAGGACAGAATAAAGGATTCTTTTCCCCCAAAAAAAAATTATAAAGCTGATTTAAAATGGATTCCGAGATTTTTTCCGTGACGTCTGTGCGTACGTACTAACGTAAGTACGTACGTATGAGTGTATGTATCTCGCATAACTCAAAAACGATAGCCTCAGAACTTTGAAATTTTGTATATAGGACTGCTATACTATATAGATGTGCACCTCCTATTTTGGTTGCAATTGGCTGCACCAATAGTATATAAATAAATATATGTATATTTAATACATAACAACTAATGTATCTGATGTAACCATGTAACTATATTTAATACATAACAACATTTAATATATAATACATAATATATATATATACATAACAACCACTATACGCCTGGGCGGCTGCGAAGAACATGATATTTAATAAATAAAGGTAACATACAAAACGTTGAAAAAATGTCCTTTTGAGCATAATATAAAATCTGAAAGCTTTCAGAGTTCTTTTAATTATTATTATTATTATTATCAAAGTTAAAAATATGAAGAGAATATGGGAAACTAAACATGCTAATATTCTCTAGGAGACTTATTGGAACATATCTCGTATTCAATATCATGGAATTACTTCACTCGCATTTTTTCATTTTCATAAGTGAGAAATATAAGATCATCCTTTTCGTTATTTATTTATTTAATATATGTGTGTATATTCCTTGAATGCTATTTCTGATTTTATTTGCCATTTTATGGCTTCTTCTTTTTGCTATAATAGCAAGAGAGGACTGCTCAGTTTTATGTGTGGTAAGGCAATGCACGACAAATAGCGCTCAGTTAAATATTTTCATAAATACTTTTCTCCTTCAGGAGAAAAAAAAAAGTCTTAAAAATGAAATACTTAAATGTCAGATATATGTTGCTGCTCAGGAAGAATAGTTATTCTCTTGAAAGGTATTTTTTAATCCTCATATTGACAATTTTTCGAGTGCAGTTTATTAATTTAACATAAAACATCTCCACTTTTACCACTATCCGTTAGTATAGTAGGTAAATGTATTGACACTCAGGGGTTAGAGAAGAAACCTCAATATACTGACAAGAACAAATTGCAAAGCAGAGAAATGAGATTATTGCAATGCGGCACCGACTACTAAGTGATAATACCCCCTCCCGTTTCTCCTAAGCATTTTGGCGAGTCTAACGAGTTTCCGAAAAATGGTACTTCGGAGAGAGAATTTTGTCTCTACTGACATATATTCACACACTCGACTTCCTCTCCGCCCCTACTTAACTCATCTCTCTCCCAGAGGGTTGCCAGAAAAAAAATCGCCAATTTCTCATCTTGGCGATGATAATGCTGCACAAGCTGAAGAAACGGTCTGAATACCGTATCGCACACATTGCTTCATTTCTGCAAAAATTTTAAAGGAAAATATTATAGGTGTGCATATTTTCCGGTTAAATTCTTCTTCTTCTTTTTTTTTTTTTTCAGTTCGTATTTTTCACTTTAGGTTTTTTCATATTTTCTGTTCTTTTCATTTTTTTAAATTAAGTTTTGCATGCATTTTTTTCCCTTCTAATCTTAGAGTTCGAGAACAGAATTTAAAAATTTTTATCCAGCATTTATTTAATTGTAGGTCTTTACGTCATTAAAAAGGCATGTAATGAATTAAAAAAAATATATGTTTAATGCCTATTTATTATTCTTAAAGAATTCTCGAGACTTGCTTCTCGGGAGACTGAGTATTGGTTCAATTAGTTGAAAATTATTTGATTTTTAAAAATAAATTTACGCGATTTTCAAGCATTTTGTCAAAAAAATATGTATGCAGAACGACAGTAAAGTCTTAACGGTATCCAAGTTTTAAATTAAATCTTAAACCAAGCAGAAAGAATTTTTTCTTTAATGTTGGGATATTTCTAAAATTGTTTTTGTCTTACATTAAAATTATTCATATTTTAGAGTTGAAACCGGACGAAATCTGTTCTTGACCCCCCCCCAAAGTAGTTTTGTTTTCGTGATTCCGATTTTATTCTCTCGTGAAATTTAATGCACAACAGATGTGTGTGGGGGGGGGGTAACATGATCACTGAATTTAATATGAACGAAGAAAACTATTAATTTCTAATGCAGAATGATGTTTATAAGTATAATTTATCTTGATAATTTGTGATCATATGCTAGTAACATCAAAAATATCTGTGTATATTTATATGCATTTAGAATAAAATGTGTTTTGAGAGCCGCCTAATTCATAGCGAATGACGACAATGCAGTAGCAGTCGGTGGAATGCAGACCATACTTTTCGAACCTGTTGTATTGATAATTTAAAGCACATCATCTCTCAGCTCACAAAAATGGCATATATGAATTGTAACTACAGGAACATAAACTTGTTCGAAGTAATTTCCTGTTTCAAATCTGTAGGCACTGTTACGCAAGTCATGCTCTTTTTTTTTAAGACAATCTTAATTGAAAAGAAAACGAGGAGGGAAGTGACAGAACAGACAGTATGGGAAAGAGAGGGAAAAAATCGTGAAGAAAAAAGGAACTGAGTCATTCTTCAAGGCCAACTGTGTGATAAATCGCCAAAATGCTAAGGTTTGCGTGTCGCGTTCTATCGAACGCCGGGTCGATGACCGCAACTGCCTGTCTGTGTATTTCAGCTTTAAACTCGCAATAGTTGTTTCGTCATCTATCCTTTTTGGCCTTATTATTCCATTTAATGAATGCTTCGTAATAATGCAAGAACTGAACAAAAAATGCTTCGTGCAGAAAGACTAAAATGCTGATATTTATAGATCTTTGTATATATTATATGCACTACGAATGTACTGTACTGACTTGCTCGTTATGTATGTATGTTATCAAAAAAAATTTTTTTTTTCACATTAATGTGCCAGTAGTTTATAATCAAAAGGCTAGAACAAAAATTTTTAAGAATAAAATGAAATAAGAATTAAAAGAAATGTTCGGCATTCTCGCTACTAAATTATAATACTGTTTTATAAGTTTATGAAATGAAATAATTCTTGGGGAAAAAAAAGAAAACGTTCTCATGCATTATCCCCAAATTAAGCTAAATTTACCGAATTAAATCTCTCAATTCAGCTAATTTATTTTTTTTTTTATTATAACCCATTTACCACGCATTTTCTTTCTTTCTTTTATTCTTTTTTAGCCCAAAGGACGTTAGCCCAGAAGGACTATTAATTTCGTTTTGGCATCTTACGTTGGATCACTATTAGCATTCCTTTGCTAGTAACTGGTCTGGAAGATACATATTTTATTCTTTATTTCTTCTTTTCTTCTCTTTTTAATCCAAAGTGGCAATTTGCCCAGATGGGCTATTAATTTCGTTTTGGCATTTTGCGTCGCTCGCTATTAAAACGGCGTTTCACTATTCAAATTGTTGCCACCAAATGTTAGAGCCCTGCATTATATTTAAAGAAATTAAATAATGGAGAATCTGCATAAATGTATATATGCTTCTCACATTGTGATAAAACAACGGTACCTAGAGTTTAGGAGGTCACAATTAACGTGAACGGGAAAATTTATACTTTTGTATTTCAGTTTGAAAATGAGAGTGTAAGGATGTGTCTTCTGAAGTAAGCATCTTTTTCAATTTAATCCCGTTGTGTTTGTTCTTAGTGAGAAACTTTGATTTTAAAGATTATTTTCTGTTTATTTTGTTTAACAGAATTCTTTGGGCTTAAATGGACTAATGTGTTTATTTTGATTGAGTATTAATTGTGACTTCTGATTTGGATCTAGCAAATAATTTGATGCTTACTTGGAAGTAAGATGAAACACTCTTAATTTAGTTGTTGCTAATTGATGGTAGATTGGTTCATCCCCTTGAAAGGTCGACTGATCTGCGATCAATGACAATGGCTACTTTTTCAATACTTAAAAAATTTTTATTTTTGAATTTAGTATTTTTGCTATTAAAAATTTTTCTTAGTAGATTTTTATGTTTTTAAAGCAAAGGAGGTACTAATTTTAAAATACTAATTTTAAGATACTAATTAAAAATACTAATTTTAAAATACTAGTTAAAATTCTTGCTAAAAATGTTTTTCTTTCATGGTTTTAAATTGAATTTCTATTCCTTGGAGATGGTATATGGAAAGTTTTCTTATAAATTTTTTTTATGAATTATTGGATTATATATATATATATATATAAATTTTACCTTGATACAAAGCGAACTCTATAGAAAGAATTGAAAAAGTAAGTGAAGTGATAAAATACTTAAGTAAAAAGATTTAATCCAAACGGAACTGAAATATAAACTCACAAGAAATATTTTGATATGAATTTACTTTTTTATTTTCCTTGCTTTGGGGAGGGGCCAGCATTTTCGGGTGAACTATTATAATTAAAATACATTGGAATGGTTTATCGGCTAATTATTGGTACAGAAAATCAAGGATTTTTTATAGAAGAGAGATTTTAATTTATTTCAATGTACCTCCTCCTGACGAAGTGGCACTGAAGTTGGTTGAATTCTTTTTCTTTTATATTCTTTATATCCTTTAAATTTCAATTATTTTTTGAATTAGGGTTTTACTTGTTTGAAATATTGTAGTTTTAGGATTTTTTGGAATTTATTAATTATAAATTTCAATTTTGGTCTTTGTGTAAAATTGGTTCTAAATTTCTTACTTTACGTCTTTAATGATAATGTTTCAGCAGTTTAATGCGCGAAAATACTAGGCAAAGTTAATTATTAGTTACGTTATGTTAATTAAAAAATTGTTTTGTAATTATTTATATATATATATATATTGCATTTATTTAGATATGCAAAAAGAAACTTTTCCTTCGAAGTATACTAAAACCCGTGTTGTTTCAGTTGAGTTTTTTGGTATTTTCTGTCTAGTAATGTTTTTTTTCATTTCAGCTCAAATTAATTGCCGGCAGTTTTCGTTCCATCTGATTAAAAATTATGCAGTTTTTAAAGAACTTTTCAAAATTTTAGCTTTCCATACGCAATGAAATTTGTCTAAAAACGACTATATTAATAGAAAGCTGAAAAGTTTAAGAATGTTTAGAATATAAAATTGTTAAAAAAACTCCTAATTGTCGTATAATCGCCAGACATCTGATTGAGTCAATAAAGGTCAGTTGCTGCCACTTTTATGTTTCACGTGATTTAAAAAAAAACGATTTTTTTATTAGTTTGTAGACTCTGATCGTAAGCGTCAAAAATAGTTTTATGTCTTTTAAATTTTTCATTCCATGCAAAACAAGAGTTACTGGCCTCAGCTCTTTTTATCCCTTATTTTTGCTTTTCCCCCCTTACCCTTCTGTTTTTCTTTGTGTTCTGTCGTATTTAAGAATAGTAGATCTTATTAAGGCTGTATTACTGGAGTTGAAACACCTAAAGTAGTTGTGTTAAAGTAGATATTCTCACGAACGGCAAGACCACTATAAACTTTATGAGACTTGAACTGGCGGCACCACTTTTTCCATCTCTTAGTTCGTAAATATTCATTACTGTAAGGCGCATGCATAGGAGGGAAAAAATACATAACACATTTACGACTGGTATTCCCTTGGAAATGGTAATCCAGTTTTCGGTTCTCAGGAGTCCACATGTAACACTGCTAGTATTGAAGGTAAAGAATCTGAATTAGTTTATATTTTTTCTTTCTTAAATATTGGACTCGGAGCTGAATGTAAATTAATGCAGTTTGCCATTTTTTTCCCGTAAGACTTAAATCATGTTACAGCGCTTTAGAAAGAAAACGGAACGCTTCACGCTTTAGATAAAGAATTTCCTAAATAAATTTATTTAAAACTGTCAAAAGAAAATATCTCTTATTACGATATTTGAAGAATAAAAGTTAAGGGATATATACAGCTGAAATAAAGCTTTAAATAGCCTTAAACATCTTTGCTTCGTTTAGAAACGCGTTAATATCGGCTGGAAAATAATGTGATAACACCATTTGAAAAAAAAAATATATAAATACATTTGAGATGTGAAGTGTTCGGGAACTAGCTGCGCCTTGTGCCAATTGAAAAACTGCCCAAACTCAAAATGAAAAATGAAATAAATAAATGAAAAATAATAATAAATGCACTGTATTGTCTTGACCGAAGTCTTTGAGCCACTCAGAAATACACCCAAATTCGAAATGAAAGTGCTTTTTTGCAAAAGTGATTGGTCTTGAACAACAACGCTGAAGCAGTAAAAGCGTCCTAACCCAAACAAAGCCCGTTTGGAAAAATACCTGAAATATCTGTTTTGAAACAGTATGGATACCTTTGTGTTAGGTGAAAAAATATTGTATTTGAAACGAAATCTTCATGGAAAGATGTAGCCAATGGAAAAGGCGGATTTAAGCTAAATAGGAGACAAAACTTTAAAGCGATTAAACCAGTACTAGTAAAATAATTTGTTAAAATGTTAATAGTAGTATTTTTGCATTAATTTTTAGAATTTTGTTTTTTTAAAGGATTTCAGAAAACTTTTTCAAAAGAAAAATTAACATGATTTAAAATGCAGTCTCTTTTAAACAAGTGTTCGATTATCCGAGATAGTTTCAGTCTCAGTTACCGCAAAGGTGGCTCTACTGCAATAATAATAATAATAATAATAATAATAATAATAATATATAAAATATGTGTGTGTATTTAATTTAAATTTATTTTTATTTTAAAAAGAAAGTGTGGATTTCTGGTTTTTGATTTTTAAAATTTATTATAAATATTGGCATATTTCAGAGACGTGAGGAATGTAATTGGAAGTGTTTTCGAAACAATTAGAATATTCACTTTAAATAGTTTTCTTAAAACCACTAGCAAATTAGCAAAATGCCTTTGGATTAGTGTCTAATAGCTAAAGTGAACGGAACTTGGAAGAGGCCATTTCCCGAAGAACACCGCACTCAGATAAATTTATATTTAATTAAATTAATGTATATTCTATTACATTATATCATCTACATTATAAGCTACATTATATTTATTATATTAATCTATATTATGCAAATAAATGTAATATATATATATATAATTTGTAAAGAAATGCAAGGAGAAAAACTTTAAAATTAGAGAACTTCAAAATTTCTTTTAAAAGGACTTAAACGTAAAACCCTGCACTATCGCTGCTAAGATTGTAAAAAATTATCTCCTAGGAAATGTGAAGTATAATTTAGATAGTAAATGTGTACTACTGTGGGAAACCAAAACTGAAATTTGTAATTAATTAAACTGGAACTGCTAATTAAAATATTTAATTAATAAAAAGCAAATTTAAAGAATTAAAACAAGAGAATCATTGTTGATTCCACAGAAAGATATATATATTCATAATGAAAGTAATTAAAAGTAAATTAATAAGTCCAAGACTTGCGCTAAAGCTGCAAAGTAATAAAGCAATAATTCACTATAAATTATAAAAAGAAAGCTATCCATATTACATCTTCAAGCAACGGAAATTTAATTTAAAAACATCATAAAAAGATATTTTTCAGAATTTAAAAAAATTATAGAATCTTCAGTCCTCCTTGCTTTGAACACAGTAAAGGAAAAACTAAATCGCTAAAATGCCAAAATCAAAAGTAAACTTTTTAAGTATTGAAAAACCAGTTACTATTATTGATAGCAGATTAAACGACTTATCAAGGGGATAAACCTATCTACCACCAATTAATAGTAACTAAAATAAGAGAGAGTGTTTCATCTTACTTCCAAGTAAGCATCAAATTATTTGCTAGATTCAAATCACTAATTGCTACTCAATCAAAATAAAGATATTAGTCACAAAACCAAACGAATCCTGTTAAAAAGCAAATAATCTTTAAGATTAAAATTTGTTCACTAAGAACACAATTAATCTAAACGAGATGCTTATTTTAGAAATATATATTATAAGATGATATTTAATGTAAGTTATAATTAAATAAGATAATAATTAAATCAAAATTAGATTACAAAAGGGAGAATGATATAAATTTGATTTAACTATTATTTCTTGATTATTCATTTAATTTCGCAGCATACTGAGGGACTTTAATAATATATGTCTTCTTAAATTGTAATTTCTCAACTTTGTATTATATTTCTTTTAATTACTTTTAATTTATATATTTGTATATTATCGTGTGCATATGCATAATAATTGTTGATTTTGTGGGTATGTATTGAGAAAACTGTATTATTAAATTTTTAAAATGTATCCTTTCTCTTTCAAATTTTATTCTGCTACTGCATTATCATCACGCATTTTTCGGAGGGTGGGGGAGAGCACGAAAAAAAAAGTATCCCGCCCTCCCAGGTAACTCTGCTTTTATCAGGGTGTTGGGAGGTACTTTTTGAAATTTTTTCTATACGGGTTTATGAAAGAGGGATATTCGATCGATCAGTGAGCGGGGGAGGGACAGAAGGCTGCGCAGTGAGGTCAACATGCAGGGGCCGTTTTCTGTCACCCCTTGAAAACGCAGATTTTTTTTTATTCGTTAAAGTTAAGTAAAAATAAGGGGGAGGAGATCTGATTTTCGATCGGCGCCTTTTTTCTTCTTTTTTGTATCGTAGCGAAGGTGGTTTGTTGGGGTTATTGCCCCTGCGGTGCCTTTTATATTTTTTTAAACTTTCTGATGGTGTACATAAGTGAAAGGCAAGCAAATTTTTGAACTAAACTTCCGGGATTTTTAAAAATCATTGAAATCAGCGTTTTTGTAAATTGCATTTTCATTGCTTACATCTTCATTTAAAATAAGTAATATTTACATTAAAATATAGTCCATAACTTTTGTGCAGTATTTGAAAATCCTATATTCCCCTCCCCCCGAGTTGCAAAAATAATTTTAATTTTTCTTTTCTTTAATTATTTTTTCTTTTATCTTTTATTTTATTTTAATATCAGATGCAGGATACATTTATTACAGACCCCACTGATTCAAAAATCAGTGATTTTGTTAATACTACAAAAAGTATTCAAGTTTGCTTTCATTTATCGTAATATTTCATAAAAATACAATTTTTATGCTATTAGTATTCCTTTGCTAGTAACTTATCTGGAAGATACATATTTTATTCTTTATTTCTTCTTTTCTTCTCTTTTTAATCCAAAGAGGCAATTTGCCCAGATGGGCTATTAATTTCGTTTTGGCATTTTGCGTCGTCCGCTGTTAAAACGGCGTTTCACTATTCAAATTGTTACCACCAAATATTAGAACCCTGCATTATATTTAAGGAAATTAAATAATGAAGAACCTGCACGAATGTATGCATGTTTCTCGCACTCTGAAATAATAACGGTACCTAGAGACATCGAATTTTGAATAACGTAGTCCTCCACTGCATCTTAGGGATCTGGGCATCTGTGGGAATTTGGAATTTGTTTTATTATCTATTTAACATTTTGTAAAACTTTAAGGAATTTTTGATAAACAAACTTAACGATTTCAAAGCGAGCAATGACAACACTGTACCGGGAAAAAAGAAATTATCTCCAACGCGCGAGACTGTTTATCGGAAATTCTAAAGATATGCTCTTTTTAAATATTTTGTGATATTGCTGTTGAATTGAATTTTAAGTGCGAAGGGTATGATATTTAATAATTAAAGGTAACATACAAAATGTTTTAAAAAAACCCTCTTTTGAACGTAATATAAAATATGAAAGCTTTTAGTTTTTTTTTTTTTTTTTTTAAGTTCGCTTTCTATTTCATTTTTGCAAATTTAAGTATAGTTAATTCGTTTAAACTCCATACTACGTACTTTTATTTTCCTATACATCTATTTAAATATGGCTCTATTAAAAATGGAGTTTTTATATCATTTACAATAACTGAAATGTTTTAGGTCAAATTTTACTTCCCCTCATATATTTGAATGTAATTAGCAGAGCTTTTATGTCATTTACAATAACTGAAATATTTAATCTCAAATTTTTAATATCACCTGCAAGAAGCGAAACAGTATTTTATGTAGTGTACAAAAGTTGACGCTTTGTTTACACTGCGTGTGCCCTTTTATTTGCGTTGGAAGTTCTAAAAATGAAGATTGAATGCATGTCTTTTGCATAAGTAAGCTGAATGCTAAATTTTAATTAATACCTTTCCTATTGGCAAATTGCAACATATTGTCATTTGATTATAATATTCCAAAGTAAATCGCCAAATCGAATAAGTTATCAGCTGCAAAAAAGCAAAAATAATTATAAGCCAGCATCTTAAATAAAAAATTTAATTTTTTTTTTCGGAAAAAAACTCTGCATGGAAATAGGGAGGGGGTTGAACAGTGAAATTTTAGTGAAAGTAACATCCAACGGTTATATCTATCAATAATGTACCTTTCAACCCTTATGCACTATGTGTTGGGGGAGAGCTCGTTCGTGGGCTTCCATTGGCTGGTATGAGTAAAAAAACACCCCCATCCCACGGTTAAAGGGATATTGAAATTTTTTTTTGATAATTTTTTTCATTCAGGATCCCGACCCTTTGGCGGGTTCACGAGAGGGCATGTGTCATAGCCCACGCAATTCCCACGATTATGGGTGGAGGATCGTTTTTCGAACAGGGGGCACTGAGAATTATCGACTAAAAAAAACTAAAATTTATTTTATCTGTAATTTAAACTGCCAGAGCAAACTGCTTGTGGATTTTTAATACATGTTTTAAAATGAAACATATGTGTTTGGGATTATTATGTGTTTGAGATTATTACTTGACCGCAATAATTAAATACATACATCTTCTTTAACCGATACAAAATATTTGACTTTTGTTATTTTACATCTTATTGACTTTAATGAATATTTTAATATAACATAAATGGTCGGGTAACGTAAACTTTTTTCCATTTTTCAAAATTACACGAAAATCAGGTAAATTATTATTATTATTATTATTATTATTATTTTGACTAGCAGCTGTTTTTAGTGAATGTCAATAGGGAATTAGGGATTATTTCAATTATTACCAAAGCACTCGAGGTCAAATTATTATTATTATTATTATTTTTCCAATGGCAGGCTATAGTTGTTATAAGCGTTGGCCCCTGCTAAAACTAGAAAAGGGGGTCAGAATAATATGGAGGCACTTAATAGTTGGCCACCTTGCCTCCTATGAAAGGACGGACAAATTACATCCATGCTTTCTCCGGGATTCGAACCATAATGCTCCCTTCGGTACGGCAGTCACAGTCATTAACCACTTTCCCGACTATATATATATATATATAGAGAGAGAGAGAGTAACAATTTTAAATTTATATAAAAATCTGAAAGCCTTTGGATTTTATATTACGCCGTTTTTAAACAGGCGTTTTTTTCATTTAAGACACTTACGTATTTCAAGAGCTTTGGGCTAACGCCACATGGGCTAAAAATATTTAAAAACAGCATATCTTTAGAATTTTCGATAGACAACCCCGCGCTCTGGATTCCCTACAGTGTTGCCGCTGCTGGCTTTGAAACTGTTGAATTTTTTGTTGACAATCAAAAATTCGTTAAAATTTTACAAAATATGAAATAAACAATAAAATTCCAAATTCGGGCTTCCAGTTATGTATGCAATTAATTTAATACTAAATTAAAATATATTAATTTGCTAATACACTAATTTACTAATATACATGTTACTAATATACATGAATTTAATATGGTAATTAATAATTAGTTTTATATTTAGATACATTTGTGCAACATTTACAGAAATATGCGCTTACAAAACAGAGAAAAATAAATGTCTGAAGTTTTTCATTACAAGTGTCTGTTTGGATCTAACTGTTGATTTATATGGCTGGAATCATAAGTTTTTATCATATATCATTGTGGTCAAGCTATTGCCCACCAGCGGCCGAGCGGCAAAGTCTCTGAATACTGGTAGTTCGCTCCGAAGAACGAATCTTGGCGAACGGGCTGGCTGTATGGGCGCCTTCGTAGCTTTCCCCATGTATAACGTATATACGAGCCAGTTTCTTCTAGAAAGCCCTCCACGAAATCATTCCTCCCCTTAAGCAAATAGCCCCCAAATGCTTTGCTTAATTAAATAAACCAAACTGTTAAGTTAGTTGAGTAAACTTTCTTTTCTTCTTTCCTTTTTTTCTTTTTTTTCTATCTTTGTTAACGTATTGAGAGGTGGAGTGAAGTTAAAAATGCGTAAATTTAATTTATAGTTTTTTTTTAATTAAAAAAAATAAATTGAATGATAAAAAAATTACAATTTAAATAAAAATTTCCATCCATTTTGCTTATGCTAATGCTTTATGTTAGGCGAATTATGTAACTCGAATTGTTCCAATTTTAAGAGCTTTAAGAGCTTAGGCTGGTTTTTGAAACTGTGCCTTAAAAAAGGTTTTAATAATAAATGCAACTTTTTTTTCTTTCTTTCGTTTTTTTTTTTTTTTTTTTTTTTATTTTTTTTTTTTTTCAAATGAAATTAGCGCGAAAATAAGACAAACGCCCGCTTTCTATACTGAAGCAACAAATTCCCTTGCCCGATTGACTAAGTCAGTAGAAGTAGTCGCGCATCAGAAGACTGCCACAATCACGTGACGCGGCCGGTCAGTGACCCCGCAGCGCACGCGCAACACTGACACACAAAATAGCTTCTCTGTGCTAGCAGTAGTAGCCCCATCGATAACGGATAGAAATCTTACTCACCCCCACTGCATAATCGCGAAACAAAAGAGAAAACAAAATATTTCTTGCATAACAGTGGCGTGGGAAGTTAAAGAGCTATTTTTTAAATTTTTCCTTGCACGGCTTTTAATATGAAATTCTCCATTATGCGATTTCTTCAAATGTTACTAGGGTTCTTTTCCGAATAATGGCATCATTCAATATGATGCCATCATGTATCATGAAGACAGATAGAATCATGTATCATCAAGATAGATAGAATCATTGCATATGTCACTGGCTTCAAAAGAATATTTTTTATTTTTGACAGTTATTTTGACAGAATTTGCCGTTTATACGTCATTTGATATTTATTATATAACTAGTTACAAATTAGCCTTTTTTTCCTCCTATTACAACCCATTTAGAAAGGTTTGATTAAGTTTCATCAATTATTATAATTTTTCCGAGTTCAAATTTAGAATTACGCCGGTTTTAACACAAGACAAATCTTAAAATGTTATGGCCTCGTTAAATGGAATATAAATGCGTAGCACTTACGGTATAACAACAAGTTAATTTAAAATACAGCGTGTTTATAAAGTCTCTGAGCCGTTTTGATGTTTAATAACTCATAAAATAATGAAGATATAAACAAACTTATGGCATTTATTAATGGAATAACTTATATATTTTCCTTTTCAGGTTTGAATATCTTTACTTTTGTAAATATCGTCTGCGCGTGTGGTTCATTTCAGATAATTTCATTTTCCAGTCTAAATATGTGTACTTTTCTAAATATCGTTTGCTTATTAATTGCATTTTTCTCTCTTTTGTTTTTGGCAACTATTGCAGCCACATGAGCCACATTGAACTTCAGCCACCTGTCTTTTTGCAACAAGATGGTGCACCACCTCATTGGGGTACCATCGTTCGCAGTTCTTTGAATGACCATTTTACAGGAAGATGGATTGGGCGAGGAGGTCCAATTCTTTGGCCACCCAGATCACCTGATATAACGCCGCTGGACTTTTTACTTTGGGGATTTGTAAAGGAAAAGCCAGAATTACAACCGCAATAGCCTCTGTGGATGCCGACATGCTTGCCGGTACCTAGCGTGAAATTGAGCATCGACTTGATATTCTCCGTGCGACGAAGGGGGCACACGTGGAAGCTCATTGACAAGGGTCATGAAACTTTTTGAGTCTATCTAACCATTCATGTTATTAATTTTAATATATCTTTATTATTTTATGAGTTATTAAACATCAAAATGGGTCTGAGACTTTATAAACACCCTGTAGAATTCAGAAAATTGGACTCCACGCCAATACGAGCATGCTTGCTTCAAAAAACCAGTATCAGGTTCCCTAATCCCCAGTCGCCCTAACGGTAGCACATTCGGCGCGTATTCGAGAGGTCCAGGTTCGAGTCCAGCTGAGGGTCTTGCTTATTTTTCATGTAATCCTGCTTCAAAATAACCTAATGTTTCTACAAGTTTAACTCAGAGTATTGAAAGAATTGAGAGATCACTCTGCGAGGTTAACGCATTTGAGGCCTTCTATACTGTCTTGCGTTTAACATTCTTAGTAGTTTGAAGTGTCATTGTGATCTGTCATACGGAGAAGAACTGTACGGATTTTTTGTGTAAAGTTCCAGAATTGTAAAGTATTTCTTTTGGGAAAATAAATTTTATTAGGCTATCATCGGCATTCAATTCTTTACGAACCCGCACGCGCGTGGGTAACAGTATTATTATGAGCTAACGCACTGTGCATTATTTTTATTTTTTACTAACGAAGATAATTCGATAGAACTGTTTTTATATGCAAATTATGGAAAGATTAGTTCTTAGAATCCAACGATTTACTGTGCAAATATTACTAAGATTGTTTTCAATATCATTGCGGGTGAGGCTTGAAGACGATGGGAAAAAAATACCAAAGAGAAAAAACCCATCCGGTAAATATTTGAAAGCCTGTATGCATTCACTAATGTCGGATAATTGGAAAAAGTTTAAACCCAGGTTCAATGACCCTTTCCGCCAACTATACTCTTGCGCGTAAACAAGCCTTTCGAACGCTAGCCAGACATACGCGCTAACGTACATACAAACTGTTTGTGTACGAAAGGAGGATGGAGAAGGACGTTTGTTGATAAGGGGTGATTTTACTGTGAGAGCTCTAAAAATTATATTGTTCTCAGTTTTGCAACGTAAACGATTCTCACTCATTGAACAGAGGAGGTCGGAAGTTTCAATATTATGTTATGTATGTTTATTTGAAATAAAAGATATTTTTTGTTATTTCGGAATTATGTACTGAAATACGATGTTATTAATTAAATTATAGCAGTTAATCTATAATTATTAGAAACTGAGACATTAAAATGATAAATTGGGCACAAAGATTCAATAACTGCAAATTAGAAAGAATGAAAATTGAAATAAGTAAAAATTTATATTTAATTGAACACAGATAATATTTTTCCTTATTAGTCGAAAGGGGCATTTTGCGTCGATTCACTAAAAGCGTTGTTTCTCTTTTCAAATTGTCGCCACCAAATAGTATCGCCCTGTACTCTATTCGAAGAAATGAAATAATGAAGAATTTGCATAAATGTATGCATCTTTCGCGCATTCTGATAAAACAACTACACCAGTCATAGAATTTTGAATAGTGAACGTTTCCACCCGAATGTGGGCATCTGGAGGTCCAAATTTGAAATTTGGAATTTGTTTTATTATCGATTTCATATTTTATAAAACTTTAACGAATTTTTGACTCAAGGATTGAGTTGAATAAACTCAAGGATTTCAAAGCGAGCAATTGCAACGTTGTACAGAAAAAACATTTTTATCTCCAGCGCGCGAGACTGTGTATCGGAAATTCTAAACATATGCTCATTTTAAAATTGTTTTGCGATGCTGCTCTTAAACTGAATTTTATGGTTTATGTGCGAAGAACATGATATTTAATAAATAAAGGTAACACACAAAATGTTAAAAAAACGTCCCTTTGGACGTAATTTAAAATCTGAAACCTTTGAAATTTTTTCCAGTTACAATTAATAGAAAATTAATATACTTAAATTTAATTCTAGCGTATATTATAGATTTACTGATTCAACTGGGCCATAATGTCCATCCTTATGTCGTTTATACGTCTAGAGCATAGAGATATTATAGTTACTTTTCAACCAAAACATAGCGCATAGTCGCCATTTCGGAAATTATGTTAGCAGTCTTAAAACTAGGAAGATTCAAAGCAGATGAAACATTCTCTTTAAATCAACACAAAATGTTTCCTGATTAGATATATATTACTTTGAACTGATAAGTCAAAATGATGTTTCTTTAAGTTTTAAGCAGCTGAAAGGCTTTTCGATGAACCCCCTAGCGTTTGTAGTTCTTTTTAAATTACTTAAAAATGTTCACATATAAACGATAAATTTTTGGTAACTGAGAGATGTGTTATTAACACTTTTGAGAGATGTTATTATTTTTATTTAGCATATAAGTATATAAAGCTGTAACCAATCGATAAAGCCTGAAATCTTTCATTTACCATAGGATCATATAAGCATTATTTCTTAGATTAAATAAGTGAATCATTTGAAAAGTAATCTTATTTGCATTTCTTAAAAATATTTTGCAACAAATGTTAATTTGTACTGTTAGTATTATAAATAAATAGGTTTCTAATAACATGTATATGTCAAATATAGTATTTCTAACAATGATTCTTGTTTGCAATACCATCAGCATCCAAACAAAATCTAAGGGTGAAATTTTGTAATAATATTTATTTTGCAAAGTTTCCTTTTTCTTCCCTCCCCTTTTTAAAATTTTATTCAGACTTTTTTAACGGCAGTGGACTTTTTAGAATTTTGCTATTTCTGTATGTATGTATTTATTTTATTTTTTTTAAAGAAAGGAACGAGGTCTTAAAATTGGAATATTTTCATTTGAGTGTTAAGTAATGCAAAATTATTAAAGCAACAACTTTGTGTTTGGCGTAAAATTTAGTGAATAACTCAATCGATTTCGAGGGCAAACGATAATGGGTGCCTCTTCATCAGAAGAAAGAAATCTGAAAGACTGGAAAGCAGGAACAGGGGCCTGTACCTGTTTGCCCTCGAAATCGATTGAGTCATGCACTAAATTTTACGCCAAAGTTGTTGCTTTACTAATTTTATATTAGTTAACACTCAGATGAAAAGATTTCAGTTTTAAAAGCCCGTTTTCATCAGGGGCAAAGAAATCTGAAAGACTGAAAAGGAACGGTCGTATTTATACCTTACGGGGCTATTTTCTTGTTCGTTTTACTGCCGTAGGGTATAAATATGACCGTTGCCTCAGCTGCTTTCCAGTCTTGCAGATTTTTTCGCTCCTGATGAAGAAGGGCCTGTACCTGTGTTCTCTCGAAATCGATTGCGTTTTTCACTAAATTCTGTGCCAAACACAAGGTTGTTGCTTTGCTAATTTTATGTTTCACTTTGGGGTCTTTCTCTTTTGTTTTGTTAAGTAATAGTTTAGTGTTATCAGTGAAAGTAGTAGGTATTAGTTTTACTACTGAAAACAAGGACAAAATCCACTCAGAGGTGTCAGACTATAATCTAAAGTTTTCAAAGAGTAAGCGTATCTCAAATGAAGTGCAAATTTTCAGCTTTTGTTTTCGATGATATCTAGGATTGTAACTTTCATAAGAGACAGCACTCTTTCAGTTTGAAAATTGCTAAGCAACGGAAACAATAATTATTCGTATGGATGAGGACATTAACCTTATAGCAATAAATTGATACAACAGCGAATTTAATTTTTCTCTGGAAAATTGTTGCAAGTTAGTTTTTCGAATGATCCGGATGACTTTAACATGAATTTTCTTAACCACTGCATTCACTTCAACACGAGCACTTAAGACTTATTTTTCTTATTGTATTCCTTTTGTCAACAGACCTTTCCAAACAGCAAGCTGCGCAGAGAGGGGGGTTGAAGCAAAAATTAACAGTTTCATACTCCCTACCCGTGCACCAACGGGGCTTTCCCAAACGGCTCAAAAGTCATACATCTTCCCCCTTCCCCCAAACTCCTGCAGACTGCGAATAGGTAAACAAAACCGTGGTCCAGGTAAAGCGAATATACGTTGAAATATAGTAATAAAAGTAAAGTTGAACGAGGGGTGGGGGGTCCCTCACCCCCCCCCCCATTTTTTTTTTTAAAACCCCCCCATTTTTTTTTTTAAACTTCCGATTTCTGAAAGTGAGTGTCCCGAAGGGATGAGGAACAAACAACTCGGGGGTGCAGAACATTGACCTCGGACTTTTTGACGGCGAATTAGGCGGGTAGAAAGGGCCGATTTAAATACCGCAACTAATACCGATTTAAATACGCAGTTTCAGTTTTTAAGAATTCGATGTATTTTGGCACCTGGTTACGTTGAGAAATAATTAACCAAATAATACCCCCATAATTGTATCACATATGAAGGTAGCAAAAAGAAGCATCATTAAGACGCTCTGCATTTTGCCAAGCGACTACATACAGTTTCATTCGAGTCGTTTTTTATCTATGACTGCAAGCGACATATTTTTTTGAAACCTTACTGCAGATGTTAAAACAAATAAAAATTAAATGAAATATCGTAGCATGCCATTTCATATTTAAAAAACAGTATTTGTCTTCCAGGTACTGAGAGGATAAGACTATCAAAAACCGTTGCCCTAGCAGTCAGATGTGGGGAGGAAGGCTGGCTACAGAGCATTTTCATAGATTTCTAACGTGTAATGAATGTTCCAGTTCTCCACAAAGGCATCCCTCTCGTTAGCCCTCGTGTGCTTTGCCATAAAAAAAAATTAAAAAAAAAATCTGAAAGGTTTCAGATTTTAAATTACGTCCAAAGAGAAATTTTTTTTAACATTTTGTGTGTTACCTTTATTTATTAAATATCACGTTCTTTGTACTTAAACTATAAAATTCAGTTCAAGAGCAATATCGCAAAATAATTTTAAAATGAGTCTATTTTTAGAATTTCCTATACACCGTCTCGCGCGCTGGAGATAAAAGTGTTTTTTCTGTACAGCGTTGCCATTGCTCGCTTTGAAATCCTTGAGTTTGTTAATCATAAAGTTTTACAAAATATGAAATCGATAATAAAACAAATTCCAAATTTCAGATGTGGGCTTCCAGATGCCCATATTCGGGTAGAAACGTATGTAATTCAAAATTGGATGCGTCTAGGTACCGTTGTTTTATCACAGTGCCAGAAATATACATACATTTATGCAGATACTTCATTATTTAATTTCTTCAAATATAATACAGGTCGAGAATATTTGGTGGCAACAGTTTGAAAAGTGAAATGGACATTCAGAATGATTCGACGCAAATTCGCAAAACGAAAACAGCGATAGTCCTTCAGTGACAAAGCCCCTTTGGGTGAAAAAAAAAAAAAAAAGAAACTAAATTTTTTCAGTTCTTTACGTAAGCAAATAGCTTTTGCGTGTTTTGCCGGAAATTAACAAGGCAACCAGAGAAAAATAATTTTTAAAAAAGTTGTTAGAACTGCAATGCTATATTGATCTATGACAGGCCAACATAATAGTCACAAAAGTCTTTTTTATTTCTAATGGCTGCGCAAAAAGTAGAAAAGAACTAAATCTTATAAAACAGAGGTTGCAAACAATAGAACTAAGAACAAAAAGACCGAATTTATTGCCTAAAGAGCGTTCTTGCCTTCCAATATCTCGACTCTACTGTAAAACCAAGAAGAGTCACACTTCGGAGCAGATGGTCCTTGTCCATTTCTTCTCCAAAATCACAAAGTGGGCAAATAGGATCGGTTAGGTCAGATAATAGAATTTTTGATTAAATGTTATATAAGCTTTCTATTAAAATTTTAGAACTAAGTTATAAGTTTTGCTCATTTTTGAACATTTTATGTTATTATAATAATAATAATAATAATAATGCCCAAACAGGTGTTTTTTTCATTTACAGACATATACCCGTGTCGACAGCATTAGGGCTAATGCCACGTTGGGATAAAATATTTAAAAACAGTACGTCTTTAGAATTTTTGATAGACGGTCTCGCTCGCTGGAGGTAAAAATGCTTCATTCCCTCCAGTGTTGCCACAACTCGCTTTGAAATTGTTGAGTTTTTTAGTCAAAAATTCGTTAAATTTTACAAACTGTAAAATAGACAATAAAAAAATTCGAATTGGAAATTCAAGCTTCCAGATGTCCATTTACGGGTTGAGGAGTATGTTATTCAAAATTTTATGACTCTAGGTACCCTTGTTTATTCCCAGTGCGAGAAGCATGCATGCATTGATGAGGATTCTTCATTATTTAGTTTCTTTAAATAGAATACGGGGCGATAATATTTGGTGGCAGCAATCTGAAAAGTGATACAGCCGTTTATAGTGATTCGATGCAAAATGCTGTTTCGAGACTTTTGGGGCTAATCCTCATTTGGGGTAAAAAAAAAAAAAAAAAAAAAAAAATACCGTAGTTAATATATCAACGAAGTCATTGAAAGCAAGGTATGCTGAAGGAGGGTAAAAATTCATGATGTTGCGGTGGTCAGTTAATTCCAATTAATTTGAATCTACATTTCAGTGAATTTCTTGCATAATTAAGCAACGGGTAATGAAAAAGGAACATTTTGTGATTAAGGACAATGTCTGTAAATTGTCTGTCCCTTTATAGGAGGTAACGGTAAGTGCCTCCATAATAAGATGGCAACCGCTTATGGGCTTAGTAGTGGCCAAAGCCTAAAATGGCTAATGCCCGCGATAAATAATAATAATAATAATAAAATTAATAATAATAATAATAATAATAATAAAATTAAAAATAATAATAATAAAATTAAAAATAATAATAATAATAAAAATAAAAATAATAATTATTATTAAGAAAAAAACTTAAGAATTGGATCAATAGCTCAGTGCTTAAAATGAAAACGAATGGCTAAGTTTCACACATAAAAGCATTATATATGGCTTACGACATTTTTAAAGTTTTAATACGGTTAATAGTAATATATCTTTCCGAGACATCAAGGAAAGAAAAGATGATTGAATAAGGAATATAGCATATATGTGGACGTGTTAATTGTTGAGTTCAAGGAAAAAGAATTATAAATAACAGGAAATTAAAACAGAAGAATAAGTATACTTGAAATTTAGATCATTAACCGAAGAAAATTTCGGTAAATGTGGAACTTCAAATAAATCGAATTTACACAGTAAAATTAATTTTTAGGGATAATTTTGGCAGCAAAAATTCACGTCAGCTTCAGACACAAATACTTACGTGTGGAAAAAGCGATTTGCGAATTTCTTCCTTTCAGAAGGTTCTTTAATGGAACACGCTTGTGTTATTTTAACTTTACTAAAGTATAATAAAATATATGCGTATAATATACGTAACATATAATAAAATAAATTTGAAAGATGATGTAAATTACCATTTTTTCTCTCGGCTGTCCAATGTGGGCTCTTGCCGTTCTGAATTCACACAAATAAGATATAAAAAATAGTAGTAATATTTTTAAAGCATTTTTGGCCATCATGGGATAATCGCATCTAATGCTAATCCAGAATGAATTAATTTATTCTTCCGATTATTTTAAAATTAAATCTCGATTATTAGAAAGCGAAATGAGTTCTTCTTCACTCAAAGTTAATTCAAATACAGAAGTATTCGTTGTCACAAATGGATTACGAAAGCTTTAGTCTTCCATAAAGTTATTTGTTTTTGAAATCCCATCAGTTTATCTGTTGAGTTTAACACATTTTTCTTTCGGGCCTTGCATGTGTGAATTTATGTTATTAAAAATAACAAAAATTTCTGATAAGTAAGCTAGTCTCCCATCTGCCGAAACCAGAACTTCTCAATTTAAATTATGTGCTGAACATGCGCAAAAATGCTCCGAAATGCGCTCTCCCCCAGAGCACTAAAATTGGCTTTGAGAAAATAATTGGCACGCTTATTAATGTTGTAAAAACCGGAATTTCGACAATTCTCGTGTGTACCGTATACTAGGATTAAACCCATTATAATTTTTACTATATACATTTCTAAAATTTGGCGGCGCACAAAAGTAGTGGTTGAGAATCATTGTAATAGAGATTTCTTGGCGGCTGGGGGAAAGCTCAGATATAGTTTCGACCGCCTTATTCGCGACCATGAGCGCAAACACGCATGCGCCATTCGGACCGAATTATTCTCAAAATAGGGTGGAAGGATGGGAACTTTCTTTCCTTCCAGCATATCTCTTTCCGGAGAAGAGAAGACTTTCACGTGACCTTTCACGTCGCAGTAAGTAATAACACCCCTTTTGGACGAGCCTACGTGTTTTGGCAGAATGCCAGCCAGGGTTGCGTTTGAGACGGTCGAACTATAGGAGGGAGCATCAGTTTTTCAGTTGTTAGCTCAGAGCGACTTCGGAGTATTGAGATTTCCGTTTAATGTTCGTAGTAGTTTGGAGTTTAACTACTGTTTGTGCTCTGTGATGCTAAGAAGAGCTGTGCGAGTGTTTTTGTGGAAGGTTCCAGAACTGTAAAGTATTTCATTTGTTAAAAATAAATTTTATCAAGCTATCGTCTGTTCTGTGTCCGTTCAATTTATTACGAACCCGTAACGCACGTAACAGTTCTCTTTTATAGATACTACAGTGAACACTTTGGGAGCAACCTTCTCTCTAAGACGATCACCTCCGAAAGTGGGCATATTTCACGGAACATAACTTTGTTATTAAACGTGATCTTTTTTCAAGCGAAACGATCACAGCAACTAAATCGTTTGAAATTAGCTGTGGTCGTCATAGAGAAATTTCACTGTATATACTAAACGATTACACATTAAAAAGAGCCTCTGGAGACGTTCTTATCACAAAGGAAAAAATTAAAAATAAAACGAGGAACCAGCCTACCTCGTCGTTGCATAATGCATAACGATTAATGCTTCCTTTTTATCCAAATTTTGTTTTGCTGGCCAACTCTTTCTGCATGCGGGAAGAGGGAAAAGAAACTGCCCGATCAGATAACATGCTAGAAGTACAAACTGTCGCTTGGTATTCTTTGGAGCTCTTTTGTTTCGATTCACGAGTTCTTTTTTTTTTTTTTTTTTTCCCCCTCTTTCTAGATGACGACTGCCATATCATGAATAACGGTTAAAGTTTGTGGGAGTTTTCGTTAAAGCGAGGAAAATCGAATTTAATTCATTCGCATTAACATACATTTACCAGTAAGTTTTGTCTTTTTTAACTTCCTCTATTTGCATAAGAAGGAAGTATAATTATCATGAAAATTTTCCATTTCAAGAACTCGATGATTGGCTACAGTTTGAAATGGATGTCAAACGATATAAAGTCCTTATTCCTTAAGCGGGGCACGAAACCAATACCTATTAAATCGAACGTCTAAATAATAATAAGGAAATTACTACATCTATTCGACATTCTTCCTCAGGATCAACGAAGGCTGCTTATTACAGAAAACTAAAAAGGTTGTGCTGTCCGAACAAATTATGATTTTTACGTTTCTTTTAAGACTAAAAAGAAGAGGTCATTTTATTTAATTAATAAGTATGTAAAGTTTAGGCTAATTTTAATAACAGTTATTTTAAGTTTATGCATCTTTCCTGTCTTTTCTAGCTTCAGCTTACAATTTCCTACCAGAATGTATTTTCAGAAACGCGGTTAATGCAAATGAGTAAAGAGTAGTATTTAAGTCGATGTTTCACCGACTTCGTTACAGAGAGCCTGAATTCCTGACTAGCGCGCGTTTGCCTTTTGGCTACGTCTCTCTAAGCTATTGCTACGCTAGGCCGTACTTTAGGCCCTTGTCTTCGCCGACTTAATTAAGATTTAGGGGCCAACTACTTAGAATCTTAATAGCTTCGGCTATATCTTTCAGTTAGCTTTAGTTATGCTTAGCTAAGTTTAATTTCATATTAATTTAAGTTCAAGTCCAAGTGGAGGCTTTGCTGTACCCTCGGAGTTACGAGCTGAATGTATCATATTTATTTTGAGAAGTAAAGGGTAGTTAACCCTTCTTGAGTCTTACGTCTCTGTTCACACACTTAAGCGATTATTCGCTTATTAGTGTTTGGGGGTTTTCAAGGATTAAACTGTGAATTAAATAGGTAAAAACCCACATGTAAATATATTTTTTCTAAATTGGAAATTAAAAAAATAAATTGGAATTTAAAAATTTTTGAATTGGATTTCGTTGGAATCTTTTTTAATTTTTCTACAAAACAACAACATTATTTTGTTATAAAAGTGGTTGAAACACATCGTAATCCTAATTTTTTCAGTCGGATTTATTAATAGATGAAAGAAAATAAGCTAAATCCGTCCTTAATTTTTCAAACTTTCTCTATAGTTGTAAGGTATTTCTTCCGTCTTCTTAGCACGCTCGGCGCGTGTTCGAGAGATCCATGGTTCGAGTCCCGGCGAGGGCATTTCTCATTTTTCATGTCTCCTGCTTTCAAAAAATACAATTACAGTGGCGCCCGAACTAAAAAAGGTGGTGGATGAAGATTCTGCACCACCAGAATTTGGCTACTGGATCCCCTAATCAGCAGTCCCCCTTTAAAAGGAAGAGTATATAAGGTATTTCGCCCGCTTTCTTAGCATGCCTTCGTGGTGTAGTGGTCAGCATGCTCGGCGCGTATTCGAGAATCTGTTAGATTTGAGTCCCGGAGAGCGCATTGCTCATTTTTCATGTTTCCTGCTTTAAAAAAATTCTTAATGTCTCTACATAGTTACACAGTTTCTTTAATTTTATATTTTTAGACATTAACTGTAAATAAAATAACTGAAAAATACGAAACGATTAATACTGCTTAAAACACATCATATACAGGTACACTGAGCCAAATGGGAAAATAAAACTGAAGATATAGAAATTAACTTGTTACGAATTATAATTCCTAATTGCAAGAGCGCAAGTAACATAAGGAAAAAGAAAAAATGATGTTTATTTTAGCTCATATAGAGTTATCAATAGATTATGGTTAGTTATCTGAACATGGCGAAGCCCACGAAGGCTATCTACCTAAGGAGAGGGATGCTTTCGTGGAGGACTTTCTATGATCTAAGATTTTCTAAAGCTCGCATTAGAGTCACACATGGAAAAAATCACGAAAACCAACTATGCAGCGTTTTTGTGCATAGTTGGGATAGTTGCACGAAGTTGCATAATGGGCATAGTTGGTTTTGGTACGCGGGTGCATAGCCGGTTCGCTGGGATCGAAACCAGTATTTAGCGAAACCAGTATTAGTACCTCCTAGTATTTAGTATTTAGTCTTATCATTGGGATACTTGTGGGGCGTACAGCTATCGAACTTAGAAACTGAAATAAACATCTGTTCTTCAGAACTTACGTTTTAAGCGCAGAGAATGACATTAAAATTAAACATTTTCCAGATAATTCTTCACTGCCCTTTAAAACTATGTTCTGACTTCAAAGTTTTCAGGGATAAATTTGCTTTTTTTTTGTAGTGAATATTACAATATTGCATCATACAGAATGATTAAAATTCTTAATACCTGAAGGTATATTGCAGTTTGCCTTGTATCATAAATCTCTACTACCTTTTAAATTTGTCAAAATTTCTGCCAACGGTTGACGGGATAATACGTAAGTACCATTCATTTTATACATAAAAAATTAAGACTTATGTATGAATAAAAAAAGTGAAAATGTGAGCTATTTCTTATGAATTATCGTACATTTTTCCACGCGTGACGTTATGCTTTCAAATCATTTTTTCGGCATTTATTTTCCGCTGTGCTACAAACAATATGGAAGCCTCAATATCTTTCAAGGTCTTAAATACATCCTTTCTTCTCCCCATCCGAAGGCTTGGCAACCAATTATAACCATGATTGAAGAGAGGAGCAAAAAAAGTCTGGAAATCACCAAACAGCAAATGTGGGCAAGAATGTCTAATAGTTACGTCACTCATGCAGACAGCATCTGAAATTTGAAATTATTACAAACATGCTCTTATACATAATGCACATCTAGTTGTAGCTCGTTTAATCAACTTATTGGGGAGGGAGAATCCTTTCTTACGTCACATTCCGAGGTTAAAACACTTTCATTCGCCAATTCAAGGTCGACCATGTAAGTGCCAACCGCATTTCTAATTAGCAGCTGAGAGATCGTCTGCGCAAATAGAATGGAGAACTGAGCAAACAGAAAGGTGCGCATTGAATGAAGAGAAATAAAACGATAGAGCGAATAAAAGTAATCGATAAAAAGGAAAAACGTAAGAAAAAGGAGGTTTTAAACTTTTATAGGATGTACCGTTGCGCTGTTTCCTTCATTATGTATTCGGGCATGCGCCGTTTGCTTTCTCTTTGTTCTCCTTTCAAAAAGATGCACGCCTGCTTCAATTTTGACATGTCAAATTCGTCAGTTTGCTCCCTCAACCGATGAGCTTATCCGTCGTAAATATTTTAAGACTCATTAAAGAACGAAAGGAATTTTTTCAGGTCCTATGAAAATAAAGGTACTTCATTTTTACAAGATTAGATAAAAGTCTGAAGTTTTATTAAGAAATAAAATTTTTCAAATGAAATTTTTAATTTTCATTTTATTTAAAGGAACTTTTTTCAGTTAGAAACAGGAGGAAAGAAACCCTGGATTACTTTTATCATAAACTGCTCGATTTTTTCACATTCCAGAGAACATACAACTGCATCATTTAGAATATTGAATTTTATATTTCTCTTATCAGTCTTAAACTACCGTCATTCCTGAAGGATTGCATATGTTAATGTAATTAATTATGTATATTACATTGTCAAGTGTAGGGGTTATTTAGATCAATATATTAGTAATAGATTGTATATACATTGATTATATATAATAATATCACATTAGTAGTAAATTATCTCACTATATACAGGGTGTTTATAAAGTCCCGAACCCATTTTGGTGTTTCATAACTCATAAAATAGTGAAGATATAGACAAACTTATGGCATTTATTGATGGAATAACTTATATATTTTCCTTTTCAGGTTTGAATATCTTTACTTTTGTAAATATCATCTGCGCGTATGATTAATTTCATTTTCCAGTCTAAATATCTGTACTTTTCTAAATATCGTCTGCTTAATTGCATTTTTCTTTCTTTTGTTTTTGACAACTATTAGTCGCCATAATGTGCGCATATGGGGATCTGAAAACCCCCATGAATACCGTGAGGCACAAAGGGATTCCCCAAATGTTAATGTGTGGTATGGACTAATGCACAACCGAGTCATTGGGCCTTTCTTTTTTACAGAAAAGACGGTCTCATCAGTCGTATGCTTAGACATGTTGGAAAACTTCGTATTTCCACAACTAGAAGAGCTTCAGCCACATGTCTTTTTGCAACAAGATGGTGCACCACCTCATTGGGGTACCATCGTTCGTAGTTCTTTGAATGATCATTTTACAAGAAGATGGATTGGGCGAGGAGGTCCATTTCCTTGGCCACCAAGATCACCTGATATAACGCCGCTGGACTTTTCCCTTTGGGGATTTGTAAAGGACAACGTTTACAGGAGGAGAGTGTCGAACATGGATGACGTAAAAGCCAGAATTACAACCGCAATAGCCTCTGTGGATGCCGACATGCTTGCCGGTACCAGGCGTGAAATTGAATATCGACTTGATATTCTTCGTGCGACGAAGGGGACACACGTAGAAGTTCATTGACAAGGGTCATGAAACTTTTTGAATCTATCTAACCATTTATGTTATTAATTTTAATCTATCTTTATTATTTTATGAGTTATTAAAAATTAATATGGGTCCGGGACGTTTTAAACATCTTGTATATATATATATACATATTATCTGTATACCTATATATATATCTGTGAACTGCCAGATCGTAAAATGATTAAGGTTTCATTTTTAACTTTCTTCTTTCGTCTGTAGCAAATTTCAAGACATGAAAGTTTAGACCTTCACGTTGACGAGTCAATTCTTATTTAACTGTAAGACTGACTACTAGGAAGTTTTTATAATTTAAATGAATAACGTTTTCGAAAGTATTTGTGTACAGTTTTTCTATTTTTTCTTTGAGTCTACTTTGGTTTTATAGTATTTTAGTATTTTTACAATTTAATATAATAATAATGTTTTTTAAATTTATTATTTTTCTCTGTGCTTGTAATTCATACATTGAAGAGCGACATATAGGGGTAGTTCTTTGACATTATAAGACTATTAGAAGACTAATTTTGCAAACATGAAAATTGGTTTACAACGATTTGAGTCATATAATGTCGAGAAGAACAAAACATGTTGTTCGACACTCATTAATCGGCCCGGTTTAAAGTTTTAAATACTAACCCCTTGAAAAGTTCTGTTTGAAATATTGAACAAAGAGTGATTAATATTTTATTTGTATTATTTTTTATCATTCTTTAATTTAATTTCTTACACCACTTCTTACATTTTTTTCGCTTTCATAACAAAAGTTTGGTTTCCAACTTGGGCTTAAAATTTTTTTTCACTTCTAGTTTACGATAGGATAATCTTTTGAAAAATAATTCTTTTTGAACTAAAACTACGTACGGATCTATTACTAATTTAACGCTTAACTATTTAGTTAAAATTAATCCACACTTTGAAACTGGTAAAGAGTTACAATATAGTGTATACTAAAATATACGATTGCCATAAGTCAACATATTGTAAAATTGAAGTAAAATATTACTGTAGAATTGAATATGATTGTAATCACGAGAAAGTACAAAATAAGGCATTAAATAAGCACTTTCGTAATTAACCGCCGCGAATTAATTCCGATTGATACTCTTTTATTTATTTATTTATTTTTCATGAGTAATTTCATTTATTTTGCTTTGGTTTTAAATTGCTATCATATTTTTTGAGGAGAAAAATCGAGTTGTAATATAACTGTTTTTTTTTATTACTTTAATCAGTAAAAAAGTTCTAATGATATTCTCTAATATTTTTGCTTGAATTCATAATTCTGATTTAAATTTTAAATTTAAAATAAATTTAAAATAGTCGAACATAATAAATAAATAAATTGCTGATAAATTTTGCATTTTGAGGAATTAAAAAAAATTTTTTTTTTTTACTATTTCATTCTTTTCGTTTTCCTCTCCCTATAATAACTGATTCGTATATTATTAAAAACGCATCTTGAAGTACTTGACAGGTTGGAAAAGAGTTTTCAAGGTCTGCGAAGAATAAGAACGCAAAAAAGCTCCCTGAAAGCCTTCTGAAGTTTTAAAGTTTTTCAAGGTCATTTGCACCAAAATGCGGCACTTGACGTCTACAGCACCCCCGATAGCTGAAGGGGGGGGGGAAGCTGCAAGCCTATCGGTTAGTGTGTTAGAAATACCTTTTTGCAATTGCTTTAAAACCGTGAGAATTTTTTTTTAAACTTTAACACTACCACCTGCTTCTGTAAGGTACTGAACATAAAGGGGTTGGCTTAACCCTTTTTGTGAAGGTGGGTTAGTAGTACTTGAACGTGATGCCGCAAGCACACTTTGAAAGGGTAGAAAAAAAAAAAGAGAGGGTTTGAATGTCAAAAGAAAAAAAGAACTGCTGAGTGTATACTAGTCTAAAAAAAAGGTGCAGAAGCAAAACTCTGCTGCTGTTAGCAACCCCTTTCCCTCTCACTCGGAGATTTATAAAGGGGGAGAGAGAAAGTGCTGATAAAATAATGCGGGTCCACCTGTGTCTTATTACAGGAGTCTGTGTGCACGCAGAAGCTTCTGATTAAAAAGAGATGGGCCTTTATTGCGTGAAGTGTATGCAAGACCAGATTAAGACTCTAGGCCAGTGATTCTCAACCACTGTACCGCGGCACTTTTATGTGCCGCCAAATTTTAGAAATGTATATAGTAAAAATTATAATGGGTTTAATTCTAGTATACAGCACACAATTAATAAGCGCGCCAATTGTTTTATCCAAGCCGATTTTGGGGTCTGGAGGTGAGCAAATTTTTGCGCATGTTCAGTACATAATTTAAATTGAGAGATTGGTGCAGATGGGAGACTAGCTTACTTATCAGACATTTTTGTTATTTTTAATAGCATAAATTCAAGTATGCAAGGGCCGAAAGAAAATATATTAAACTCAACAGATAAACTGATGGGATTTCAAAAACAAATAACTTTACAGAAGAATAAAGCTGAGGAAGGCAATTTGGAAAAGCTTGAGTCAGTCCAAAAGATTTTAATAAAATTAATATTGTTATTCTTAAAATTGTTGTTGACCGTTTGACAACATTAGAAGAGAGAAATTATTCATTATTTCTCAAATTTAGATATAAAAAAATTTTATTGGGTTCGTAAATCATTTGTGATAAGGAATACTTCTGTATTTGAATTGACTTTGAGTGAAGAGGAAGAACTCATTTCGCTTTCTAATAATCGAGATTTAATTTTAAAATATTCGTAAGGATCAAGTAATTCATTTTGGAGTAGCATTAGGTGCGATTCCGCCATGATGGCCCAAAAAGCTTTAAAAATATTATTACACTTTTCTGCATCTTATTTGTGTGAATTCGTATTTTTAATATTAACCAACATAAAAATGAATAAAAGATCGAGACTGTTTAAATAGAGAAGATATACGAGATTAGCATTGTCATATTTACGACCCAACTACTCTTCTTAATACCCAACAGCCGGAGCCCCTTCGTACGTATTTCCGCACAGAACGTCTCGGAACGACAACCGAGAATATATTAATTCGATCAGCAAACTGTACGTTGACTTGGTCAAAGCCAGACGTTTACCTTCACTTCTCGCTGAGATAGAATCGCGTGGGGAAACTACTGTCATAATTAAAACCTGCATCTGTGGTGCATCAAACTGATATTTTTTATTTCATTTATAATTTCTTTTCCATACGAAGAGTTAGAAAATTATTTTTTGCAGACTACTTTTTTACTTTTTTTCTTCCCAAATCCGATCAAATCAGTATCCTTATAGTAAATATTTTTACAAATTTTTAAAAGATTTAAAAATATTTACTATAAGGCTTAGTAAGTATTTTAGTAAATATTTTTAGTAAATATTATTAATAAGTATTTTTAAAATATAACATAGCATATAGCAATTAACATGGATTTATTTTTAATTGTATAATTCACGTCTCTGTATACATCATAAGACTGAGGTACAAGCAAAACAAATTTGAGTTTTTCTTTATTATAATTTCGAAGCAGACTTTTGTTTTAAAATATAAATCTCAATAAAAGTTTCCGTTGGCTGATCTTCCAGAGTACTTTCTTAACTGTATTATGGTTCCCTGGGCAAAGTGTACTTGAGACCTTTCATGCAAAAACCACACACAGAAGTGAAATGTAAATAGAGTAGCGTGGGCTGCCTGTGCTTCATGACTTTCCCAGGCAAATGCCCTGTGAGCTCATGCTTTAAGATAGACATGATCCCATGAATTGCAGTATTACAGTGTCTCAAAAAGGCCACCAGCGGCTAAGCGGTAAAACCGCTGAACACTGGTAGTTTTGACCTGGCTGAATGGGTGTTTTCGTTTTTTTCCCATATATAAAGTGTATACGAGCCAGTTTCTCTTAGAAAATCTCCACGAAGGCATCCCTCTTCCTAGGCAGATAGCCCTAGTATGCTTTGCCATAACCTACTAAACCAAACCAAAACTTGCACTGACTCAGATTACAGTGACAAACAGGCAGATTCGCGAGGTATGATATTGTATCTTTGCTTTTTCCAGTCACAACCAGAATCGTTATTGGCAGCCTTTTTTATTGGCAGCAAAGTATACTTTTGAAACCTGAACGAAAGAGCGAGACATTCACCAATTCAACAGCACTTGTTCAGGAATACGGAAGTTATGAATAAATATTGTTTTTATTTACGTTTTTTAATACATTATTTGCATAAACATGCACTTAAACGATCCACTGAGAAGTAAGAAAATAAATAAACAAAAAAATACTTGCCGTAGGGCTTGCGCCCCGCCCTTGTGACCCAAACACAAAAAGATTCGAGGACGTGGATCCAATTTGCCTAACAAGTGCCAACATATCACTGTGCCACTGACCGAGAGATGGCGCTCACAGTGCCTGTCTTTAATGCCATGGCATTTCTCCAGGGAATATTTTTTATGGTAAGATTTGATTTCGCACGGATGTCGCGTGTTGGTGTTTTCAAAACAAACTGTATCATTATTTTGAATTGTTTTTTGCTAATTTTGTAGATGTCGTGCTGTAAATTAAAACTCATCCGAATATCGAATTTTTTTGAGAATTCTGAGTAGTAAACAACTTTCAGATGACAGTAATGGTAAATGGAAGAATTGTCTATTTGACGCAACTGGAAATCGTTCAGATAACTAAACCGTAAGATTGATGGCATTTTATACGCCTAACATTTGTTCAGTTTAAAGTTAAAAAATAAAATTATATGGACACAATGTACGCAAAAGTTGAATATTGTGCACATGATTTGAAAAACGTTCTGTATCTCGACAAGCAATGCATTTTTTGGATTTTCCTTCTGTCTGTCTCGTTGAAAAAGAGAGAAAGCGTTAGCCGTCCGTAGAAACGCCCTGAGTTTTATTAAAAATTAAAAGCACCCTAAAGACCTCTCAAATGCTGTCATTACGAAGATGCATTGCTTCAAATAATATTGCTGTTTTTAATTAATGTATTGCTTCAAGGCAGTAACTTTCTATGTTTTTCACCAAAGAGGATTGACTGGGTATGAAAAAAAATAATTTTTGAGCGTTAAAACAAACAGTAGAATAACAAGTATCGATAAAGTTTCGAAAGTTGGGAGAGAGTTTATAAGGATGTTAAAATAAATAAACATAATTGCATTTGTTTTGGAGAGAATATAAAACTGGCAAAGCAGTATATCTGAGTTTGCAGTATATCTCAATTAAATGATTTTGAAGCTATAATAATATATTTAGAAATTACATTTTAATGTATGAAGCGATCCCCCCCCAGTTTTTATACTTTCTTGTTTCTCTTAAAAATTTAATGTATAGAGTATGTGTAATTTAACTAGTTATTTTATTATTTTGTTTGTA
>KK116175.1:72249-91310 GCA_000611955.2 Stegodyphus mimosarum
ATTGGAATGTCATTATTCATATGTAAAATAAAATTTATAAATTTTATAATATTAAAATAAAGTTTATAAAATTTATACTTTCGTCGGCTTCAACCAGGATGCAAATATATTAATGTATCTAAGCGCAGAGTATTTCAGTTCGAGAGAGAGCCTTTAGAAACTGTCGTAAATTGCTACTCTGTTATTTTTTCTGCAAATGAATTATTTAAATCGATTTTAGCTTTGAGAGCTAAAGCCAAAGTTTATTAAACGCTCTTTGCTTTGTATTTAATATTTTAATTTTACTTAACTGTTCTGTGTTTCCCGCGCGTTATGGAAATTTGATTTCATTTTATTCATTAGATTGTGAGACCCCAGATTGACGAGTAAATAAAAACTTTTGTTTTAAACCTTCCTTCCTGTGAGTTTGTGTTGTTTTTCATAGAGACTCTGATAGGACGAGTTAGTTATCTGTATGTTCTAGAAGTTGAAAAACGTACAAAGGTCCTGGACGATTATGGTGGCCAGTCTTTGAGAATGGTGCTAACAACTGTCCACGCGTGTTTGCGCATGCCCCATAATGATCTGTTGTAAGGGACTTGCTTAAAGTGTGCTAGAAGAAAGGTTGGTTTAGTTTATTCTGGCAAAGCACACTAGGGGAAAATATGCCTTCGTGAAGGACTTTCTAAGGGAAACTAGCTCGTATACGTATAGGAAAAACCACGAAAATGCCCATGCAGCAAGCCCGTTCGTCTGGATTCGAACCCAAGTTGGAATCACCAGTGTTCGTCGATTTTACCGCTCGACCGCTGGTGGGTCGTGCTGGAAGAAAGAAACATTTATCATATCAAACGTATTCTTAAGGTGTTACGTACGAAGTCTTGTCTGGTATTTAAACTCATAGTACAGTAGAAATACATTTTGCTTCGAATCTTCCATATTATAAAAGCGCTTTCACAGAGAAGGACTAAAATGTTGCACTTAAACTATAATAACATCGGTTATAAGGAGAAGAAAATTAAAATTCGATCTAACATCACTAGCGATCAACATATATTTAATTTATGATGACATCGCGGAAAAGGTTAACTAACATCGTTAGTTAGTTTTAATCCTTTGACAAGCGTGCTCCGTAGTATTATAACATTTCTGCTCTTAGTATCAGAACACTTTAATTGCCACTTTTAACTTCCATCTGGCGCTGCTGTTCATGAAAGTGCTAAACGAATGAGAGCGGGAAGAAGTCTTACATCATAGAATTATTTTATCTGAAAAAGAAAGACCGATGTTTTTACCTTTCGCAATGCATTGTTTTTTTTAATCGCTTTTAACGTCAGATTTGAACTATTACTCAATTGCATTGCACTAGCTTTTTTATTTATTTATTTATTTTTAGTCTTGATTTCTACGATCCTTGAAAGCACAGGTCTAATTATTATTTTAGTACGCCTCAAAAGTTATTTATCAGGTTCAATTCCGGACACATGATGAAATTGAGGAGCTCGACATATGTCGCTGTTTATGTGCCATTTCCAGATCCTTGTAGTAAAAGAAATTAATGTGATACTATGAGTCAAAATGGATTAGCTTATTAAAAAGGAAAGTAGATACATTATGATGGATATAGCAACAGCAGCTCTAAAACAAAACAAGTTTTGCATCCTAAGAAGACTAGGCCAGCGATCTGGGAGAATCTAGCAATTTATATTAAAATTTCGGTGCTAAATATAGAATATAATCATTATCCTAATAATTTTCAATTTCTTTTTATGTTATACATACCTCGCACATATTTGCACTTTCGTGTAAAAATGTGAAGAAGTTTCTTCACCTTTTGATGAGGATCAACGAGCTCAGCTCCCATTCCAGTTACGCACCTCAGTGGGCGCAAACGAACTCAGCTCGCATGACAAATTTAAGATTAACAGATATTGCGCGTATTTGGAAAGAAATAATCTCAGAATCACCACAGAGTTAAAGAAAGCCTTACGTTTATAATTACAAAGTAGTATGTTTTTCCTTCATGAGAGATTACCGTGTTATGTAAAAAGAAAAGTGAGTTAGTTATCTACAGATAATGTCAAAAATCCTTATACTGTGTGTTATCATGCATTATCTAAAAGAAACTACTATTTGTAATAGATTTTCATATTAAAACAGAGAATTGCTGTATTGCAACTGATATAGCAATTGTAGTACTGGCAGTTTAAACAATGCTCATTGAGCAATAAGTTAGCCAAAGAATATTGCATTTTAGCCTACCAAAATCATCCTAAATGCAAATCGTATGGTGTTATCATTAATTAAGTACTTAACAAATACTAATATTTGTACTATGGTTCGTGCAGTGTTAGGAATTATGAAATAAATATGTCATATTAATCAGTGATGTGCCTCAAGTGAATTTCATTCCCTTAAACAGTGACACTTGAATACAAAATAAAGATAGATATTACGATTACGATGTTTACTTTTTAAGTATTTGTTAGCTGAAACGGCGTTAGCCCAGAAAGGTTATTAATTTCGTTTTGGCATTTTGCGTCGAATCAATTTAAACGGCGTATCACTTTTCGAAATGTTGCCACCAAATGTTAAAGCCCTGTATTATAATTAAAGAAATTAAATAATGAAGAATCTACATAAATGTATGTATGTTTCTCGCATTGTGATAAAAGAACGGTACCGGGAACCATCAAATTTTGAATAACGTAATCCTCCATCCGAATATGGGCATCAAACCCTAAACTGGAATTTGTTTTATTACCTATTTCATATTTCGTAAAGCAATTTCATTTTTGTTTCATATTTTGTTTTGTTGTATTTTGTAATAATTTGTCATTCATATGAGTTTTTGATTAACAAATTCAACAATTTCAAAGCGAGCAATGGCAATACTGCACGAAAAAAGAAACATTTTTATCTCCAGCACGCGAGACTGTGTATCAGAAATTCTAAAGATATACTCTTTTTTTAATTATTTTGTGATATTGCTGTTGAACTGAATTTTATGGTTAAAATGCGAAGAACATTGTATTAAATGAATAACAGTAACACACAAAACCTTAAAAAAAAAAAATGAAAAAGGCGCCTTTGGCCGTAATGTAAAATCTGAACACTTCCAGATTTAAAAAAATTTTTATTGATTGTTTATTGATATTTTATTTTTTATTTTTATTGATTGATAATATCACATTGCACTGGAAATGATATCGAAAAATTAGACAAAATATTTACAAAATAGATGTTTATTTACGCAATAGATTTTCATTTCATGTAACTGGGGTACAGCATTCTTTCTTCCCTTTGCCACCAGATGGCGCTGTACATTTTCAGACAGGTTGCCTAGCAGAGTTCCTGGTGTGGAGCGTGTCCAAGATAAAGCGAAGCCAGGCCTATCAGTCATTGAACTTGACTGAAGCCACCCAATCTCTCTTTCCCCTGACTTGCTCTGTCGTTCGCTCACAGGCAGTGTGCGCAGCAAACCGTCGAGACGGGTATTTTTTCCAGCCGCGGTATACCTTCGCTTGACATACCGCGTGCTACCAGATAGGATATATATTCTTTTTTTTTTCTTTCTCACCCTCGCGCTGGAGGTGTTATATGTGTCTTTCTTCCTCCCTCATTTATCCCCCGCTTTTTTGTCTACCGAGTTGTGTTCAGTTTTATAGAACTGGGTGAAGAATTTTGTCCAGATTGTTTTCGTGTATTCTTACCATGTTACCTCTCAGTTATGGGTTGGAAGTGATACACTTCTTAGAACATCCACACCACAACCGACCGGCTCTACGGTCTCCAGAGTTGAAAAGGTAAGTGTGTTGTTATTTTTTTTAAGCGCTTGCGTAATATTGCCCTGTATATTTCGAAATCGAAATATGCAAAATTCCCTCTGCGCTACCACTCTTAGAACAGTAAACAATAATTGAAATATTCGTATGTAAGTATGTAAATGTACACTGCATCTACAAATCTTAGGACTGAATTAGTAAATATATATTTTAAATTTCTGTAATGTTCTCAATGCATTTTAAGGTGAGCAGAAATGGTGTGCCAAATCTGGGAAGTAAGAAGAATAATTAATTAAGATTGTTTATGCTTTTCATTGCAATGAATTGTATTGAGGGTATTTGCATTGTTCGAAAGGGCATTATCGTTAACAAACCTATTAGCTGGTACTGTCTTTTTTAGAACAGCGTGCTAAATTTTTCAGAAGTTTGTTTCTTACTTCTTTGTAGACTATGGAGTTTGTTTTTGTTTATCCTTCATGTTCCTATTCTGTATGAGTTAATTCTACCTGTCATAGAAGATCATAAATATAGTCTTTCATCGTGACTTTTAAAGCAAAGGATATGTGTGAAATAGATTTTATGGTATCTGTGTAAACTTAAAATGCGAAAGTTTTGTTTATTCTTCATGCGCACATTCCGTATGAGTTAACATGGCACAGCATTAAGTTTGTTCATAAGTTCATTAAGTCGTAAGTCCACAACATGACATTAAGTCTATTCACCAGCTGAAATTTGTCAACTCCTATTTGCGTGAATCTTGACATGTAGGAGTTACTATTTCACATCTATTCTGCATGCGATGCAATGAATCAAAAATGTTGACTGTTCGATTCTGATTATTTCGCAATAAATAGCTCTTCTGGTAGACACGCTGCTCACGTGTTATCGTTTGAAGTGACCGTTTTACAATAGAAGTTGATGAAATTTTCTATAGTTGTTATCTGTTAAAATCTCTGAAAAGCAATCTTTCCAAATTTCTGTCGCCTTCCATATAAAAAAAAAATCGTTTTAATTAAAACTAGATCTCCTTAGGATGCGTATATCATATTCGTATATTACCTTTAATACTCAATGGCATGTATCGATTGCATGAAATCAAGTAAAAGCGTTTGTTTAAATGTCTTTCCGAAAACGAATTGTGATTGTTATAGTTTTCACTGCTTGTATTAATATTTGGCAGCTTCGCTAGAATTGGTGGTGGTGGTGGGAGGAGTTATCATATGAGCTCTGTGAAAGCATTTACATATCCATCAATAATTTTTAAAAACGCTTATTTATTCTTGTAATTAAGATATTATTTTTAAGCAGTTATTGTCGTATCATACGAACAAAATTATTTCACACTTAATTGTAACAGTTATAAATTAATAAACGAAATAAATAGTACCAATTTGCAATGAAATAAATGATCCAATGTCATAATTTTTTATAAAAAGTAAATCTTAAAATAGTTATTACCTTTCGTCATAAAATTTAACTTTAATTTGACTATTATAAAAGAAGAGCATTTTAGCAGAATTTAAAGATCAGTTATTAAGCTCAAATTACCGTGTATTTCTTGCATCTTAAATGATTAGAGCGTTTCACGGGTGGTTAAATCAGTAAAAATTTTAGGAAAGGGAGGAGAGAGAGAGCGTCAGCAAACAACTTATTTATAGGTGCTGGAATTTTTAGTTCGCATAAATAAATGCTAATTTCAATTGTTTATATGCTTTTTAGTTTCGCAGAGTACTCTGCTTTCTGGTTAAAAAAAATATTTTCAAAGAGAAAATAAATATATCTATTTGAAAATTTCAAAAATAAAAAAATAGTTTTAGTATTTATTAGATTAAAAATTTGCAGTCAGTTTTAAGATTAATTAAAAAAGCTTAACTTTTAATTACAAGGTTTAACTCGATAATTTGTACTAAATAATCTGATAGATATTTATTTGTGTTAAAACAGAACGAACGTGAATGAAAATTATTTGATAGGAAAGTGAAACATTTGTCATTTTACGACTTTTATCAAATTAACGCCGTTTTGAAAAATAAGAACCAAAACTTTCTACAAAATTTCTTTTTGTTTTCTGCAGAGTTGCCGAAATTCAGTACATCATTTACTACAATAAATAATTTCAAATCTGTGATGAAAAGTTTAAATTTACGATTAACGAGTGCACACTTCATGCTACCCCACTGATAGTTGAAAAATGTAAAGACAAATCCTATTTGCATAAAGTTACCAGTTATACATACCATGACATTCGCATTTCACTTCCTGTTGCCAGTATAGTTGTGAATTTCGGAGCTAAAACGCCGTACGACGATGTTTGTCACAGCCTTGACAATTTATCAACGTTATAAACTCGGATTGCAGTAAAACATGGTCTGTACTTCCCGTATTCATATAATACTGCTAACCGTAAACAGTATAATAACTTCCGTACGAAGTGCCTATATTATGATGGAATTACTTCCAAACAGCAAAGTCGAGAAGAAAACATTATATGAATGCGACATATAGTAGCTAAAGAGCACAGTGTATGTGTTATTATCAAAAAAGGTTTTTTTTTTATTATTTATTACTAGATGAGTGTAAATTTCCAGAGAAACATTAAAAATTCATTTGGAACTGAGCAGAAGGTGACCATCGTCATTCAGCGTAATTAAAAGTCTAGTTATGAAACCTGTGGCAACAGCTGAAAACAAGCAATTTTTTGTTTAGCATTTCTTTAAACAGAAAGGAATGGCCATAAAAATTGTATTATTATTATTGTTATTTTCTAATGTAAAACGAGAATACTTATTTTCTTGCCATTGGAATAACCCGCTAATAATTATTAAAGTACAAAAGACGCTTTAGCACATAAAGTGCAATAACCATCTTTAATAGGAATGTACATTTTTAAATACATATAAGCATATTTAGTTGCTTAATTTATTTTATTTCTTTATTTTTAATTATATTGCAATGTTCCCCAAAAATTAGCAGTAGTTGCTTAATAATGCTTAGCAATAAAGTTTAATAATGATGTATTTGTATAGTATTACTTACTCTGCATAAAATTAAAACTTGCATGTAAAATTATTGTGATAATACAGAAAACGTCTACGGCTGTTTTTAAAATAATCGCACGAACATACGCGCTTACAACTACTGTAACAAATATTTAAATTTTCTACTGTTATTATTTCAGTTTTCAATGTGAAGAATATCAGATTTGCTATGCATAGTCAGCCTCTTGCGATAAGTCTTTGCTTGCTATACAGCCATTGTAATAATTGCTGTTGCATATAATTTGCATAAATTTGATACATTATGAATTGTCGTTTCAGGTAAATAAAATCCACGATTGCTTTAGAACGGAGAAAGAAAAAAAAAAACTTCGCCTTGAAAGGTTAACTAGGATTCAGTTTTTATTACTACCTCCTCCTCTCTAGTTTCGAGCTCTTTTATTTGCATAGGCGTATGTATTTTCCTTAACGATAATGGCAACTATGATGCAAAATTAGTTATCATTCCAACCAAGGTCATTGCTGATCCTATAAGGGGAAAATGGTAAAAAGGAGACGAAACAGTCATCCAACCCCAGAATGATAACAGCCTGTTTTACTTTGTTCCATTTTTGTTTAATTCCGTTTTCTTTTTCGTTCAGAGTTCTGTACTTTTGATTAGTTAAAATCATCTGCAGTTTGGAATGAAAGCAAAAGCAGAAGTGTCGGATTTTACTGGGATGAGAACGTAATTTTTTTTTTTTTTAATGTAATGCCAATGTAAGGAAATGGGAAATATTTTCGATCTTTTACTCTGCGGTAAATATTTATCTCTGATAAGTTTTATTTCTAAAAAGAGCATAATATGATAGTAATTTTATTTTGTGTTTAAATTGTTAATTTTTAAAACCATGCATGTATATATATATCAACCTCCTAAATTAAAGTTCTAAATGCTTGATCTTAATCTTTTACGATGTGTTGCAAAAATTTTAAGTTTGCTGCTTTAAAATTACATTAATAAATAAATAAATAAAACCTGAAGGCTCTTAGATTTTTTGTTACGCCCAAAGGGGCGTTTTTTTAACGTTTTGTGTGTTACCTTTATTTATTAAATATCATGCTCTTCGTACTTAAACCATAAAATTCATTTCAACATCAATATTAGAAAATAATTTGAAAAGAGCATATCTTAGAATTTCCGATACACAGTCTCGCGTGGTGGAGATTTAAAAAAAAAATCGTACAGTTTTGCCATTGCTCGCTCAAAAATCGTTGAGGCATTCATGCAGATTCTTCATTGAATGCATGGCTTTGGTATTTGGTGGCAACAATCTGAAATGTGAAACGCGATTTATAGTGAACCAACGCTAAATGCCAAAACGGAATTAATATCTCATCTGGGCAAATTGCTCCTTTGGGCTAAAAACGTTTATGTGAAATAGTTTATTTAATCAAAAATGCTATATTTATACTTTAAGTTGATGATCTGAAAGAAAAGTATTCTGGTATATGTTCATTGCTTCCCAAACTGATATCTCTGTTTAATAGTTAATTTTTTTTTTCTTAAAGTGAGTCAGACTGTGTTTAAAATATAATATGGAAATAAATGAACGTGAAAGATTTTAAATAGCATGTAAAAAGATAATGTAAACATTCCTTTTGAATGTCGACATTGTGCAAATAAGAAACTGAACGATGGGCTCTTGGTAAGATTTTATTTAAGAGTTGTTTTGAATTAAATCTGCTTGAATATGCATTCTTCTAATGAGTTAGGGGATCTTTCTGTGAGGATATGCTATACTGACATCGCGTGTGTCTTTACTTTTAAACCCTTCTACTGTACATGAATCATCAATCTTTCTCCAAGGTAAAGAATTCCTTTTAGATGCTATTAATAGCGTGCATCCCTGTGTAACACGCAAAATCTCATGTAACCGATTTTCTTCTACAATGTTGTAAAACGTCATCAGATGTCTTGCTGTGCTAACAGCATGTCTGTGCGGCTTAATTGCTTGGTGGTTGAAGAGCCAATGCTTCCATTCGCCATTTTTAGATCGTAAAATTCTTGTGATGCCAGAATTGAAAGTTATTAGGAGTCGAAGAACTTTACTTTTGGCTGGTAGCATGCAAATATGCTTGTTATTATTATTATTTGAGCAATTAAATTCTGTAGCAGACTGTTACTTTTTTTTTAAGAATTCTACAAAATTGCCAGATTAATTAATAAATTGTTAATATAAAACAGAAAACTGTACTTCAGACATCCTTAAAATTACTCTAAATTGTATTGAAGTTTCCTTTCGTGTTGAGCAGTATAAATTGTAATTTCATTTCTCAAATTGACCAAATTAAGATATGTCACCAAGAAAAGCTAAGATTTTAAGTTCTAGTTCACATACAAACATTGACTTATAAAAATCCTGAAACGCTATTAATAGCATTTCAGGATTTTTATATGTGAGAATGTATTATTTTTCAGCATATTTTATTCCAGTAATGTAATAAGGGATGTTATTAAAAGCATTAAACATTTATGATGCACTTTTTTGGTTAAGGGGGCTGGGGTATTTCTTTCTTCATTTCTTACACAAAGAACGTAGAACTTTTCTTTTAATTTTTCTCCCATGGAATTAAATTTACAATATAAAAATAAAAACCCATCGTTTTTCTTTTCTTTTTCCCCCTTTTTATTTCTTTCTTTTTTTCCCTTTATTTCTTTTTCTTTTCTTTCTTTCTTTCTTTCTTTTTTTTTTTAATAAACATAATTTTAGAATAAAAAATTGGAATTCAATGCAACGCTCTCGAGCTTCAACGGCTAAGGTTCCTTATTTCTACATCCTCCACTGCTGAGTTTGATGACACAAAATGCCATTTAAACAGATCAATGTTTTCATGAAGAATGAGAGTCTATTATTTTCAATGATTCAGTGAAACAGAAGCAAAGCAGGCTGAATCATATTGCTTCTTTATTATACTACATAGCATCTGCATCAAATTATACTTAATCGCTAGATTCACACAGGATTTATCTATTATTTAGACTCACATAAACATGTTTTATTTGTTTACTTATTTATTTATTGAGCTGAACAATAGCGGAATGAATTAAATTGCTGACCGTTGATTGGGCGCACCTAGTTTACTCTAGAGAAGAAGCTGGTACTTAAAAGATATTTGTGGTTTTATCCTTAATAACGAAGCTAATTACTGTATACAGTTTTTCCTCCCTCCTTTCTGCATGCTTTCGTGGTGTAACGGTAGCACACTTGGCGCGTATTCAAGAGGTCAAGGTTCGAGTCCCGGCGAGGGTATTGTTCATTTTTCTTATCTGCAGCATCAAAATAACCTAACCCAAAGACATTTCCCCTTTGTCTTATTCAAATAAATTAAAACATTTTGTTCTAAACATTTTGTGCAACACAAAAGCTTCTGGTAACTGCATAGCTACTTTCTTAAGTGCGTAGTAATGTCAATTTTAGTCATACGGGAGTCAAACTTCTTATAATTTTATTTTTAACGAGCATAAAATTTTCCGAAATACAAGTATAGAAATCGGAAGACCGCATTGAAAGTTAGATTTCATTATTTGTAGAAAATTATTATTATTATTAATTTGGCTTTGCCAAAATATGAGTATATTTGTCATTTAAAACACTTTCGTAATTGGAAGTATGTGGCTGCGACCAACGATTGCGAAAAGTAAAGGGCAGGAGAGAACTTTTAAGCCGAGTAAGGGTTGGTGGGTGTATGGTACTGACGATTGCAATTAAAAAAAAAAGAGGGAGGCATTACCAGGTCTTACAGTAACCCCATAACAAAATGTCAACGTTCTACGGATAATCGTTTTTGAGTTATCTGAGATACATACGTACGTACGTGTGTGCATTATTATTAATTATACATTATTAAATTATACATGTCAAGAAAAAAATTCATTTTCCAATCCATTTTGGAAAAAAGGAGTCCATTATTCTGACCGTACGTAAAGACGTCACGGGAGGGGGGAATGGATTCTGGAATGGTCAAAATGGATAGTTCCGTTGAAATGTGATAATCGAAAATTTACGCGATTACAGTGCTTCCTTGACTTCGTAAAAGGAAGTAAAAAAAACGTAAAATACAAATTTAGCCTATTTTCGTAAAACATTTCAGTGTGACTGTAAACTCCATTACTGGGCATGTCTGTATTACCGATTAACACATCGGGCACCAGCAATACAGTAACTTTCCTCAGTTTCCGAAATGTTAGAAGTGGGATTTTCCTCTCATTACCTCGAATGCCTGTTATGATGTACTACATCTCTTTGGTTTGAGAATTCGCGCTTCGTAACAAACGTTTTACATTTGACCTTGTACCTTCTGTGTAATGATTCTGGGATGTTTCATTATCACCTAGGCCCGGATTTTGAGAACCTAAAAATTCACTGAAAATGCCCTTAAAATGGCCGGAAAATGCACTTAAAATGGAACAAATGGACTTAAAAAATAAGAAATACATTTGCCTAAGAATTAAAATATAACAATATAAAAAATAATACAATTGACAAATGGTTTAAAACCCAAACTGTTATACATACCTATCGCTTGAATTTTATTTTTTCTTCTGAATTTCAGCTTTACTATAATTACAAATGTATTACAATTTGCTGTGAATGATTAAATGCTTCTTGATGATTTCGAAAGTGAAAGTTGTGCTATCAGTTTAGTTGTGAGAAGCTCTTTTCGACATCTACTGTAGTTATTGGAGAATACTTGAAAACGTCTGGAGCCATTTTTTCCCAGCGTGTCAGGCTTTGGTGGCAAAGTTAAATTACGTTGGTTTGGTTTATGTGATTACGGCAAAGCTTCGAGAGCTATCTGTTTAAGGGAAGGGATGCCTTCTTGGAGAACTTTCTAAGGGAAACTGGCTCGTATGCACGTTACAGACGGCGAAAACGCGCATGCAGCCTGCTCGTTCGCGGGATTCAAACTCGGACTGACTACCAATGTTAGGAGATTTTAAGTTACGTCCAAAGTTTTTTTTTTTTTTTTAATTTTGTCTGTTACCTTTATTTATTAAATATCATGTTCTTCGCACTTAAACCATAAAATTCAGGTCAGAGGAAATATCGCAAAATAATTGTAAATTGAGCATATCTTTAGGATTTCCGATACACAAATCTCACACGCTGGAGATAAAAATGCTTTTTTTTTTTTCTATACAACATTGCCATTGCTCGCTTTCAAATCCTCGAGTTTGTTAATCAGAAATTCGTTAAGTTTTACAAAATATGAAATCGATAATAAAACAAATTCCAGATTTCAAATTTCGGTTTCCAGATGCCCATATTCGCTTCAAAATTGGATGGCTCTAGGTGCCGTCGTTTTATAACAGTGCGACAAAACATACATACATTTATGCAGATTTTTCATTATTTAATTTCTTTACATATATTACAGGACGTTAATATTTAGTGGCAACAATCTGAAAAGTTAAACGGACATTCAGAGTAAACCGTCGCAAAACGAAAACAATAGTCCTTCAGGGACAAAGCACCTTTGGACTAAAAATTACAGTCTATGTCAGTCCATAAGTTTCAGTTTAGTAGTAAAAAGTTCAGTTTTTTACTTTCAGTTTTGAAATAAAAAAAAAAAAAAGAGAAAAAACAAATTAACTATTAAATTTGTCAACTAGTAAAACTAGTTATTCTGCTAGTTGACAAATTATGACCATCATCATAAAAGAACGTATAAGTACTTTGTAAATAGAATTGTCGAAATAACTTTTACTCCGACCGCTTGAAATGTTATGTCATGCTCTACTATTTAATTTTGTCTTTTTATTTAAAAAAAAAAAAATCGGGTGGAGGAGAAGGGGGGGGATATCGTATTTGATATACGGCACTAGTTTCAAGAACTAAACCGGTTTTTGCATTTTTTAACATTTTAGCCAGAGAAACCCAAAATCTTTTTTCACGCTCATTATTTGAAGAGGAAAAATAATATATATTTTCCCATTGTTGTGTGGAATTGTGTGGCGCACGGAGGGAGACTATCCAAAAAAGAAGACTTATTTGCCGGCTTAATAAAGTGTTACAAAAAAAGTTTGGGAAAAGGGTTAGTTTTTATTTTAATGATTTCCGAAGAACGAAACGAGAGTATTCCAAGGTCACGTGCTTTAGGTGGCCCCTCCTCTCATTTCCACGCCTACCTGGATCGTATTCATCCAATCGGAGTTCGTGACATTTACGGATGACATCATCGACTTTTATTCCTTCGTTCTATCTCAGGTGAGGGGCACGTGCGTTGCTTGCGGGAGAGAAAATGAGCGAAAGAGAGGGAAAAAAGTCTGTAACCTTGAAAGTACTTTCTAGGCGTCTTAACAGAAAAAGGATTGTATCTTGTGTTAGAAGGATTAAACGTAACCGAAGGTTTTGTTTTTGAAATCATTGAATTTTAAAAGAACGTGGAACTTTTAATACTATTTTCTTAGTATACGATTACATAATACTGGATGCTAAAATGTGTTTTTAAATAAGAAAAATTTATGTTTGTTCGTAAAATATACAGCTTGTTCAGCCTTGAAAATAATTATAATACCAGATGATTTTCTATGCCTCAAATCTTTTTAACAAACTCCGTGCTTATACGCGTGTGGCATGTGTATACCTGTATAGTGTAGTAATTACTACTTGGTATTCTAAACTGTGAAAAAGTATCATTGTTAAAATTATACAAGCCATGTATGTAACGGAACAAAACTGTACTGTCTTGCACGAAAACGACATTGTAATATTTTACGAAAATTACTGCAAAAAACCCTTGACTAGAAAGTGGTTGTCTTCCACAAACATCATTTATGGGAGTAATTAAATTTTTGGGCAAATTCAATAAGTGTTCATCATAAAAAAAAGATTCGATTATTCGTATAATGGAGAAGTACACAGAGCTCGAAGAGTTTTATTTCTTTCCTCTCTTAATTCGCTTTCGAGGACTCATCAGAAGGTTTGCCGGCTCGGAGCCAAATGCGGTCTCTTTTAATTGCTTAATCTGGCCTATTATAAAATACTATACAACGACATTTATATCTCTTTCCGATTTTGGACACAAACTGCTGAAACCAGCAGCTTTACGTGCATATAGTGCATTCATGACTGCAGTAGCATCCAGTCTAAGCTTAGGTTGACAGCTAAGTGCTTTAGATACATTAGACCTCTAGTACTGTAGAAGCACTAGAAAGCGTGTGAACCCGTCAAAAAATAGAGTTCTGTCACACCTAGCAGCTTTAATTTAAAAATTAAACTATGAATATTTCTGAGATAAAAAAAAGACTGACCAGAAGCGGAAGCTTAGGGAGAAGGCATTTCACTAATAAATTTTTATTTAAAAATAAATGCGTAACTCATTTGGTGACCAATAAGAGCATAAAATTTAAATAAGAAACGGCTCAGCCACTTACCACCATTGGAATCACGACGAGAAAACTTCGGAAATGCCGCCTAACGGGGATAGTGGTTACCGACGCTGAGTGCGTACCGAAGGGCCCGAATCCGGGAGAAGGCGTGGATGTTTGTAAATGTATAGTGTCTGTGCGGCATGGGGGGAACTCTAAATATGCCGAAAGTCCTCTGTGCTTGCGTTACTATCAGACAAATGAAACAAGTCACAAATCAACACAAGAAAAACTGATTTTAGCTGATGAGATAGCTTCGATTAATTAACCTTTTAATAGCCACCCAGACCGTGTAGTGGTTAGCGGAGGTAAATCGCTGAGTTGGCTTCCGACCCAGGTTTACTTGTTATATCCACGTAGAATTGGTTACCAACCCAGCGGGAGTTAACCACTAGCTGCCAGGCCGAAGCCCTGGGCCTGCCCGGCAGAGCAGACGACATTTATTAAAAGCAAAAAAGAAATATGCATGTGCATACAAGGCACTTGAAGAATGGTATAATCAAAATATAGATACGTATAAAAACCAACACAGACACAGATATACACTCACATATTCCAAAATAAATAAAAGTATACATACTTTCATGCATATTCATATATATATATATATATATACACTTTATCATGATAGTAAAGTTTACATGAAGAACATTATCCTTAGTAAAAATTAGGCAGTATAAAAAAAGATATTAACATTTAAGATACAGTACAGCATTCTGATATAGTACAAAATTTCTGTATAAAAGCCTGGCTCTGTATAAATAGAAAATTACATATTGGATTAGTGGTTAGGGGAGCCTACTTTGGTACCGAAGGGCCCGGGTTCGAATCCCGGAAAAGGCATGGATGTTTGTAAATGTATATAGTGTCTTTGCAGGATGGGGAGATTCTTAATGTATGGCGAGGCGACAGTTCCCTGGTGTGGATTGGTGATAGGGGAAATGGTAGGGATCACTTCCCCCCTGAGGTGCTGTCCTTCAAAATTGGGATGGTAATCTTCTTGAGCTTTGGCAACCATTCTTCCATGAAATTCATGGGCAAGACAACAACAACCTTTTAATATCAAATAAAGCAGTGTTAGTAGGGGTTGTTCGACAATGAATGTTATGTGTCGCAGAGACTTAAAGCTTAACCTCCCAGATTAAGTAGGCAGTAAATTTACTGCAGGGAATTTTTACAGTATAAGGATATGAAAAAAAATTTGAACGAAAACGTGTAGCTTTGAAAATAAAGAGGTATGAGTTCAAGACTTACTGATCGCGATGCCCTGTCGATATAATTCCAGCCGTCAAGGAGAAATTTTCCCTGAATACGATTCGGTAACAACGTGAGAATAAACGGAAGTCTTCTCTGTACAAGTTACAGCAGCGGTCCCCCCCCCGTTTGGTTACATCGTTCAGAAAGTCTACCGGAGCTCTGCAACAGGAAGTCACTAGCGTGGAGCGTGCACGACAAGGTTATCACTTTTAGTACTTTGAAGAACACAAAATTTGCCCGCTTTCATAAATTTATGGCAGATACTGGAGAATAAGCCTTTGACATATGATTGGGGGGGGGCTTTTCTTTTTTTAAAATGTTTCAACCTCTGTGCAAGGTTTGAGTGCGGTGGAAAGACAGGCCTGCATTCAGACGTTAGAATTGATTTTTAAGGCATGTTTACTATTAAAAAAATATTTATCTGCTAAAATTGTGGTTCACGTACTTAGGGCTCCGGTTGAAATTCTAATTTATCTCGAAAACTGAGAAGTACAAGATCCGGGCTCCGGTGATATTTAAGCTCTGTACATATGTTTGGTTTTTCAAATATATAATGTTATGAAGAATAAATTAATTCCTTGGATTGTTCTAATATTTTTTTATAACAGCGTGAATATTTTGTTGGGAAATTTCTAAAAAATGATCCTGAACACTTTTTATTTATTATTCCCTTTTTATCTTAATTATTGGAAACATATTACCAATAAATGTTACTTATATTATTTAGAAGGTAAAGTAAGAGAGATTTTAAGCTTTTTTTAATTTTATGGTTGTTATAGAAGCATAAGTAGTGGGCAAAAACTATGCTAGTTTTAGATTATGTCAAAAACCTTGCCTTTCAAGGTCTATTGCTCCGCACCGTTTGGAAGGAACATGCATTATCCCTATTTTCTGTCCCTTTTTTTTTTATATTTCCATTCTTTTTTATCGTTTAGTATTAAAAAAAATCCAAGGACTGCTGTCATTTATTCGAATTTATTTTCCCTTTGAGTTTAACCTTGACGCTAAATATATATATATATATATATAACACTTTATTCGGCAGTTACGTTTTAAAGCTTGTTTATAAATTTAGTTTTCCTTTTCTTTTTCGATAATTGAAAAATAAGGCCCTCTCCTTGTTAAGGAGTTCAAATAAAATGCGCCTGAATTTATAGTTTTCTTGTCAGACTTGTGTATTTCGGAAAATGAGTTATGTGTTTTCGATGTCGGTGTGTCGTCAGCTGTTAGTGTTTGCGAGTTCATAATTTTTCTATGGAGAATAATTGTCTAGTTTTTGCTTTTATTCGCGTTATTAGTTAGAGGGTTTGTTTCAGCCGAAAATTATATTGCTTTCTTGAATTGCTCTGTTGGCTTTTTAATTCTATGCGTAAGATATTTGTGAACTATTTCCAAACTGGGCGCCGAAAAAAATGCCTTAACGAACCACAGTTTTCGAAAGCAGAGGTATAGAAAGGAAACCTTCTGTTTTTGGTGTCATTCGATATTTCATTCAAATTTTAACAAATTTTCGCATTCGGTGAAATGCTTTTCTGATCATCATATCTGAGGTAAAGTTTCCTAGCCCCCTTCTTGTTATTACCTATTTTTTTTATCATGCATTCCTTTGAATAAGATAGATTTTTATTGTTATAAATAATGCATTACAAAATAAATTCAGTTTTTTCCTGAAATTTTGTGGCTAAGTTAAGGGTTGGCAACTTATCACGCACGCCAAACATACAGCGATTTTCAGTGGCCCACGAGCTGAATTGGAATTCACTGAACATGATCTCATAAGAATTGAATTTTGAATTAGAGGCATATAACTCTTTCAAAGGTGCTCTTGCTTTTATATTTTTGTAGAGGCCATTAGATTTTCCGGATCAGGAAACGTAAAACATGAACTCCGCTGGATTCGAGCCACAGATCCTCCAGTTACTGGCATGCTAACCCCTTGCACCACGAGAGCGCGTTCGGAGAATATGATAACTTCTTATATTCTCCCCCACGAAAAGTGCAGTTGACCAAATCCAAGTGGAAACGAGTTACCCACGACCACATTTTCAGCTCCGGGCGCACTTGTACAGACTATTAAATTTTTTGGATATAAAACATAAAAAATCAACTGTGCTATTGCTGGGATTCGTACCATGGTTCTACATTTGTAGACGTGCGAACAATTTTTATTACGCATGAAAGCTGTTTTGAGACCGCAGAAAATTATCTCACGTCTTAGCACTCAGAAGCCATACAAATTTGAAAATGTATACTTACGAGCGCTGACCGAAAATTAAACGCTGCAGAACTTTAGATTTTATGTCTGTCTTTGAATGACAGAAACCATTTTAAAAACAAATCTGAAATTGTTAAATTATTCTGATCTTAAAATGGGCGGGAATCTGAAAGCTTTCAGATTTTATATTACGCCCAAAGGGGCTTCCCCCCGTTACACATACATACATACACGTTTCGAAGGCATTTGGTGAACTCCCCTTTGGGCTAAAAATATTTAAAAACAGCATATCTTTAGAATTTTCGGTAGACAGTCTAGCGCGCTGCAGATTAAAATATTTTATTCCGTGCAGAGTGTTGCCACTATTCGATTTATAATCGTCGAGTTTCTTAATCAACAATTCCTTAAAGGTTTAAAGGTTTTAAAATATGAAATTCCGAATTCTAGATTCGTGCTTCCAGGTGCTCGTATTCGGGTGCAGGATCACGTTATTCAAGTTTTGATGACTCTAGATACCGTTGTTTTTTCACAATGCGAGAAACATATACACATATACATTCATGCAGATTCTTCATTGTTTGATTTCTTTAACTAGGCTGATGATATTTGGTGGCAACAACTTAAAAAGTGATACTGCTATATAATAGTTTTAGTGTTTCGACGAGAAATGTCGTTTCGAGACCAATAGCCTTTCTGGGCTTACGCCCCTTTGGGCTATTAGTGCATGTTCTGAGTATGCAGCAATTAGATCGGTATGGTACGGACTAATTGTTAAAGAAACAACGCTGTGCGATTTACTTGAAATGTCAGAGGAAGAATTAACTATTTTTTCTTATTAAAACCTTTTTCTTAAAATTTTTGTTTGATTATTTCATTTTAAATCCTTTAATTAAAAGTAATTTTTAAATTCAGGAAATTGTTTTCCTGTCACCCATCCGTTTTATATCGTGATTATTTTCCCATTTTATTTATTCTTGATATAGATATTCCGTTTTGGAACTGATCACTGAGTGTCCTCGTCCTTGAAATTTGCCATCTGTGGCTGAAAAAGAAAAACCGATTTGAATGTCCTTGATAGGATTTACACCCCTTTGGCCCCTTAAAACAGCTGCTGAGGGAAGGAAAGGGGAAGAGACTTGAAAAAGAATCGGAGAAAGCTTTAAAATTTTCCAATTTTTCTCTCGTATTTCCAGTTTAAATATGCATTCGTTATTTGTTATCACCGCCTAACTACTGCGTTTCAAAAATAAATAATAATGGTGGATAAACTTGACTGCATGTAGAGACCCTATCCGTAGGTGGAGCCCTAAAAAATAAGGCGGGCGTTACCCCTGGTTTTCCTGGGTGTGGAAGGCCCCCTTTTCATATTCCTGCATCTGTCACATGGGGAGGGAATCCATCCACCCTTTTTTTTA
>KK116175.1:91373-106256 GCA_000611955.2 Stegodyphus mimosarum
CTCACATGGCTACCAATCAGAAAAACATTCACTTTTCAGCCAACCAGATACCATATGGTGTATCAGTGGTACTCAGCTACTGAACTTAGTATACAGGGATATGTATTTTTTCCCATGGAGGTCTTTCACTTTAGCCCTTTTTGTCCCTTTTTTTCGGATGCTTTCTTCCCCCCCCCATTTTTTTTTAATCGGTGCTTTTTCCTCTCATTTTGCATGTTCTCAGGGAAATAAAGGTACGATAAGGGGGCAGAATGGAAAAAAGCTTAAAAAAATGGAAAAAGAGGTGGAAGCTTTTCTCAGTTATAGGTGGGGCGCTGTGTTGGGTATCGTCCCTTTAATTTAACCGACTGTTCACTGTAAGCTTTTAGTGCTTTTTTTTTTTTTTTTTTTTATTTTTTTTTGTTGCTGCTAACTCTGCTTAAAAACTTGAAAATGCAAGTGCCTGTTACTTTCCCATTTTCTACTATTTTAAAAGTACCTTTGTAATCCTATATGTGCACTTAAAAAAAAAAAAGTGTCTTATCTGTGAGATTAAGGGCAATATCCTTTCTAAACTTTTTTTTAAGTTTTCGTTGTTCTTATACTACTACTTTCACGTTTTTCTTTTCTGCTGTGTATTTCTTTCTCTTTAATCAAATACAAAATTATTTAAAAAAATAAACAACTTTTTTAGAACAGATTTCATGTATCTAACTTCAAGAAAAACCTGTAGTTAAGGGTGATTCTGAAACGATTTTATATATTTGTCTATCTCTCCTTCTAATTTAAGTTTGTGTATAATTATTTCCTTTTAACCCTTGAGTTGTTTTCACCTGTGTCTGTTTTTAGATTAGTTAAACATTTCCATGTATTATTTTCGATCACGTTAATTTTTAATGTAATCTAGTCGTCAGGAATCTCCAACCACGCTTAAATCTGAGTGCCTCTCTGTGTCTGTTTGTTTTTATCATCTCCTTCGGAACGGCGGGGAGTTGAGTTTCAAGAGAGGGTACCCCCGAATTCCAAAAATTCGTGGGAAGCCATTTCGATCATTCTCATCTTCGCACGACTTTAATCAGCCCATATAGTAATTAAAAACTTTGAAAACGCTAATTTTCGCACCCATTTTTCCGAGTGGCAACAGTCTCGCGCGCCGGAGATAAAAATCTGCTCGTTGAAGAAAGGACGCGATTGCATGTGACGTCATTGTATGTCGAAAATGTTTCGTTAATGTCAGTATTTTAAATAAATAGCTGTTGTTGGTAACTTTTTTGTTTCAGGTTAGGATAACTGGCACGATATGTTATTGTCACCTTAATTATTTTATTGATATTTAGAAAAAGTTGTTGTATTACATTAATTTTAAATCATGACGTCATTCGTATACGTATTAACCTGATATGTCAAAAGTTTTTGTTTCCTGGTTTGGCAACAAAAATAATTATTTGCGAATTAGTTATTGCTTGCAAAGAATAAACTGATTTCATTCGTACTGAAGTGTTTTTATGCATTTTCTTTTCAAGTGTGCATGAAACTTTGCTTTGGCCTCAACTCGCACATCTTGCGGGCCCTACCCTCCAGTATATTAAAATTTTCCACCATTAGTAAAGATTTATATTAATTGATTGGCAATATTTATTTTTCTTTGAAGTTTCTCAGTAATTTCTGTTAAGTCTTGAGGAACTTTCAGCATAGGTATCACGACACTGAGTAATTAATCATTATTTAAATAAATTTTAGAGACTTAGCTATTTATTACAGTCAAGTGCTCTAAAATATAAATTCGTCTTATGCACATCAGTAAGGTATCTAAGAAAGAACCGAAAATACGTTATTCATAAATAGGCCAAAAGGGATGGATAAATTAAAAAAAAAACCTGTACATAATAAGTACTTTTATAACTACCGATACATATTTATAACTAATTAACATATCTTTTGATTGCTAACTTATCTGCAATTGGCGAATTCATCGTACATTTCCTTTTGCTGTCGAAACTAAAGCGACGACAATTCCTCAGATTTAATGAAATGGAAGCTATTTTACTCATGTCCTTGAGACTGAATAATGTCTTTAGAAATTTGCATCCATGCTTCAAAGAAGCAAATATCCGGACTTTTGAATTTAACCACTTGCATATTAATTGTTACTTTTTTCCATTAAGGTCAAAAGTTATGATTGAGCGGGAACGTGACCATGCTGTACTAGTTCCTGAACAATTTTTATTTTTTTTCTTCTATTTGTTTTATTTTATAAGATTTTATCAGTATATTTCACATGTTCCCATGTTACTGTACTGTATTATGCGTAGGTTTTCCCGCCATTACCTTTTTAAACGAAACGGGCGGTGTTTTATTATTCTTAACATCTGTCAAACACAGAGAAGACAAAACGCTGGAAGGAGAAAATGGCGCTACCTGTGGGCCTAGCCCTTTGCCAGAAATAAAGTACCTGATTGACTGATGAAGAGGAAAGTTGCTTAAATTACATCAGTGGTTTGGCAATAGGCGCAGGGATTGGCTTTCGAGGAATTTCGTAGACCTGTCACATGTTTCGTCACGTGAGAAAAAGATTTGGTATTCTGGGAGAGCTAAATCATCGGTTTGTAATCGTTAGCACTTGAAAAAACTGGAATTTTGCTCGTGTTATTCGGTTCATGTCTTAAAAGTAACGGAAGTAAATTAGTTTCGTCAAAAATATCATTTACGGAAGCGTTTATTTATACCCGTTTATACCCCTGAATTTTCGGATGCTTCAATCAGAATAGTACTTCAGTTTTGGTCTGAAAAAACTGCCGGAAAAAAATTCCCACTTTGTGATTCTGGAGAAGAAATGGACAGGGACCACCTGCTTCGACGTGGGGCTCTTCGTGGTCTTACGGAGGGGTCGAGATGCTGGAAGGCAAGAGCGCTTCTTAGGCAAGGACTTCGGTGTTTTTGTTCTTAGTTCTATTGTTTGTACCCTCTGTTTGTAGGAACTTTTTGCCTAGCTATTGGGGGGGGGGATTAGTCTTCCAACGCAGTATTCTGAAATATTGAAATATTTTGTAGCCTGAAATGTAACAGGATATGTTTCGAATTATTTGTGGTCCGGTATTGACACCAAGAGATGTTAAGGCATTTTGCTGCCAAAAATCGTGCATTCTATTAATTAATCTTATGTACAATCTGTTCAGTTTTAGTACAGTCTGTTACTATTATATTCCCGCGAATTACATTCAACTGCAAAATTTTAAGTTTTCTATTGTTGTGAGCTCCGAGACAATGATTATAACTAACTTATATAATCTGATTTTGTTCCGTACTAAAAAGAAAAATTTTCTCACACAAGTGATCTTATCTTTTATGCATAGGCCATCTGACATCTCTTTCATATATAGCCTTAATACCATACGACAAAAAATATTGCGGGCGTGATTTAGTAAAAAGTATCACATTTATTCTACAAAACATTGTACATACATAAGGTTTTAGTACATAAAATATTGAATTTCAGATAACTGCTCCCAGAAACGACTCCTTGAAGCTTCACCACTTAAAAGTGCGATTTTCGTAACTCCTTTGCTGCATACAATAAAAAATAGTCTTTCTATATGCAACATCGGATGTATTTTATTACATTACACTTTGAAGAATATGGAATATGTGTGTGTTGCAGGTAGCAAGTTCACAGAAGCTACAAAATGGCTAAGGAATTCTATGATGCGTCAGTGCCGAATTTCCATCTTTCTTGTTGACCTCGGTCTGTGAGTCTTCATAGAAAGAATTAACACCAATAACCAAATTTGTTTGTGTTATAAATGACCATCATTCCTGAATATTTTTAAATATTTTTAAGAAGGGGTATCGTTGGAATTTTGAATAAAATGATGAACGGACCCGAGCACATTATCGCGACGATACTATACATTTCAAACGTGATATTTGGTCGGACTACTTGTATAACCACATGAAACAGAAGGATTTTTATTACGAATGACCTTCAAACAAACAACAAGATCACAGAAACTGCATTCGTTACGAATGTTCCTGGCGCTTCCAATTCTATCTAAAACCAAGGTCACAATTTTTGTAAAATTGCATTGCAGTTCTGCAAATCCTTCTAGAACAACAGTAAATTGCTTGATAGCTCGCGGCATAACGGAATATCGTTTGAGGAGCCTTCTTATGGTTGACACATATATCAAGAATAGCGAAAGCGGGTTCAGGGCCGCCTGGGAAGCATGACGCATATTGGAAATAAAGGGTATAACTGCTGAAGACCCCTGATGGCTCTAATTGAGATGAGGCAGGAGGGTGCATTTTTTTATATTTTTTTCCTAGTCTTTTTTTTTTTAATAACTCAAGGTCGACCTCTGTGGGTCCTTGACACGTGTCAGTGTGCTTGTCGGATTTATTGAACGGTTTTTGTGATACGTGTAGGTAGGAAAGTTTGCCGCTGGGATTGGAGTGTAACAGTTAATCTGGATTCCACAAAGCGAGCGGCCTTGGCCAAATAACGAGATTTATCGATTTATCGCTCGGCTGCATCCGAAGTTGTCCTTCCGACTACAAAATCTCTTTCAGCTGCCGTCCACCACTGATCTAATCTGACTACTAGATTAGTCGGGATAAAGTTTGCTTTAGAAAGGCGAGTATATGAAATGTGCCTAATTGGCTATTCTACTTCACTCAATAAGTCTTCAAAAATTAAGGCATTTGCCAGGACAATATTGCTGCATTCCTTTATAAATGATAATAAGAATAGTCCACGTTGTTTGTCCAGAATTCCAATAGCGAAATGGCAACACAGTACAATCCCGCAAACTCGACTGCCGATATCTCGACATTCGTGTAACTCGACAACTTTTTAGGAACTTTTAAGGATATCTCTAGACCAAACAGAGCAACTATTACATACAGTACATTTAATTATTATTTATGTTCCTGTTCTGTTGAATGATTTGAGTGTTCTTTCTCTCTAATTTGTGCCATTAATTCTTGCAACTGCCTAAAATATTTCAAGATGCGTTGTAATACTTTGCAACGCTGTTTGCTTCTTGCGAGGATGCGAACAAAGTCATGTAGCGGCTGGCCTCTGGCTCACATTCCTTTCTATAGTTGTGAAACGTTAGGAGATTTATCTAAAGTTTTGTGAATGCATCAGCAAACTAAACTCACACCAGTTCATTGCGGGTATCGTTCCTCAGTTCACATCCAGACGTATAATTGTTACATATTTGTGAGAACTTTTGATATTCTGTGAAGTGAAAATGTCGTTCGAAAAGAAAACAAATTAACGTGACAATGGAAATGAAACAAGATGCCTTAAAGAGACTGGAAAAAGACGAAAGTTTAAACAAAATTACCATGGATTTAGGTGTTGGACGGACTACCTTGATAGGGTGGAAGAAGAAGAAGTCCAAAATCGAATCTCCATGTGTGAAAAGAGCATTTACGAATAGTTTAAGAGAACGAGAAAGTATGAAAGCTGGTGAATACGTGGTGTTGTCTCTGCGAGTTCGAATCAGCAAAAGTCTAATGTAGTTCAAAAGTTTTGAAAAAGTGAAATCTCTTTATTTATTTCAAAACAAATCAAAAGCCAGTTATTTGAAATCCTACAGGAAGATCGTATATAATTTTTTAAAATTTTGCTAGTAGTTGATGGAATTAGGATTGGTTTAGTTTATTAAGTTATGACAAAGCACACTAGGGCTATCCGCCTAAGAGGAGGGATGCCTTGGTGGGGGACTCTCTAAGGGAAACTGGCTTCTAAGGGAAAGGAAAGTCTGAAATCCGTTTTCAATGCATTTTACTTATAAAAGTTGGAAAATATGCAACATGCTTTCTCTTTGCAAAATATTATGTATTTTATAGTACTGTTATATTCGAAACGGCCGCCCAGACGGTATAGTGGTTAGGGAAGCTGACTGCGATGATGAAGGGCCTGGGTTCAAATCCCGGAGAAGGCATGGTTGTTATTGTCTGCCCCATCATAGGAGGCAAAGATGGCCCACCTATGAGGCGCCTCCATAATAAAGTGACCACGCCTTCTGGCCTTAGTAGTGGCTAAGCCGAAGTAGGTTGAGGGCCCGCTACTGGTTAAAAAATATTCAAAATGATCTTACTAATAATGAGTTTCGAAACCATTTTCACAAATTATGAAGTTTTTTGTTTATGAGGTGGAATTCCCACGTTTCCAGTGTTCTAGTAGGTGGATTTCCAGTGCTTTCACAACCTTGATGTTTATTATTCTTGTATTTACGCTGTGTATGTCGCGTGCATGTTCGTTATTATAATTAAGTATTTTTAGTCAGTGCAGCCCAGTTACGCCGCTCATAGTGTTCTGTGAATGCTTCTGTTATTTAGCTTTTATATAATTACCTGCGAATGAGTAAATTAAATTTTTTTCGTTTGATGAAATCCATTTTTGTAGGAACTTCTTTTAAGTTATTTGAATGATGCTATTTTGAAGTTGTTATCTTAAAATTCAAAATATTTCAGACGTATATGAATCACTTCTGGTAAAGTAACCACCACATATTAGTAACATCATCTTTATTTTTAAACTATAAACTTGTTTCAGCACTGAAACGAAAAATCTAGGAAATTCAATACTTTGCAATAATTAAATACTTTGCATCTAAATTTTACATTCAGAATTGAAGCAAAGTTCTAACTCATTTTTCATTCTCAGGTCGTACAGGCATATAAGAAAAACTAAGAGTTTCGTTTGCCGAGGGGAATAAATTTTACAGCTGGAGAACAAAACTCTTCTATGTTAGCTCCCAGTATCATAAGTCATGCTTTTTTTAAACATTTATTTCAGCTGTCGATAGCTGCAAACAATGGAAAGAAAATCTTTATAAATTCACATCTGACTTTCATTCTGACGACTGAATGAATATACGCGTGATTGGTCAGCAATAAATTTAGCCATGATCGAAAGATTCCTTTATCTTCGTCTCGTTGTGACTGTGAACAGGAGTAATAAAATCCAATACTACCTCTACTTTACACAGATACCTAATTCTTAGATCAAATTTTTGCTGTACAAGGTAGCAGGAAAGATTGTAGTAGTCATGTAAAGTAAAAGTTTACTGTTTTGTTCGAAAGGTATTTTACGGTATAGAATGCAGCTGCAATTATCTGAGGTGACTGAGGCCGTAATCATCTTGGATAGTCGTTAACTCGATTAATGGGACCTAAATTTTAAATCGTGGCAATTTTTCTTTCGAAATTCTTTAATGAAAATGTTAATGTGAGATTTTAAAAATAAGTGCACAGTTGTAATAATCTAAAAATAAGTGTACAGTTAAAATTTTAATTTATTCTTTTATTACTAAATAAAATATATTTCTTTCAGTTAAGCAGTTTAACAAGATTTTATTTTCTACATCAAAATTTATGCAATTTCTGAAATTTTGTCAAATTTCTTACATGCATATGCGGTATATTATTATTTTTTAATTAAACATCTGTTGGCTGTTTCTTTCTTTCATTTTTTTTAAGTCCAAAGGGGCTGAAGGACTGTTGTTTTCGTTTTGCGATTTTGCGTCGGAAACATTAAATGTCGGTTCACTTTTCACCACCTGGCCCAGCGAGCTTAATTTTTTTTATTCTTATATGTTGGTAAATGGTGCCCTTTTTGCTTTAAACGTGATTGAATTATGTTGTTCTTATGTTCCGTTTAAGATTTTTATGCCTTTATTTAACCTGCATACAATATTTATAGAATTATCAACAATTTAAAAGATGTTTAAGTGATACTAAGCCTAACGAAATCGCCATTTGTTTACTTTGAAACGCTTAGTAGAATAGTAAATTAAGTCAATTTTTTTTAAATTAAGTCAATAATTGTCTTTTTGCCAAGACGGACCAAACGTAAACTTTCAATTTTGTGCGCCGAAACATTTGTTTTTATCCTCGCTAGCCAAATTGCTGGGTTTTGCGTAAAAACTTTAATTTAAGCTGTGAAAAATCTTTTTAAAACTGTATTTGGTGTTTTATGTTTTCCTGCATTTTACAATTTTGAACGAAGGTGCTTTTAAGATGCTATAAGTTTGACGTATTTCTGCCCTGCCGCGAAGTGAGAATTTAATTGACTGAATGAAAAATATATCTATAATGAAATACGAGAAAATAAGTTTAAATTAAACGCAGCAAAAAATGTGTATGATCTAATAGGCCATGCAAGGACCACATCAGAGTCTGTGTGTTCATCAAACTCCTGTCCATATGAGATTTTTTATGTAAATAATAATGTAATCTTTGCTTCAAATACAATGATGCATGTTGTGTTCTATGTGCAAGCATTAATAACTTAACACACTACATTATACATACGTAAAATAGTTTCAGAAATGCTGCACTAACAAATTTGCTGAATGATGGCTTATTCAGTTTTTCTATCGCTTTTCTTACTAAACACAGTGAAATATCTTTTAAACGACCAGCCTATGTCCTTAGCAAGTTTCGATCAGTTTAAAAAATATGAGCATCTTCAAAGTTTTATAAAATTATCTAACAGCTCATTTAGTGTTTTCAGTTTGTGGATGTAGTGCGCGTTTTGGCAAATCGTCTTTTCAACAGAGATAAATTTGTTAAAAAATTCATGCACCGTTGATCCACAGAAACAAATGCTCATCTATGACTAGAATAATTAAGCCTTTTTCTTCGTTACACAAATTCAGAAGACTGGGCGTACCGTTATTTGTGATGAGGTAATATCATAGCAAGTTATAGTTTCTTCCACCTGGAACTGTTTTTTGAACAACTGATTTTAGTTATATGATTTTTTATTCTATACCTCGAATTTCTGGAAGATTAGTTCTTAAACTTATGGGCCTCTTATGATTATTAACTAAAAATTTCTTAAGTGTTAAACTGAAATTTATACCAAGTTTAGATTGTAATTTTAAAAATTTTATTATTTTTATGTTTAAAAAAATTAATATATCTTAAATTTTAATGAAAATGCTTTAAGGTGCAGACTGCAATTTGAAATTTGCAGGTCGCATTTTTAGTCCAAAAGGGCTTTGTCCCTGAAGGACTAGTTTTCGTTTTGCGATTTTGCGTTGGAAACATTAAAAGTCTGAATCCCGTTTCAAACTGTTGCCACCAAATATTGCAGCCCTGTATTATATTTAAAGAAATTAAATATTGAAGAACGTGCATAAATGTGTATATGTTTCTCGCATTGTGATAAAACGACGGTACCTAGAGCCATCGAATTTTGAATGACGTAATCCTGCTGTGAATATGGGCATCTGGAAGCCAACATTTGAAATTTGTTTTATTATCGATTCCATGTTTTGTAAAACTTTAACGAATTTTCGATTAACAAGCTCAAGGATTTGAAAGCGAGCCATGGCAACGTTGTACAAGAAAATCATGTTTATCTCCAGCGCGTGAGACTGTGTATAGGAAATTCTAAAGATATGCTCAGTTTAAAAGTATTTTGCGATATTGTTCTTTAACTGAATTTTCTTGTTTAAGTGCGAAGAACATAATATTGAATAAATAAAGGTAACACACAAAATGTTGAAAAAAGGTCCGTTTGGACGTAATTTAAAATCTGAAACATTTCAGATTTTCTTTCTCTCTCTATCTCTCTCTCTCTCTCTCTTTTTTTTTTTTTTGTGATAACTTACAACTGTTATTCGGCGCACGACCATGACATATTTCTCTCAACAAAAGATCCGTAGGAGAAACATCAGGACATTTACCTAAAAATTAGAAAATTTTATAAGGCTTCATCATGGCTAATTTTCACACTGTCCGTTTCCGTTTCATCGTCATCTTAAGCATCACTCATTTCCTGCAAAAAAATTTTTTTCCTTCTCTCTCATTTACTGCATGAATGATTTTATCCTCACTTCAAGACGTGAAAAATTGGTTTGCAGTTTTCAGTATTTATCCATTCTGAAACATCATGTTGAGAGATAGCTTCGCATTTTTTTTATCCTTTGAAACATGCATATGAATTCACTGTCATTTGGTATCCGACTGTTAGCATCAATTTCGTCTTTAACTTAATATATCTTTTATTGTTACGTACATTAGGAAGGCTATTAACTGACTCATCATTGATAAGAAAGGACAAATAATCAATCACAGACCAGATGATTCAAATATATATTATTGATTTTGACTATACTCTTTTTAAAGTTACTTACTTCCGAGATTCCTTTAAACTGATTGCCAGCTTGGATAGTAGAGACCTCAGTTGATGATACAGGCACAAGAGCGGAGTTCGAATTCCGTCGAGGTCAACGTTGATTGTCTGACGTTTAACCACTCCCAAAAATTCTATATCGTTATACGATTGTACTTTTTAACACGGTTTTGCCAATATTAAAGTAATAATAATAATAATAAAAATAAATAAAAAGTATTTCAGATTTTAAGCTTGAGGTTTTTAATCTTGAAAGCTTTTAGATTTTATATTATTCCCTAAGGACCTTTTCTTTAACGTTTTGTGTCTCACCCTTATTTATTAAATATCATAGTTCTTCGCACTTAAACCATAAAATTCAATTCAACAGCAATATCACAAAATATTTAAAAAGAGTAAGCTTTAGAATTTCCGATACACAGTCTTGCGCGCTGGAGTTTTTTTTTTTTTTTTTGTGTATGTGTGTGTGTGCGCGCGCGCTGTTTTGTTATTGTTATCTTTTGAAATCGTTGAGTATCTAAATAAAAAATTCGTTAAAGTTTTACAAAACATGAAATAGGTAATAAAACAAATTCCAGATTTGGGCTTCCAGATGCACATATTCGAATGGAGGGAGGTCTACGATATTCAAAATTGGATGTCTCTAGGTTCCGTTATTTTTTTCACAGTGCGAGAAACATACATACGTTCTTGCAGATTCTTCATTATTTAATTTCTTTAAATATAATGCAGAGTTCTAATATTTGGAGGCAACAATTTGAAAAGTGAAACGCTGTTGTATAGTGGACGACGGCAAAATGCCAATTACTAACCCTTCTGGACAAATCGCCCCTTTGAGCTAAAAAAGACGTTAAAATACTGAAACAAATTACAGTGAGATAGTTCTTTTTATTTGTATTTATATTTTGTAAGTTTGGTTTGGTTTATTTAATTACGGCAAAGCACTCGAGGGCTATCTGCGTAAGTGGAGGGATGCCTTCGTGGAGGAATTTCTAAGGGGAACTGGCTCTTATACATGTTAAACTCGGAGAACACCACGAAAACACCCATGCGGCCCGCCCATTCGCAGGGATTCAAACCCCCCCTCACCGAACTACCAGAGTTCAGCGACTTTACCTCTCGGCCCAACAGAGCGCATTTTTATGTTTAAACCGTATGAAATTCTTACTTTATATTTGTAAATTCTGACATCATTCCTGATTTATTTATAGCAGAGTTTACCATAGACTACTTTGGATATTTAAGAAAGTAAGTTGGTAATTAATTGAGTTGGTGGGTCTTACTGAGCTTAGTAGGTGATCTTTGCACTTCTGTAACATAGTATTAGCTGATCGTTGCCCAAAATAAATTAATGAATATTAGCTTGAAATAAGCTATTTATTCATTCTTTAAAACCATTGATCATTTATTCTGTCTACATTTCTATCGACCGCGGAGGACTGAATGCTGGAACTTCGTCTTGGAATGCATTCGAATGTCTAAACGAAATTTCAAGGCCCCTGAAACCGTTAAAGTATTGTAGTAAAAGTCTGGATTGTTGTTCAAGAGATAAAATGTCTGGCAACTTCGTAAAGGCAGCCCCTTCATCTGGTTAACCCCCTATGCGTTAGTAGGGCAGCAAGGTGTCGGGGAGAAAGTTACCGTTACTTTCTTTTACTTTTCGAGCCTCCGGTAGAAGTCCCTCAGCAGTTTCGGATATCCGTTCGAATTTCAAGAGCACGGCAAAAGCACTTTTCGAATTCTGGTTGTCTTTGGGTCATTTCTGAAACTCGTCGACCTACTTTCGAAGAGTACATCTTCTTCCTGTTCTTGTTTTTTTTTTTTTTTTTTTTTTTTTTTTTCTATTTTCTTCTCCGACCAAGCCCTTTTACGGACCCCAGAAAGGAAAGTCTTAAAAATAGAAACCTTTTATTTCCTCAATTTATTATTCTTTTAAATTTTTAACTGTACGTTGACTTTGTGAGACCAGTTGCGAAACCACTTTCGAAAATTTCCCTTATGCTGCCCTTAAAAAGAAGTGGAGTACCAGGTGCCAAACGAAAATTCACTTTCGGATATCCGTTCGATTTTCAAGAGCATGGTCATAGAGTAAATCTTACTTGGACTCAATTCGCTTTTACGTTTTTGGCCTAGATAGAGGTTACGCCTTTCTCCCGCAAAATAGAGTGGCTTGAAAGAGTGCGTGCGTTGAAAGAGAAAATTGTCGGATATCCGTCGAAAAACAAACAGAATAACGAAAGGGAGAGAGTTTTCTTAGGCCTAATGGACAACATTGCCCTAGATTTGTCGACAATAAATGTATTTTGATTATAACTGTTTCTAAAGAAATGTATTGTGAGTTGTTCATGTTCTTACGGTGCCATATATACGGTGATAGTATTACCGAAGAAATTGAAAAGCTGACGAATGTGTATCCTATTTCAGTTACATCCCCCTTTTCTTTTGTCCTTCCTTTGCTCGAATCAGATGATACGGAATCTCGGAAATCCGGTTTATTATTATTCTGATTATTATAACTATTACTTTTGCTTGTTGTTGAGCCAAATGGTGTAAATAACCTCTGAACTTATGAAAACAGCTCGCGACCCAGATTCCCAGCTTCTCAGGAACACTTTAAAACGACCAGCACCAACCTTTAATAATATTGAAACAATAGTTTGCGAGCCTGAGTACTTTGTGCCGATTTTTCTTACGTGCTATAGAAAAGTTCTGAGCAATTAATTATACGTTTCCGTTGTTAAGTTTTGAAACATTTAGTAGAACATGTTTTCGACCTAGTATTTTAGCTTGAAAGTCAGAACATTTGTTTAACTGTCTATTTGTGGAGGTCATTGCGGTATCTGTACTTGCTATTGAAAGTCTTTCTTCAAAATACAATACAAGGACCTTCTGTACTTTTTTTAATGTTTTCACAACCAGAAACATTTATTTCTAAGTGTTAATCTAAATTACTCATATTTAATGGAAACAAAGGTGCTTAATTAAGCAACGGAAAGGCTTTGTAGTGACTTAAAATTTATTTTGTAAATTTTAATTCATCGGTTTGGGTAAAACATCGTGGGCCCGTTAAAATTCTGTAAAACTGGAAAGATTTTTATTTCTCATCGTTTAACATAGGTCGTATTAAAAGTCAGATGTTTTTATATGCATATTCCTTATAATTTAATGTTGTATATCTCCAGACATTAGAAACGCAATGTAGCCATTAAATTTTCGGTGATATATAAAGACAGTTTGTAAGGATTTTAAGTTCACTAACGTTTATTTTATTTTAAAACTTCACTATCATCTCTAATTTTCCACTTCCGGCCAGAATGAACGCGTGAATATGTTTATGCAAATTGTACTTGCTAACGCTTAAGTATTTAAGTTGCTTTTTGCCAAGTAAAGGAAGGAAAGAGCGTTGTCTTTCTACGAGTCTTCACGCGAGCTTGCTGTCAGTTACTGTTCTCCTTTAAGGCCAGAAGTCTTAGTCCTCTTGAAAACTAAAGACGTATTGAAGTTTTCCGCAGTTTGCGTACTACAGACGTAATAATTTAAAAGGCCACTCTTAGTGTTAGTCATGTGTGTAAATTATTAAAAGTTAGCTCTTATTTAAATTTTATTTAGTTAGTAGTCTTATATTCTTTCACGTTCAGACTACGAGTAGTTGGTCTTCGTATCCCGAAGTTCGGGAACGTTTGTAAAATCAATAAGCAAAATAAAGGATAATTTAAACCCTCCATCGTTGTTGTATCTTCTACATACGACGAACATAGCTTTTAGGAAGCTCCCTGTTCCTACTCGGGACTATAGCTATGTATGCAAAATCAACTAGAATCAATAAGAGGTCCTGATAAATTAACCACTATTAGTGTGAAAGAGCAGTAATTCGATATTAATTTGTTATTAATAGTTGCTAATTGGTAGGTTATAGTTTCATTCTTTTGTCGATACAAGAATTTAAAAATAATTAGTTAAACTGTATATTATGGCTATACAAAAATTTAAAAAGCAGTTAAACTGTATTTTATGATTATATAAGCTATATACTATATGACAAAATTGCAACCGAATCTAAAAACTGGGATTACATCCCATTCGAAAATTATGAACAGCAAACGTTATGGTATACCTTAAAATATTTAAAATGAATCAATTGAGTTAAAATTACTCAGTTACTCCAATCCAATTGAGTCACTCCAATCTTCATTTCTACGAATCTTGGAAAAAAAAATTTTAGATTTGGAAACTGGAACGTTTTCACCTTTCTCGGTATCTTATGTATCTGAAGAAACCGTTAAATATTTTAACTAAAAGTTTTTGGAAAAAAATTAGCTTTATAAGCATTAATTAAAAAAGAAAAGAAAAATGAAAACGCGCGACTGTTGCAATTTCATACTTTCCGCCAATTTCGGCCTCGTGGCGGAATCAAATATTGTATTATGTGTTATTAAAAATATATATATATTTTTAACTTTTTAAAAATATATATATATTTTTAAAAAGCAATTTTCAGGAAAGAATTTACGATTTGGAGATCTATGTTTAATGTTTGTTTGTACTAATTCTTGAAATAATCTAGCCTCATCTACATTTGCTTTAATTGAAAAAAATTAAGTATAAAATTTGGTAGTTATTCGTACAAAAGACTGCTTCTGTCTGTCTTTCTTCTCCTTCCCATATACCTATAAGGTATTTCTCCCGCCTTCTTTAATGTCTCTCTCTATTTTTTTTTATTGACATACTGCAAGATTTCATACTGAGAG
>KK116177.1:0-143332 GCA_000611955.2 Stegodyphus mimosarum
CCTTCTGACTTTGTAGTTCTTCAACACTAAAGGACATAGCCTAGATTTGCTCACAGTCCTCTACATAGGGTTTCACAGCATATGCTCACAAGAAGTTAAGAGATTGAAGGAGAAACCTTATACATTTACAGTTTAATTAGCAATTTTTAAATGGAGGTAATATAATTCCAATTCAATTTTAGATAAACGTTTGCGCGTGTCCTTTATAATATGACGAAGTGACAATTTGAATTTATGCAAAATTTTCGAAACGTGAACGGAAGGTTTTAAGCTACATTTCACATGTATAAATTTGGGAATGATATTTTAGTGTTTGCATTTAAGTAGAAACTGTAGATGATTCAAGCATTTCATACGGCACCTGTCACATAAATCAAGATGAAAGGTTTCTAAACAAGATTTTAAATCGGTCTGTCTCCTCCTTCAAGTGGTCAAGCGCTAAAACCTATGAGCTCTGATAATATGACATAGGGTCAAGGTTTTTCTGCGCTCTATGTGAATGAGATCTTCTGCTTAGAAATTCCTCCATAATAGTTTCCGCTCCCTTGCGCAGATTACAAATTTAATAAATTTTCTGCATTATATACAAATTGTAATCCTTTCCTTTTTAAAGAAACATCAAGGAAAAATTTGTAAATATCAAATCGAGTGCGATTACGAATATTTTAAATTAGTTAACATTTTGAACGGGAAACTTTTTTAATACGCTCATAAGCAACCGAAAATCAGACAAGAAAACCCTAGATTGGCATAAAACTGTGTCGATTTCTATAAAAATCTATATAAATTCGTTTCCGAAAAATTTTGCTAAAATATTAAAAGTTGTATTTGTATAGCATTTATTAGTTAGACTTTCAAATGTATACTCAGCTTTTGGTTTTCATAACCTTCCATTCATCAGAATAGTAATAAAGTCCAAGCTTTCCGCGAAAAGCCTTCGGCGGAAAATGCTCCTGAAGACCCTTTGATGAATTCAGAAATGGCTCCTGAAGACATGGAAACTCAAGAATATTTCAATGTTCATAATTTACCTATGAAGAAATGTCTTACTTACCAAGAAACGCCTTGCGTGGAACCTGCTCCTGAAAACTCTTTTGTGAATTCGGAAATGGCTCCTGAAAACATGGAAACTCAAGAAAATTCTGGAAAGACTTCTGTGAACCCTCCTACATGGAACGAATTTATGGATTTAGACAGTTTAGCGGACCAAAATTTTAAGGAAGATGATGATTTATTGGTGAAAGATTGCTTAGATCATTTGACTTCGGGGAAAATGAATTGTTATGGAATTGTATTTCTGAACTTATATCGGAAATATCTAAAGAAAAATAATTTATTTTTGTACAAATTGTATGATTGTTATAATAAAAATAAAAAATATTATATATAATAATCTTGGATTCTCGTAGTGTTCATAGAAACACATAAAAATATATCTTTTCAAGATTCATTGAATGGTAAAAAGATCCCGTCAGGCTTCCACCTTACCGTTTTCAAGATGGCTTTCACATCTTTCCCATTTAAAATATACAGGACTTTCTCCCATACTTTCCATATCGAATGAAAAGAAAAGATATTGTAGAGGTAGCGTTTTTCCAATTTAAAGAGAGGTCCATGATTGAGGTTTCACTTTTCCAAAAGGATTCAAAGAGAGATTGTCCATTTCAGTTTTTCCAAGATTCAAAGAGAGCTATTTCCATTTTCAGAGATTATTTAAAGAGAGATTGTGTAGAGAGTCCACTTCAGTTTTTTCCAAGATTGGGGTTCAAAGAGAGCCATTTCCCAAACTTAAAATAACTGTTAATAAATTTAGGATAAACCTCACATCTTTCCCCACCAGAATTTAACTACTCGAAGAATAAGGTCTTAAACGACCTTGTTTAAGAGTTTAATATGTAGACAAGAAGTTTTTAATATCAAAATTTTAAACTTGTAGAAATTCTTTCTTGAATGAATTTCATCATTAAAATGTTTCCTGTTTAAGGCCAACTTTACACAAATATCTAAAGCTAGATTAAAACTAAGAAAAATACAGTTTCAAGATTTGAATGGCTTCTACATTCATCTACTTCATCTTTTCTTTCAATCAAACGTCTATCTTCACCTTCCAGTCCTCTGGAAGGAAAAAGTATTAGTTTTTTTCATAACAGTTTCGAAGTTTTATAATCACTTTTTCTTGCAATTAGTTTGGCCCTCAAACATTTTCATTCACACGAAACTTTAATTGTTCTTTCCCCCATGCTCTCTAGAAATTGTTCTGAGAGGAGGTTTTTATGTTGTAATTCCGCGACGACAATCTACCACTATCAAATCGCTACGATTTGTTATAAACTTCTCTTTTCAGACCTTAGAAAACTACTTAAACACAAAACTAGACCTAATGTCCTAAAACAAAGCTTAAATTTTAAAATTCTTAAGTGAAGCCCGGAGAGCCTAACTTTAAGCACATTCAATCTATACTTTCATTCAATTCATCTTTTACACAAAGATATTTACAGTCATCCTTGACCAAAACTTACAGTTGTATCAGTTTAACTTTTACAATAGTTTAAAATCTAACATTAATATTTCAAATTCAATAGAACATTTTAACACGTAATACTTTAAAATTTAATTTACATCATTCGTTATAGTTGTTATATAAAATTCAAAACGCTTGGCTACAATCTTTAAGTCAACACAATTGAAGTCTTTAGACTAAACATATTCAGAAATTAGTTTCTCGGAACTTAAGAATTCTAAAAGAAAGTATTTACAAAAATAAATTTTCGCCAACTTGCGAATTCAAGTTCTTTTCTGTTTAACAGATAGTTACAAATACATTTTCGCAAACTTGCGAATTCAGTTTCTTTTTTTCAACAGTATTTAGCAACTTTAAACACATGACATAAATCGAACTTTCAATAGAAAATAGAAAACAAGGAAAATTTTCACTTATCTTTTTGGCTTCTATACTTCTATACTCTTGGCGCAGAACTATTGAAATGTTGCAGTTGCCAAATTTCGGACTCTAAGTCTTCTCGGGCGGCTGGTATTCGGTTCTGAACATTCTTTTCTTTTCATTCCTCGGGCGTTGAAACGGGGAGCTTTTCTCGTCGGTTGAGGATTTTGGAACTTCAGTTTTCTCTTTGGCTTGTACCTTGCCGACCTTGTTTCTGAATCTTTGAAAAACCTCTTAGTTCTTCTGGGTTCCTGGAAAGGAATTGTTCATGTGAGTATTGCGAGCTTATAAAATAAGATCGTTTGGTTTTTATTTGATGGCTCATCACTCCGCTCCAACTGGAAGTTTTGTAAAGTAATTAATCTGTAATTTATCGTTTTGGAATGTTTCTCTTTTATACTTGTTGCGTGTGGCAACTAAACTTGTGTTGAATAGAACTTCGTTCTTGTGACAGCCGTGTCGAATGGCTCGCTATGTTGTAGTAATTTTCGCCTTATTGGAATAAGTGTAATTAAAGAAAAGTGAAAAATACACAGTTCAATTGCTCTTGTGTTTCATTTTGTGTACCAGCCGCGTGAAACTGTGTTAAGTAAGCAACATTTTTTATTGGTCAAAGTCTAGCCGGAGTGCTAGTGAAAATAGTGATTGATTGTTCGAAACGCATTGTATCTACGTATGTTGGTGGTGAAACCTTACTTCAGTTTGTGAGGTAAGCGCATGTTGAACATTCATATTCTATTTAAGAAGAATTAGCTTTATATCTGATTTTTAAGAACATTGTTATAATGAAAAATAGAAGTGTTTTGATTTCATCTTAATATTGGTGTAAAGTAATTCGAGAAAAATTTTGTTTTTGTTTGAGTAATTATGAGTGAACTTATAACCTTTAAAACAAAAAGAACTTCTTTACGTAGAAGTGTCATTAATTACATTAAGAAAATAGAAGTTATTATAACAGCTGATGAAATAAATTCAAATAGAACTAGAAGAATGTGTTGAATTATTAAAACAAAAAGAAACGGAATTAAAGACGCTTGATATTGAAATTGAAGGTTTAATTAAAAACACTAAACAATTAGAAACCGAAATAGATAGTGTTCAGGAGTATGCAGATAAAATTTATTTATGGAAATTTAAAGGTGAAAAACTATTAAAAAATCAAAGTTGTAAAAATAAATCTGATAATGTAATTTCAGAACAGGTTTATGAGAATATTAAATTACCAAAGTTATCATTACCGACATTTGGAGGTAATATTACAGAATGGATAGCTTTTAAGGATCTGTTCAGTGCATGTGTAAGAAATAATACAAATTTATCCAATGCTCAAAAACTACAATATTTGAAGGCTTCTTTAAAAGGTGAAGCTTATCGCATCATTCAAGCTATTCAAATTTCGGATTGTAATTTTGAGATAGTGTGGAAACTTTTAGACTTTTAGACATATTCAAACAAAAGAGAACAAATATTTGCCTATATTAAACGTTTCCTAAGTTTACCAACTATTCAAAATGAATCAGCTATTGCTATTTTAAATTTAGTTGACAACATTAATGAAATAATTCGCTCGAAGTGTTGAATCAAAGCATTGATCATTTTGGAGACACTTTAATGACTTATTTAATTTTACAAAAGTTAGATCCTTCTACAAATTGTGGTGGGAACATCAGCTAAAATGTAATGAGATTCCGAAACTTAAGTCATTAATTGAATTCCTAAAGAACTATGCAAGAACACTTCAAAACAGCAAATCAACATATAGTAAGATACCTAAATCTTCGTCTCAGTAATAAGAGTAATGTTTTGGTAGCTACGTTGGGTTGTGGTTATTGCAAAAAAGATCATAATTTAGCCAAATGCTCGAAATTTTTAAATTTATCGGTTCATCAAAGCATGGACTTTGTAAAATCTAATCATTACTGTTTTAATTGTTTATCTAATATGGAATTTCTCAAAAAATGTAAGAGTTTAAATACATGTCAACATTGGTTTAAGAAGTATCACAGTATTTTGCATATTGTAAATAATTCAAAGAACAAAACTCAGTTAAACAGTATGTCTCCGCATACACAATTGATCTCTAAAAGTAATGAGTCAACGAATGTTAAGGATGTTCCATCAACAGTTTGTGCCTCTCATTATGATTCGAATTCAAAAAGTAGTCAAACAAGTCACATTTTGTTGTGTACTGCAATTATAAAAGTTCAAAATTCTGAACAACAGTTTTTGAAGTGTAGATGTTTATGTGACACTGGATCTCAGAGATCATTTATTTCAAAAGACTGTGTGAAGAAATTAGGATTACGAGTGAAAGATAATTCCATTTCTGTGTCTTGTTTAGGAGAATTTAATACTGTGAGTAATGGGGAAGTTGATTTATTATTCACTTCTCATTTCAAAAGGGATATTCGCGTATCAACATCAGCGTTTGTATTGGATAAGATGACAGGTAATATTCCCTACGTGTCTTTACCACCAGTTATCTTTGATAACTTCAGTGATTTAAAGTTAGCTGACCCATTATTTTACAAGTCACAACCAATTGACATTTTACTTGGTGTAAATGTGTTTCTGCATTTAATGACGGGAGAAATTGTTAAACGTAGTCCAGATCTTCCTTTCGCGATTAATTCGAGGCTGGGATGGATAATTTCGGGTACTACAAATTATGAGTTACATACAACTGAGCCAGTATATGTAAATCATGTGAATGCAAATACAGATGAATTAGTAAATTCTTTTTGGGAGTTGGAAAAATTTCCAAATGTACAGCCTTTGACAGATGAAGAAAAACGTTGTGAAGAACATTTTGAAAGTTCTCATTTTAGAGATAAAACAGGCCGTTATTCATTTGCATTACCATTCAAACATAATAGAGATGTGTTAGTGATTCACGTGAAATAGTATATTCAATTTATGAAAGAATATTTTTCACTGGGACATGTAGAAGTAGTGTCAAACACAGATCGGGAATTAGAGAATAAACACTATTATATAACACATCACTTCATATTGAAAGAATCTAGCTTAACTACAAAACTTAAAGTGGTCTTTGATGGGAGTGCTAAAACAACCACAGGTGTTTCTTTAAATGATACATTAATGATAGGTCCAAAAACACAAGATGATCTAATTTGTATTTTATTAAGATTTAGACTTCATAATATTGCAATAACTGCTGATATTCGAATGATGTATAGACAAATAAGGGTTCACGAACAAGATCGAGACTTTCAGAAAATATTGTGGAGAGATAGCCCAGATAAAGGAATACAAGTTTGTCGTTTAAATATTGTCACATATGAAACTGCAGCTGCTCCATATCCTGCAACCAAAGTTTTGAGTCAATTAGCGATGGATGAAGGACTGAATTTCCCGAAGGCAAAAAGTGTAGTTTTAAGAGATTTTTACGTTGATGCTGTACTGTTACCTGGTTATTTCCGATGTGAACGTCACGGATTTTGTGATGCGTCTGAAAAAGGCTACGCAGCAGTTATTGATGTCAAAACTTGTAACAACTCTAGCATTAGTGAAACTTGTAACAGCTAAAACTCGTGTAGCACCACTGAAACCTATCACAATTCCAAGACTAGAATTATGTGCAGCAGTATTGTTAGCACCCTTGATTCAGGCTGTTCGAGCTGCATTAGTTATAAATTTTGATTCAGTGCAAGTGTGGAGTGATTCACAAATCGCTGTCATGGCTAAGGTCAGATCCTAAAAAGTGGCAAGTATTCGTATCCAACAGAGTTTCTGAAATACAAACCATTTTACCATCTGAGAATTGGAGTCATGTTGATGGAAAGGAAAATCCTGCTGATTGTGCTTCTCTTGGGTTATTTCCTACAGAACTACTTTCTCATGAACTGTGGTGGAATGGACCTCCTTGGTTAATGTGCAATGAAGTTCTTTTGTTTAAACATATCCGTATCGACGAGAAAACACTACCAAAAGCACGTATCATTTGTAGTTTCTGAACCTGTACAGGAACTTACTGTTACATCAAAGATATCTTCATTTCCGAAGTTACAACGTATATTTGCTTGGATATTAAGATTCATATCAAATTCAAGAGTAGCACGTCAGGAGAGAAATACGTCATTTTTATCTAGCAACGAAATTTGATCTGCAACACTGTGTTTTATTCGAATAGTACAACGACTGAACTTTAGTAAAGAAATTCAGTGTTTGGAGATGGGAAAGGATTTACCTAAGAACAGCAATCTTCTTAGCTTGAGTCCATTTTTAGATGATAACAAAGTGTTACGAGCAGGAGGAAGATTGAAAAACTCGCATCTATCAGAAAATGAAAAACATCCAATCTTACTGTCTTCAAAACACAATGTGACGAAAATCATAATTAGACACTTTCATGACAAATATCTGCATGCAGCACCAAAACCTCTTCTATCTTTAATCAGACAGCAGTTTTGGATCATAGCTGTTAGATCTGTTATTCGTAAATTAGTGAAGATTTGTGTTATATGTTGCAAACATAGAGCTCAAACGGCAAGTCAAATAATGGCTGATCTACCAACATCTAGAGTAACACAATCGCGACCATTTCATAGAGTTGGAATAAACTATTCAGGACCATTCATGATCAAACATCGTGCAGGACATGGACAAAAATAATTTAAATGCTACGTGTGCTTGCTTGTGTGCTTTGTAGTCAAAGCAGTACATCTTGAAGTAGTAAAAGATCTCTCAACAAAAGCATTTTCAAGTGCATTGAAACGATTTATTTCAAGAAGAGGGAAGCCAAGTGAGATTTACAGCGACTGCGGTACGAACTTTAAAGGTACAGAGAAGGAAATTAGAAAATGTATTTTGCAGTGCAAGCAAAATCAAGAAATTCACGACTTTTTATCCTTAGAGGAAATAAAATGGACAATCTTTAGTGGAAATAAAATGGACATTTAATCCACCTTCATCTCCTCATTTTGGTGGACTATGCGAATCAGCTGTAAAGTCAATGAAATTTCATCTCAAGAGAACTGTTGGTGATACTGTGCTGACATATCCTGAATTTCAAACTTTGATAACGCAAGTTGAGGCTTGTCTCAACTCTAGGCATAAGTTGAAGCTTGTTTTAACTCTAGGCCGCTGTGCCCAATATCGGCTGACCCGAATGATTTAATTGCGTTAACACCTGGTCATTTCCTAGTAGGAACGTCTTTAACCACCATACCTGAGCAAGATCTGAGTTCCTTAAATCATCTTGACAGATGGCATGTGAGACAGTTCATCTTTCAACAGTTTTGGAAAAGATGGAGTCGGGAATACCTATCGCAACTTCAGCAAAGAACAAAGTGGCTAAAGAGTCAAAAGGATTTAGAAAATAACGATTTGGTTCTAATCAAAGAAGACAATCAGAAAATATTGTGGAGAGATAGCCCAGATAAAGGAATACAAGTTTGTCGTTTGTTTGTTTGTTTGAATACTTCCACCTCTTAAATGGAGGTTAGGGAGAATAACTGCTGTTCATCCAGGCTCAGACCACAGAGTCAGAGTTGTTAGCATTAAAACTGGTCATGGTGTCATAAAACGACCAATCGTGAAACTGTGTCTTCTTCCAATACAGACTAAAAACTGTGAACTGCATGACATCTAATGTTGTATTTTGTATTAGTTTATTTTATGTTTTATTAATAGTATTTTCATTACAGAATAAGACCTTTTAAAAGTAACCAATTGTTGAAATCCCCTGGGACTTCAACGGGGGCCAGGATGTTCATGTGAGTATTGCGAGCTTATAAAATAAGATCGTTTGGTTTTTATTTGATGGCTCATCACTCCGCTCCAACTGGAAGTTTTTTTTGTAAGGTAATTTATCTGTAATTTATCGTTTTGGAATGTTTCTCTTTTATACTTGTTGCGTGTGGCAACTAAAAATGTGTTGAATAGAACTTCGTTCTTGTGACAGCCGCTTGGAATGGCTCGCTATGTTGTAGTAATTTTCGCCTTATGGAATAAGTGTAATTAAAGAAAAGTGAAAAATATACAGTTCAATTGCTCTTGTGTTTCATTTTGTGTACCAGCCGCGTGAAACTGTGTTAAGTAAGCAACATTTTTATTGATGTAACACAAGTCAGTTTCTCTTTGGCTTGTACCTTGCCAACCTTGTTTCTGAATCTTTGAAAAACCTCTTAGTTCTGGGTTCCTGGAAAGGAATAGACCTCGCGTCGTCAGGTTCCTTTTTCATTCTTGCTTCCGGCTGGCATATTCTTTTGGCGTCTTCTTATGGCTTGGGTTCTGTAGTTTGCCGTTTTCTTTGCTTATCTTTCAAGAGACTTCCGCTGTCCCATAGGCGCTGGATTTTGTTGAAGGGGAATTTCTATCTGTTTAGTACTCCTCGTTCTGGCGGAGCTTGGATCTTGTTAAAGTTGCTTTCGTTTCGCTATGGTTTCTTCAGTGTTAGCGGCCCTTTCTTTTCGTTGCTGGGGGATCCTTCTTTGGCGAGGGGGAAATTAATATTCTTGGTGCTGTTTCAGGAGCCTAAAATAAATCTTTTAAGATTAGAAAATCCATACGACTATAATAGGGTTTAATTTGATCGATGTTCGCGATAAATCGTTGTCCGTTTTCTGCTTTTAAGTAAACCGTTGAAAATTTTATCTTCTCTATGATAAAAGGGCCCTCAAGCCTGAGTTCAAATTTGGCTACCCTGTTTTCGGGCGCAGGTGACAAGGAGTGCTTTAATTTTAGCACTTTCTGGCCTATGGTATATTTTACATGACGTGTCTTTCTATCATAATCTAGTTTTTCTTTCGACCTCGCCGCATCAGGACTCATTAATAATTTTCTAAATATCATTCAATTTAAACTCTTCCTGTCTTTGATGAAAGAAAAATAGCTTATCGAGAGGCGTTAAAAGTTTTCTATCTAGGAACAATTCTGAGGAGGTTTTCTTCGTAGTGTCATGCTTTGCTGTTCTCAAGGCAAAGCCTAATTCATTGACGCAGCTGTCCCAACGGTCATGATAATTCTTAACATATCCCCGAATAATTTTAACTATATTTTTATTTACGTGTTTCGCAATATTTGATTGCGGTCTATAAGGTACCATTTTTAGATGGCGTATGCCAAGATAAGGTACCATTTCTAGATGGCGTATGCCAAGATAAGGTACCATTTTTAGATGGCGTATGCATGTGCACAGGTTTTTCAAATAAATTACTTACGAATTGCCTGTCATTATCTGATATTATTTTTACTGGGGCCCCATATTTTAAAGTATATTTATTTAGAAGCGAATCTGCTACTATTTTTGCTGAAGCCCGTTTAAGGGGAATTATTTCTATCCATTTTGAGAAATGATCCACGATGGTTAACAATTATCTGCTTTTATTAATCTTTTTTCTAGGGTGGAATCTTTGAAATTAATTTTTGCGCTAGTTTCGTATAAGAAATCAATCCCCAAGATGACTGCGGTTAATAAATTTTTTATCACGAGAAAGTTTATTTTCTGGACCTCGTTTTTTATTTGAACATGCAGCCCCACGTTTCCCAAGCAGACACACTGTTTGCCTTGGGCAGCAATCACGCGTTGTCCCGTTGTCTTAAACAGTCTGTAGCGACGAAAATGTTTTTTAAAAAAATCCTGCGACAGAAAGCTGCATTGACCCCCGGTATCTAGTTAGGCGATAGTAGAGACGTCATTTAGTAGTATTTGGATTTCTGGCAAGGCCAAATTTTGGACGATTACCGTATTCAGCTTGATTTCTGAGGGATTTCTCACACAATGACTTCACTCTCTTTCTAGTCACCGTGATTAGTTTAAATTATTTCTTTTGCCCCCTTTTCCCAACTGCTTTTTATTTCCCCACGGTCTGACCGGCTTTCCTTCTATGCGACTTTCCTTCCTTCCCCTCTTGTCAATAGGAATTCTGCTGAGCTTGAGATTTCGTTTGATTGTGAAACCTTGAATACTGTGTAAAATTCTTCGGACGCGCATTTTCCGCCGTTCGCCTGCTCTGAAATTTGACAGCTAGTTAAATAAGCTTTCCAGTGTTTGCGGATTTCTAACTTTAAGAAAATCCTGAATTGATAGAAGCAATCGCGGCAAAATTATTTCGGTGACTTCATTGTCGGGCCTTTTCTCATATAATAATTTAACAATGTGGATCTTCCTTAAGATAAAATATGTTAATTCGTCAAAATTACTTTGATAGTTACTGAATAATTCTGATTCGAGTCTTGCGCGGTCTTTTACAACTGGGAATGCTTTCAATAGCGAATTTTTAAAATTCTCCCATGTATACGTTTCGGATCCTAGATCTCCCAACAAATTCTTTCCAATATTCTTGTACCAGCTGAGGGCTTGACCTTTTAAATTCATCGTAGCGATGATCATTCTCTGTGGCTGGTTCACAGGATATAACGTGAAGTGTAATTCCAGCTGTTCCAGAAAGGTCATTACGGATTCTTTGCCGTCAAATGTTGCTGTTGGCTTCATCGCCGCTCTCATTGATTCCAAGATCAATCCAAATCCCTCCATCGGGTTTGATTGTGCTTGAGGGAACTGAAAGGTTTGAGGGGTCAACGAGAAATCTTCAGTACCCAGCGGCATGGTTCGTTAGGAACAATTTCGGGCGCCAAATGTGGGGTTTTACTCTTTAATTCTAAAGTTCTAACTTAGAACCCCACGAACACTAACAAGCGTAATAACCCTTTATTTTTCAGTATACTTACAATCAGTTCCTACTTGGAACTTTACACAAAGCCGCCACTCGGGCTTGAACTGAAAATAATAATAATTTAAATTAAAACAAGCTTAACTAAGCTATTTGAAAGGTATAGCCGAAGCTATCAGAATCTAACTAGTTGGCCTCTAAGTATTAATTAAATCAGCGAAGCCAAGCAAGGACCTAAGGTATGGCCGAGCTGAAATTAGAAATTGTAAGCTGAAATTAGAATAAGGTAGGAAAGATACAAAACTTAAAATAACTGTTAATAAACTTAGGATAAACCTTACACCCTAATCGAATAGAGTTGTACTTTCCTAACCAATACCAAAAGCATAAGGGGAATCCAAAAAAATAACTCTTTTCAAAAAATAAATTAGCAAAAGTAATATGTGAGATGAAATAATGAGTAAAATTAACTTTGAGAGTAAGAGGTGTTGAACTGTTGAGCCAGAAATCTGTCGAACTGTTGAGCACAAAGCTGAAAACATGTAACAATAATTAACAAGTAAGATGAGAGAACTTTGATGCTTTCAATTAAGGTGATAGGAGACAAAACTTACAAGAGCTTAAGGTACGGGTAAACTTACAATATCTCCGTATGCAAAACGTTCTTTCTCCTTTCTTTCTGAACAATTTATTTCTCTAAAATAGTGAAATATTATTATTTTTTCAAAGGGATTACACTTACAGCTCACCCTTGTTATTTTAAAACACTAACAAATAATCTAATAGTCTTCTATTATAAGTTTTTCGACTTTGCACTTTTATCAATTCTGCTGCCAAACCATAAAATCAGCTAATAAATGGCATCAAAATATTATGGAATTTTATTTGATTTGACTCCTGATATCTCTCTTCGAGAATAAATGTCGCAAGTCTTTAGGCATGTAGATATTGATTTTATCAGCAAAGAAGTTTCTATTAAGCAATCTTCTTTTGGATTTACTTAAAGTCATGCTTAAAGATGCAATCTCAATTGAAAATACAATTTTTGAAAAATTAATTTCAGATCAGATTTCATTGACAAAGTGTAGATCACAATGCTATCATAACTTAGCCGCTAATACATCATAAACGTTATTTTTCTGTTTAGGAATAACTTTACACTACCGTATTTAAAACAATGCAATTTATTATTCGATTTTTAAAGACGTTCTTTTTAAAACAACATCATATTACGACTATTTTTGTTTCTACTGTTGCCACTCACAGTCTGCGTAAAGTTGTAGAAAAGAAAAGATTATATATGATTTGTAGAGGTTATATCACTCCCCTTCCAAGCAACATAATTGGGATACAAGGAGAAAAGTAATTGTTCTCACATAAATACTTACATTACAATAAACTAGAAAACGCTATTTACAAAATATTACAATCATTATATGAAATATTAGTATACAGCATTAAATATTTAAAGAATCTTGATAAAGTGCTGGGAAAGTAATTGTTCTCCCACTACGTTGTGTTTTAAATTTTAAATTATCTTGTCTTTCCATTTTCATCTCCGTTCAATGGAATATTTGGTTTTCTTTTCATTTGTTAGGGTTGGAGCATCATCCTCACGTGGGGCTAACAAATGAGCTTGTTTTAACCGATTGACGGAAACATTGATGTCTTTTCTTTTAATTCTCCCTGTATAATACTTGTCATTTTTGACAATGACAGGAAAGGTCTTTCATAAGGGGATTCTAATGGCTTTTTCACACGATACAATCTGACAAATACACGTGAACACGAATTTAAATCCTCATGGAAAAGTAACTTCTGTTTTCTTTCACACTGACTTTTAATTGGTTTTAATTGTTCCATTTGTTTTCAGAGTTCATTGGTGAAATATCTGGTTCTAATTTGGTTTTTGGTTCTTGAAAGAATTCTCCTGGTAGCTTCAGGGATTTACCACAGACCATTTCTGAGATGTAGCAGTTGGTATCGTCACGTAGAGATGCGCGTGTACCTAGGGGTGTAGTTGGCAAAGTTTCACTCCATTTGACTGAATTGTGAGCTCTAATGGCTGTTTTTAATGTTCCGTGTAGTCTTTCAATTTTTCCATTGCTTTGTGGATGATATGATGATGCTGTTTGCAATTTAATTCCACAGAGTGTACCTAAACTTCTGAAAAGTTCTGATCTGAACTGATTTTCTCTATCTGTGATCACATTGAAAGGAACACCAAAACGGCAAATCCAATTTGCATAAAATGCTTTTGTAATTGTTTCTGTAGTAATAATTTCTATTGGTATAACTTCCATTTAGCAAGTAAAACGATTGATACATGGTAAGCAATAGTTATTTCCATTTGATGGTGGGTATGGTCCAATTATATCCATATGAATTATGCTAAATCTTTCATCAGGTTCTTCAAGTGAGTTGAATTTGGAATTTGTGTGGCGAATAATTTTACTTTTTTGGCAATTAATGCAAGTTTTAGCCCATTCTCTAACATCTTTTTTAATATTCTTCCAAATGAATCTTGATGCTGCTTGTTTCACTCATGATTCAAGTTACTTATTTTGTGGAAAGCATTCGCTCGAAATAGTTGTGGTATGATCTTTGAATATTTAAAATTGAAATATCCCACCAGATTATTTTTCCAGACGGTAGGGGATATTGTTTAAAATTTAAATTTTTGCTACTATTTAGTAATTCTCTTAGTTCTTCATTATTGATTTGTTCAGCCTCAGTTTTGTCTTAATCGATGTCCGAAACTGATTCAAGTCTAGACATGGAGTCTATAACAATATTATTTTCCCAGTTATGTATTTTATATCTGTCGAAAAATTGGGAAATATACTGGAGATGTCTTAATTGTCTAGATGATGCTTTATCATTTTTTTTGTTTAAATGCGAATACAATTGTCTTGTGTTCTGTGAAAATCTCAAATTCTCGTCCTTCTAGCATGGGCTTAAATTGTTTGTTGGAAAGATAGACACTTAAAGATTCCCCATCATATCTGCTGTAAACTTTCTGGGTGTCATTTAATTTTTTGGAGTAAAATGTTATTGGTCTCCAATCTCCATTTTCATATTGCTCTAGCATAGATCCAGTTGCAAAATTAGAGGCTTCTGTACATAACGATAGTAGTAGATCTAGATTAGGGAACGTTAAACGTTGGCTAAATCTTTGCGTTTTTCAAAAGACTTCTTTGCTTCTTCTGCCCATGCAATTTTCCTTCGATCGTTTTCTGTTGAACCTTTCAAGTATTCATTTAAGGGAGCTTGGGTATTAGCTGCATCTTTTAAGTATCTTCTATAAAAGTTAATCATTCCTAAAAATTTACGAAGTTCGTGAATAATTTCAGGAAGTATATTTTGTTATGACTTTTGCTTTTTCTCGAAGAGGTTTTGAGCCATTTGGTGCTGTCAGATATTCCAAAAATTCTAATTTGTTCACCCCCATCAGGGATTTCGATAGATTGATGCGTAGGCCATACTGTTGAATTCTATTATATACTTCCGGAAGATGTTTCTTATGTTGTTCTCCAGCTTACGACGCTATTAGAATAGCGTCTAAATACGACAAAATAAAATCTAGTCCAATGAAAATTTCGTTAATTAATCTTTGAAAAATGTAGGGAGCATTTTTTAAGCCAAAACTCATTACATTAAATTCAAAAAGTCCAAATGGTGTTATTATAGCGGTTTTTTTGATTATCATGTTCTGTTTTGGGAATCTGGTAAGAGGCTTTAAGTAAATAAAGTTTGGAAAATATCTTTTTGCCTTTTAAAATGTAGTGGGAGTCTTCAATTCTGGGTAAAGGATAGCGAACTGGTATTGTGACATCATTTAACTTGCGATATCTCCTCATGGTCTCAGAGTATCGTCTTTGTTTTGGACAAAATGAAGTGGGCTTGCTCCTCACTTTTGAAAACATTGGTTTGCTATTAGTAGGTATGTTATGTTCAACATTATGTTTTGTTGTAGAAATTAGTAAATTAGGTTTTGTGATTTCTGGAAATTGTGCCAAAATATTAGAAAATTTATTATTTTTGTTTAAGGTGCTTATATTTGATTCATCGACAGACAATGCAAAATTCACCAATAATGTTGAGTCTAGTTACACCATCAATTAACTTTTGTTTTTAATATCAATCAATAAATTAAACATGTTAAGAAAATCTGCACCCAAAATGCCTTTCGTGATTTTGGTTATGATAAAAGGCATTGAAAATTACCGCGAAGCCTCAAATCAAGAGAGTTAAAATTTTTGCTTTAAAAATGATTGAATTATGTTGTTAAGGTCTTTTAAGGTTCCGGTTAAGGTTTTTACAGAGGCTGTTCGCACATTTTTTAGACGATGTATATTGTATTCACAAAACTAAATTATATAAAATTCTTGTGTTTTAAATGTTCTATTTGACATCCCTTATTCTGAACTATCTTTCGACACCGCAATTTACAGGATAATAATGCCTTTTGAAGTGTCAGAAGAGATATTCTATCCCATTCCTCCCGAACAGCTTTCCAGAGTCCCGTTAGGGTTTTGGGACAACGTTTGGATAATGCAGTTTTTAAAAGTCCGAAAGCACAAAAATCCATAGGTGACACATCGGGAGATTTAGTAGGGATATCAGTGAAGGGTTATGACCTTGATACCAGTTTTTTGTTCCATTTCTTTTAGGAAATTTACAGTGGATTTTGATGTGTGGCTGCTAGCTTTGTCCTGATGGAGTCTCACAGATTGATGGCACTGTGGGTAAAGCGATGGTATTTCATTCAAAAAAATTGGCGATAAAATATGTTCCTGATAGTATTTGGAGTTAATCTTGACATTTTTTTGCACTCTCTTTATTTTTAACTTGCCATTATAAGAAAAACCAGCAACAATCATGAATCCCTTAGAAAAACTTTCTTTCGATTCTTTGAACCATGTACTTAAATTTTTTTCTCCCCTTTTATGATAATAAATGGCTCTTTTTTTGTTACAATCATTTAAATACACCCATGCTTCATCTATTGTGACAATTGTTTTCCATTTTTCTTTGGATAAGTGTTTCTCATATAGAATTCTGCAGCGTGTCCTGCGTCGAGCGATATGCTTTGGAAGAAGACGATGCACATTGCGTTTTTTCGCTTTCTTAAGATTTAAATCAACGTTTATCATTTTGTTTACAGTGGACACCGAGCATTTTAATGATTTTGCAACTGTCCTTTGACTAGGGGGATTTTCTTTTAACATTAAACAACGTACCTTTGCAATAGTCGAAGATGTCCGTTTTTTCCTTGGATACTTGTTTGGAATTTTTGTCCCACTTGAGGCTCCAATTTGACGTTTTTTTCCTTTCTTGTTGATGATATTACCTATCGACGCTTTAGATATCACAAAACCATGACTCTCATATCGTTTTTGGATAACGGAGTATGCATATTTCTCTTCGGAAAGAGCGTAAATATAGCCTTCGAACCACACCACTGCTTTGTTAAATTCGCCATTTTGAATAAAAACAAAACTTTCAAGCCACAGATGATAATTTTGACTTTTAAAAACATAGTACAATTGCAATTACTTCTCTTGCAGCAAACGATTTTTTATTACCGCTTTACCAAAATCGTCTAAAAACTGTGCGAACAGCCTCTGTATGCCTTTAGTTAACTTCACGCAAGAGTCCTAGAATTATCAACAATTTAAAGATTGTTTAAGGACGGCTAAGCCTAATTGTTTTACCATAGCTGCCATAATTGCTAACATTTAAAATTTAGCAGAATAGTGGATTTGTTACCAATCTAGAGAAACTAAGCTTCGCATCAACAAAGATAGCGTCTTCTTTTATCATTGCGAATTAAATCATTCTTAATCCATTCTGGAATTATCATTTAAGTTATTAAATTATCCCATATATTGACTCAGCATAGCGTCCACAGCAAATTAAGTCAGTTTCTAGGCCTTCAGTGTCTTTTTGCCGAGTGAGCCCAAAAGCAAACTTTCAGTTTTCTGCACCGAAAAATCTGCCTTCTTGCCCGTTGGCCGAATTTCTTGTTTTTGCGTAGCAACTCTAATTTTAATTGTAAAAATTGTTCTTTAAATTGCTTTAACTGTATTTATGTTTTATATTTTTCTATATTTTTCAATTTTTAATAAAGATATTTGGAGGTTTTATGTATTTTTGCCTTGTCGCGAAGGGAGAACTGAATTAATTGAATGAGAAATATATCTCTAATGAAATTAGAGAAAATAGGTTTAAACGAAATGCAGGGGAAAATGGGTATAATTTAATATTCCGTAAAAGGAAGTCATGTGGTGTACACATCAGATTTTGTATGTCATATAAATACTTAACTGCAGAATTATAACTGTAGAACCAAAAAGAAACTGCAGTAGGAATTTTTAAAGAATTGTGATTGCAGTATTTAAATGACGATAAATTGATTTTTATCAGTACTGAAAATATTTTTTCAGAATCATATTAGAAATTTTTTAAAAGACCGCAATATTTTTCTCTTTACTATATCTATCCTAGTAATGAAAAATTTAAATTTTGCAGTTAGTGCTAGTAGTATGAAAGTGAGAGCTCACCTTCAGAAGAAGGCAAGAGTTGCAAGTTCCCAGGCGAAACGCGCAGGCGAATTGGGAATGAACCATCTAATTGATAAGGAGAAGTGTTTTATGATTCTTAATTTAGTTGATAAGATGAAGTCACAGTTTGATAACAGGTTATCTTTTATTTATTTACCAGTTCTAATCTCCATTATTAATCAATTTTCAGCCTTCGTATTTTTCTTCGTGTTCCAGCCATTTTACTACGTATATAGTGGTTATTTTCTATTTACCCTTTACGGCAATTGTTTTCGAATTTAATGATTGATTCAGAAGGCCTTAATTTTAGATGTAAATTCTTATTGTATATGCTAAGCATTTTAATTTCCTACATACTCTGAATTTAACAGCTCATTTTATATATAATGAAAAATGAGCTCATAATCATAACAGCTCATTTTTCCGTAATCTTAATTATATTAGTCATTTTTATTATGTACTTCATTTTACACAGAATTTTCTTTCGTGCATTTTAACCAATACCCTTAATGTTAATTTATTTGCTATATTTTACAAACGCAGTTGTTCAGATATGTGTTTTAGTTTATTATGTTACTTAATTTTAGATCTATTTTTAACATTTTCGTATATTCTTGACTTCATACTTTTTAACGGATTCTAATTTTTAAGTAATTTTTTATATATTCTGATCACACATTTTAACCAATGCGCTTAATTTTAAACTATTTATTATATATTTACAAGTGTAGCTACTAAAATACCGTTTTCATACATTATTTAATTTTAGATATAATTTTTAACATTTACATGCATTTTGACCGTTATCATTTGCAACACACTCTTAATTTTAGCGTAATTACTGTATATTCTAAGCGTATGCATGACTTTTTCTTTAATTTCAGATGTAAGTTTTAAGTCCTTTCGTGCATTTTATCCTTTACAATTTTGAACATCTTCTAAGTTTTAACTTCCTTCCGTATATTTGTAGCATTCATTATTTTAACTAACCAAGTTATTTTTAGTTTGAACTTTCCTATCAATATCTCGAATTTTCAGTTGCTTCCCGAATTTAGCGCGAGCGGGATATTTATGCAAATCGCATATATCTGATAGCAGTTTAAAAGGCAGGAGTTAACGAGAAAAAGAGACAGAGTCTTGGATTTATCGCCGTAAGGCTGTGCGCGCAAATAATTCCTCTGTGTAGTGAAAGTTCGCCTTCATAGGCAATTGCATTTACTAGTTCTTACTCATGAAATTCGCATTATTGCATTTCACTGAGAGTTAGGCTTCCCTCGCCGTCCTACTTAAAGTTAAACTTAGGTAATTGAATTGTTAACACGCTTTATTTCATATTATTTTAGTTCAGCCCAAGTAGTGGCTTACTCTCAAGTCGGAGAGTTGTAATTATTTGAATAAAAGGGTCCTTTAAACCCTCCTTCTGACTTGTAGTTCTTCAACACTAAAGGCCATAGACTAGATTTGCTCACTATCCTCCACATAGGGTTTCACAGCGAACGTTTAGCAAGAAGATTAAAAGATTACAGTTGAAACCTTACATATTCTCATACGATATGCATGGACTTTATTTAGTTTTAGGTGTAATTTTTTTACTTTCTTAGGACTTTTTTCTTCTATAGTTTCCTATATACTGTTAATTTATTTATTATATTTTCTGTTTATAGTACCATATTTATTTTATTAAATTTTGCATATTTTTCATATAATTTTACATGTTTAAATTTCTTAAACATATTAAGAACCGAGAGTTTTTTTAATTAAGCATTTTAACTTAATGGTCGTTAATTATTATTGTATATACAATTCATTGAATAGCCCATAATTAGTCTAGATGTTACAGTACTATTTTAATTTGCATGTTGTATAATTTCTCATTCATTAATAGTCTTACCGTAAATAATTCTACTATTTTACCTCAATTAGATAATATTAATTTCATTGACATTTTTAGCCTTTATTAGTTTCTGCATACTCAGATTTGTTTTCCTCTGAATGTTCTAGAAGGTAGGTCAAAAACTATATGAACCCTGATTGTACGCGGAGTAGTAGTTTTATCGTGAAGAATATCTTAAGTTCAGTAGCAGTGCTTGCAGATTAGCTTAAGAGCGATCGATCCAGTCCGGAGCTATTCTTTAGTGCTTTGCCGTGAGCCTGACTTTACTCTTATAGCCTGAAAGCTGTGTTGCTGATTATTTCAGCGTGTTTACCGTAGTTTTTTTGGCCACTGCAACGCGTCTTTGGAACTGTCCTGTGAAATTCTGGCAAATAAATTGTGTTTTGATTCTTATCAAGTATTGCTATCAATCACTGCAAATCCACAAACTCGTAGATCGCAGCAATATAATTAGAATATACAGGAATTATGTTAAAATTAAAAGTGTGTTGCAAATTACGAAGGTCAAAATGTATGTAAATGTTAAAGATTATATCTAAAATTAAATACAAAAACGCGTATTTTAGTAGCTACGCTTGTAAATATATAATAAATAGTTTTAAACTAAGCGCATTGGTTAAAAGGTGTGATTAGAATATATAAAAAATTATTTAAAAATTAGAATACTTTAAAAAGTATAAAGTTAAGAATATACGAAGAAGTTAAAAATTAGATAAAAAATAAAGTAACATAAGAAACTAAAACAAGTATTTGAACCACTGAGTTCGTAAAATACAGCAAATTCAATTAACATTAAGAATATTGATTAACAGGTGTAAGGTTTTAGTTAAACTAACCAAGTTTTATTTTAATTTAAATCTTTCTATCTCTTCTCTGTTTCAACTTCCCGTCAGAAGAAGCGCGCGTTTTCAGCTTATGCTAATTTGAAGTAGAGCCAAGTACTATTTAAACCAGAGGTAGAAACCTCTTAGTGTGAGAGAGCTTTTAGTCTCAGATCACGGTCATTCTGTTCGACGTTCGCCTGACCAGCTGGCAGCTAAAATTATAAGCCACAGTGCTTACTACGTGATTACTTATTGAAATAAATTGAAGTGCGCTAGTATTAGTATTTCTTGCTACGCACCATTTAGTTAGAGGCCAAACTCCGCGATTTAGCTCTGTGAGCAAGGATTTCATTAAATTTATATTTAGCTTAGTTTAAATTTATCTGATTGTTAAGTTAGGCCCAAGTGTGGTCTTTTACTTTCTGTATCCCTCCCGAGTCGGGAAGTGTGTAAATAATATTGATTTAATAAAAGAGGATTTTAAATCCCTTTCAAGTGCAGTTATTCTTCAGCACAGTATCTAACATCAGAACAAAGCTCATTTCAGCTCCCTGTTCCAGATCAGCACTTAAAGAAGTACTTCACAATGTTTGCCAAAAATACTCACAGAACACGCAGTCCTGACACAGGCACGAAAGAAAATTCTGTGTAAAATGAAATAAATAATCAAAATTATCAATATAATTAAGATTACGGAAAGTAAATACGGTGGTACGAACAGAAGGTTTACGAAATAAGGTAAAATTCAGAGTATGTAGGAAATTAAAAGGCTTAAAATATGCAATAAGAATTTACATCTAAAATTAAGACCTTCTGAATCAATCACTAAATTCGAAAACAATTGGTTAAGGGTAACGCTAAGGGTACATAGAAAATAATCACTATATACGTAGCAAAATAACTGGAATACAAAAAATACGAAGGCTAAAATTTGATTAGCAAAGGAAATTAGCGCCGGTAAATCAATAAAAGATAAATCTCTTATTAAACTGTGACTTCATCTTATCAACTAAGTTAAAAATCATAAAACATTTCTCCTTATCAGGTAGCCGTTTTATTCGCAATCCGCCTGCGCGTTTCGCCTGCGAGCTTGCACGGCGCACAACCTCCTGTTGGTGAGCTGTCACTTTCATACTACTCTTGCTTGTGTCATGCGCAAATAGAAACTCGAAAGCAGCAATTATGTAATCGAGCTATCAAGTCATTCAGTTTTATGATTTACTATCTGATCATTGAGATTTATTCACACATAGAAAATAATTAAGAATTGTAATTTTTTTTCATTGGTAGTAATATACTTCTTTTCTACAAAAATCGGAGAAAGTAAGTTTAATTAATCTTATGGAATGGAATGTTATTAATAGTTATTAAATTTATTTCTTGAATTCTCAAATTTCATTATTATCAGTAATCAAAATCATTTTGTGGCATGAACTGAAGAATGTTTCTGTATTTGATGTTGAAGAAAGTAAATTAAAAAAATAAGATACAGGATGCAAGAAAAAAATTTAGCAAATGGATCATTTTTGTGTGCATTTTAATGTGGCCAAGAAAAAACACTCACAGTGAAACCTTGGATTGCGAGTAACGTGGTCTAGTATTATTTTGCAAAATGAGAAAATATTTTTATTAAACGTAATAAATGACCAAAGTTTCGCGATATGAGAAATATATAAACAAAATCCGAAATCTGCTCTTATGGATAAGTTTGAAATATAATTAAACGGTTAAATGTAATCAGTAATCTCCCAGTCGCATTTCGAAAATTCTAAGCCTTACTTCGCTCCATCATAAGAGAGCTTCTATCATAAGCTTTACTTCGGTCCATCATAAGAGACATACATCCAAAACTGAATGTGAATACATCCAAAATTGAATTTATCCAAAATTGAATTTGAACTATATGAGCTTCATCTGTAACTTACTGATTCATGTCCAAAATTCGCTGCTAGAGAACAAAAGCACTGATCTAAAATTGAGAAGGCAATTAAAAATCATAAATAGATTAATACTTCTACTATATGAGACGAACAAGAGAGAATTCTAAAATATAATTTTAGCTTTTTGCAAAGCTCAAAATCTTCGATTCTAAGGATTCTAATTTCTATAGAAAAAGCTTTCAAATTCAGTAAAGGTTTAAATACACAGAAAGAAATGATGAAGCATCTTATTGGCCATAATTGGAAATTTAACACTAAGCATTTGAACTTAATATCAGAGCGAGAGAAAAAGCTGCATTGCTCAAATTTATTCTAACTCAGAATATTATCATTTCAAAAGTCAACAGAAGTGGCCAGATAGTTGTCATGGATAAAAATACTCCTACCGATGGTGTCACTAAACTCTTAAACGAAGGCCCATGTAATTCGATCTCTAAAAATCCTTCACCTTCTGACCTCTCAAAAACAAGACTGCGATTAAATCTTCACAAATTCTTTCGACCCACTTAAAAGAATCACTTATCCTGTCTATACGAATTGTGCCAGATTATATACTGTACCCAAAACTCATTAAAGGAGGTATTCCATTCCGTCCTATTGTGTCAAATTTAGTCACTGCGTCGTACCCGCTAGGTAAATACGTATTTAGTTTCTACATTTTCAACTTTATAAATAACACTAATTTTATCAAAATTTTATCGGGAAATACAAGCAGAATTTTTTATGTAAAATCATTTATCATCAGTGTTCCGGCTGAAGATACACTTAAATGCTTAGAAATGTGAATTCGAGAATTTCTCTTCTATCGAAATTGATGAGTAAATTTCCCGTACTCAAATCTGTCTAAACACATTCTGTTTTTCAAAACAAGTATTGCAGGCAGACTGAGGGATTAGGCATGGAAAGCCCTCGTAGACCCATACTTTTTTATATCTATGTGTATCATTATGAATGAAAGTTACCTGGAATTTTAAACTTTCCCGTGTGGTTTCTATGGCGGTACTTTTATCTTGTTTAAAGGTAAAAATAATATCTCTGAAGGAAAGCCTTAATACAATACTGAATGCAAGCAATTTTTAGCTGATATTTTAACAAACTGTTTTTGACGTAGTTCTGTCTCCAATACGTTCTTCAATAGTTTGAACTGTGGAGTACTTATCCAGCAAGAATACTACTACTGCAGGAAAACTTCAATACAATACTTCAGGCAACCAACTTACGCATTCTATGGGTATTCTGACAGACCGTTTTTAGAAGATTTCAGTCTCCAAGCTAGACCTTTCGATGGCTTAAACTGTAAAATTACTTCGTGAGTTATTAGACTGTACTTTTAAATTTTCAAATCACAAATATTTATATGTTTTGCTTGTTTAATTGCGCAGCCTAGATACCGGAATGCGGAACATTTAATACGCAGTTATTATGCTGATTTAAAGTTATAATAACGCAAAAGGAAATATAAGATCTTTAATAAAAAAAGCAATGCCATCAGCATCTCATTATTATAATACGTTTCTATATTATATGAAATTTTTTAAAGATATTACTGCAGAAGCTTTTTGTATATAAAACGGTGTTTAAAAGCAGATATCCTGCAATCATTTATACCTCAGAGTAGCAGTTAATGATTAAGCTTTTAAGCTCGACGTTCTAATGTTTATTAATATTTTTCTTTGAAAGTTTCAAATGCATATTTTTAATTAAAACTATTGTTGTTATTGATCCAAATATGGAGTTTTGTGATGCTTAGAGCATCTGGCCTCTCAGCACCAAAATAAATACAAGCAGATGTAAGCAACTGCCTGTGTAAGATTCCATTACAGCAGTTCAGGGTTAAACGTAGGAGTTGGATATTTGTTTCTCTCAAAGCTTCAAATGGGAGATAGTTAGTTAGCTAAAGCTTAGTTCTCTGTTTTTGTTTGTCTCTTTTATTATTGACCTGGATATGGACTTACATGATAAAACGCAGAGAGTCTAGCCTCGAACACCAAAATAAGTGCAAGTGAACTTCTTCACTGCGTAGTGAATTCCGTGGGAGAATGATCAGTTCCTCATAATATGCAAATATTTTTTTATATTTAATTTCAAAGCGAGATAAAATAAATTTTTTATTTAATTTTTTCTAAGGAAAATTGTTTGAGAGAAGTAAACTTAGTAAGAGGCTATTTTTTCTTAGAACAGAGACGAATGTGTACTTGTCGATTTCGTTTTCAGAGAAAGAGGGGAAATGTGTTGGCCCAGTGAGCCAGCTGTGTTTAAAGAAAAGTTTCAGAAACGTGGGAAAATCTACTTTTTCTCTATTTTGGATTCACTTACAATATCCAAGTGGAGACTAAGATACTCCTTCATGCTCCATGAACAGTGTATAGTAACTAAATCATGCATGATTGGAAGATTCATATATTTAATGAGTGTACATCTCAAAAATTGTAAATATCACCAAGAAAAGCAGGTAGAAAACATTTTTAAGCAGATAAAAATAACTTAAGTGTCGGGAATAGCAATTTTATTTTGAGAATTTACCGAAATCCAAAATTTAGAGTAGGGTGTCATGGCACTTGCAGGACACCATGACGTCCATACAACAATGCCACAGGTAGCCGCAATATGCACAACATCGTTTTCCTGTCCCTGTTTTCTTTGGTTTATTTTTAGAACGGGACGTTATTAAATAAGTCATAAGATATTTCTCCCACCTTCTTCGCATGCCTTCGTGGTGCAGTGGTCAGCACTCTGGGCTCGTATTTCAGAGGTCCGTGGTTCGAGTCCCGGCGAAGGTGTTGTTCATTTTTCATCTCTCCTGCTTCGAAGTAACCTTATGACTGTACAAGTTGTGCTCGAACAGGAACTATATAAGGTATTTATCCCGCTTTCTGCGCATGCCTTCGTGGTGTAGTGGTCAGCACGCTCGACGCGTATTCGAGAGTTCCGTGGTTCGAGTCCCGGCGAGGGCATTGCTCATTTTTCACACCTCCTGTTTCCAAATAACCTAATGACTCTACAACTGGCACCTGAACTAAAAGGGTGGCGGATGATGATTCTCCTCCACCAAGATTTGACGCTTGGGTCCCCTAATCCACAACCTCCCTTTAAAAGGGGAGTATATAAGGTATTTCTCCCATCTTCTTAGCGTGCCTTCGTGGTATAATGGTCAGCACACTCGGCGCGTATTCGAGAGGTCCGAGGTTCGAATTCCGGCGAGGGCATAGCTCATTTTTCATGGCTCCTGTTTCATAAAAATCCTAATGTCTCTACAACCTTTTACTTTCTTTTAATGAGTTTCGTAATTCCTCATGAACAAAAGAACCTAGCTTTATCAGCAAAAAGATGAACAAGGTGATGATATGCGTCCTCATCTGAATTGAATGTTATACCACCAAAGAAAGTCAGAAGCCGTAACATCAGGGGAGTATGATACACATGGCAGCACCTTTCAGCCAAACTTCAATAATTTTAATCAGTGATCCAACTTGTGTGTGGTCTTATTTCCAAACTCTTACCAACAAACCAAGAAATCAGTTCGAATGACTGTTATTGCAAAACGCCCAATTTCAACGAATCCGTATTTCAGAAAACTCGTATAGGAACTGCGTTCCATCAGCATCTTCTTCAGCTTTTCTCCGATAAATCTAAGTTCTTTTGTGAATGAGAAATTACGAAGCTCTTTAAAAGAAAGCAACATATTATCCGACAAATCGGGAAATACACAACTGACTAATCATTGTGCTTTAATATATTAAAATATAGCAGTTTTTAAGCTACTTACACTCATGTCCATAAATTAAGGATAATTCGGAGTCACGCGGAAATCGAACTCTAAAATAAATATATCACCTGTAAAATCATTACACACATCTTCAAGAATCATATGCAAATTTCAGGAAGTAACCAGGTGACACCGATGGTACGTCACAATGATGAGAGTGTAAGAGAATGATATATAAGGAATATAGGCAAAGAAGTAAAATTGTTCGCAGGCGCTTTACAAGCATTTCAGTGCAATAACCGAATAGTTATGACACAAAGGACGCATTTGGATGATTTTTTACGTGGTAGAATTATCGGCCGTCTGGAATGTGGTCTTACCCAACTGGAAGTATCAGACGAACTTGGAATTGCCCAGAGTGTCATGTTCAGGCTTTGGCAACAATTCCGAGTTGATGGTAATGTGAGTAGACGTTACAGCACAGGTCGCCCCAGAGTTACAACTCCGAATGAGGACCGGTATTTAGCAGCTACTGACAAAAGAAACAGGCGGAGCACAGCCTCAGACCTGTCTCGTCAGCTCTCTTCAACCACTGGTACGACAATTTCAAGGCAGACCGTGGGCAGACGCTTAGGGCAGATTGGTCTATATGCTCGTAGACCTGTCAGATGCGTTCCACTTACTGCAACTCACTGTCGCTTGCGGCTAGCCTGGAGTAGAGAGCATATGCATTGTGGACACCGCAACAGCGGGCTTGCGTGATGTTTTCCGACGAGTCCAGGTTTAACTTGCAGTCTGATTCTCGCCGGACTTTCATATGGAGAGCTCCAGGCACCCGTTACCACCAAGAAAACATCATTGAACGACACCGTTACGGTGGTGCAGGAGTGCTCGTTTGGTATGAAATTATTCTGGGTTCCAGAACTGACGTACATGTTCAAATTGGAACCATGACAAGGCAAATTAATCGGGACGTCATTCTGGAACAACATGTACGTCTGTTTCGGGGCGCCATGGGCGCACAATTTGTGTTTATGGATGACAACGCCCGTCCTCACCGTGCAAACATCGTAAGCGAATGCCTTCAATCGGAGGATATCACCCGTATGGACTGGCCAGCATTCTCACCGGACTTGAATCCAGTAGAGCACGTGTGGGACATGCTTGGCCGACGAGTCGCAGCCCGTCAACCTCCTCCTACATGTCTACCGGAACTTCGGAGAGCATTGCTTTTTGAGTGGTGAGACATGAATATCCCCCAAGATCAGATCGATAATTTGATACTCAGCATGCCTAGGCGTGTACGGACTGTATTGCATCGTCTGGGAGACATACAATGTATTAACAGTCATACCAACCATGTAATATTGGTTTTTTGTAAATAGGTTTTTTTTGTAATTTGCTCCAGGGAGAAAAAATCGCTAATTTTTTAATAATATCAAACATATAGCATCTTTTTTTGCTCTTTACCTTTTGTTTAATAAATAAGCTTTACAAATAAGTCAAATTTGTTTTGCTTCTAACTGTTCCTTTGCCTGATTTTGCATTATCCTTAATTTATGGACATGAGTGTAAAATAAAGGACCTTTGAAAAACATAGAAAAATACGTCATTACTTCTCAGACAACCCAATGTAGTACACAGAATTTTAATTTTGATTATCGTGCTTATTTCTAAGAAATTACATGCGCGGAAAGCTATACACTGTCTTTGTTAGTCAGTTTACTTTTAGTGGGTTATAACAGCTGTACTTTTCCGCTTTATCTTATGCTTCCTGTTAAATTATTTATGTGGTACCAATGATAACTGAATCAGCTGATGCTGCATCATGTTGATAAAGAGAAAAATAACAGAAAAAAGTGAAATCATGTGATAAAAAGATAAGGGCAGATAACGAGAGAAATATTCAAGGAATTTTTATTTGCAAATGGCGTTAGTTTGTCGCTACTTCCGTTTTTCAAAGATTCTGTTTTCGGCTTTGAATAATCCAAAGTTAGCAGTTAGTATTAAGTGAAATTTAAGTGCATTCTTTTTCATCTGACATATGGCATTCAAGCATTTGACTCTCGAATGGAATACTAACTTTTACGAATTCTCCCATTCAGCATCGAAATGGGGTCATAAGGCGGAGCTTTTTAGTGACTACTATGCAAGTTGCGAAGAGGGTCAATTCTGGTACTTCACCTTTACAACCTGGAAAAATGATCCTAATACGCTACAGCTTCGTAGAGTAAAAACTGGAGAAAAACTTGAAATAAAAGGAATGCTAACTCTGAAGTATAATTCTTCTCGCATATTCGATGAGATGACAGGAATCGATTCTATTATGCACACTGATAGCAAAAGCGTAGAGATCTTTTGCAAATCCAAGAATAAGCTAAAGTCCGAAGCAGTTAGGGTTGTGTGCGATATTTATTTTAGAAAATTAGGAGAAATAGAAGAAAAATCGGTGCAGACTGACGAATCTCCTGACCGTTCAATGAAAAAATTAAAATGTAGAAAATACGAACATTGAAATATATTTTCTCTATTTTTCTTGATGAAGTGATAGCAGTTGACACTATTACTCAATTGAGCCATCCGGTACTTCAAAACAGCATATGGTCTGAGCGACCGTATTAAGCAGGGATGCCTTCGTGAAGAATTTTATGAGAGAACCTGATTCGTATTCACATTACGTACGGAGGATACTATGCTGAATTCGAAGTGAACTGCAGTATTTAGCAGTCTTATCCACTCTGCTAAAGAGGAGTAAGTTATCCTCTAATTAATATTTTTGGAATTTCCCATTCTCTGGTCCTCTCTTCTGCAATCGGAAAAGCCAAAAACCTAAAGAAAATGACTGATTGATTTTAAGTGTTCGTATGTAAAGAGAACCTATAAAACACTGAGAATAAAAATGGATAAAAATATTGAAACTATAAATACTTAGGATATTTTTTTGTCTTTATCCTTTGCATAATTTAATGCTTATTACGGTTTATGTTATGCTTCATTTTGTGATAAATGAATGAATGAAGTGAATAAATGCACCAAAAATTGAAATAGTTTAAATTAACGTCTTTAAGTAAATTTTATTTTTTTATTTTTATGTGTATAAAGAAACATTAAAATGTTATAAATATGACTTCATTCAAAATATGTTTTAAACAATACTGATTCATTTCTAACTGTTTTGAAAAAAGAAATATACGTATTACTAATCCAAACATCTGTAACATTTATTGTATGTCACAGAAAAAAATCGGTATTAATTATTTTTATAAGAATATAAATTTAATGGTATTTTTTATCATTGTATTGCAATTGTTTATTGAAAATTTATGTTGTTTATTTAAAACTACAGTACTTTACCTTTTTATTCTGAAGAATCAAGTAGTGAATGAAGCTGCTGATTAATGTAAATAAAAATATAACTAACATAATATTTTAACATAATAAAAGCACGCATGTTTACGAGGTACTTTTAAATGTATAATTTATATATTTAATGCAATATAGTCATAAAAGTACAACATGCACATTTATTAGATTTCATAATTTTTTTAGTAATTTTAATATTTATTTTTATGGTTATTTTTTTCTTCTATAATGTATATACGTCTGAACATGTGAACATATGTATTTGTAGTTATGTGTATGTATAACGTAATACTGAAATAACGAATTATTTGTATTCATTTAACTTTCAGAAATCATTATAATCTTTCATTTATTTATTTCTATAACTAAATATTAATATATTTATAAAAATTTTAAAAATAAAATTTCTGCTTTTCCAATAACTAAATTTTACGAAAGCAATGTAACTGGCTCATTTCATCTTAATGAAAATTTTCAGGAGAGGCTATATGAGAACTTATTTGATGACTTTATAAAGAAATCAAAAATCAAATGCTTGAAGACGTGTACTGTAAAATTTCAAAGAATTTCCAAAGTTATTTTGGCCTTCCAAAGTTTAATAAGTATGTAAGTCAAGTAAGCAACGATTTTGTTAAAAAGCTATTGATATTCTTGATCATAAGAATTGTACCTAGTATAGCCACATCGGGAGATGAGTGTGCCGTTAACAGTTGAGTGATAAGACTACTTAACACTGGTAATTCCACTAGCCTCAAGTCCCAGCCAGATAATTCTTAAATGGCCATTTACATTGGGGTTTATCTGGGATAACTGAGCCAGTTCTATGCGTTGACTAGCTCCGCTATACTTGCAGGTTAGATTTTTCAATTTGCTGCGCTATGGGGAAACACCGGTTTCGGAGAGTTAGTTGTCTCCGTTAGCTCAGATTGATCCCAGTCTGAACGGTCCTAGATGTCTCCGTTAGCTCAGATAAACCGTACTGTGAACAGCCTTTAAGTGTCTCATTGGCTTCGCAACCAAGGATGAGGCTGCTAGAAAGAGTAAATGGCATTCATTTACTATTTTTTGTTGCATCACATGAGATTTGTCAAACTTTCAAAGTTTACAGCGCTTGAGCATTACTTTGATTAAAGCAAAATCATTGATAATATTTTGCTGCCGAACGCTGTGTACAAAGTAAAGTTATAGATTTGAAGATTTTCCGTAAGAATATAGTAGATACCGTAGAGGTAATACATTAAAATAAGTTTTGCAGCAAACCGCAGTTTCAGTTACTTTCTCGATATAAAAATATACCAATAATCTGCAAACAATGCTCACAGTACGATGACTAAAATCTTTACGAATAAATAAACTTATAAAAAAAAACTATTGTTGAAAGATTTCAATTATAATGACAGAATGTATGAGCAAGATTTTTAAGTAGCTATCATGGAGGTAGGAAGTAAGGAGAGGTCCCTAACCGGTTTTCCCCATACACTGCTTTGAAGCACTGGCGATCCCTGCGTAGTGACCAAAACATTCGGTTATTTACCATTAAGATCAATGGGTTTTGACACGATCGGATGTGAATATTTTGTAATTACGTCGTAAATATACGTATAAATGTATATATTTTCTTTTTCTACAATATTTCAGAGTCCTAAGTGTCTGAAAGAATACATTTTTAAACAACATTTCATTCTGAATGGAATTAAATGCTATACTTTTTACAGAACAGTTTCTTCAGAACGGTTTAATTTGAATGAAATATTTTCACAAGTTTTTGTTCATTACATTAGAAAAAAAATATAAGGTAATTCGATTTAATTCGGTTAAGGATTACAAAAATTAAGATCAAAGTTTATTGTATTATTAATATTAAAATTATGCATTATTTCTTTTCTATTTATAGAGCTTCTTCCTAAAATACTTTTTCAAATAATGACATGATTTTTTAGCTTCGGAATCATCTTTTAAGCGAAAACTCTAAGCCAATTAATAATTAATGCTCTATTCGGTTCATTGCAAATTACAGCACCTTTTATTTTAATAGTGAAATATGTTAAATAGTACTTAACTTTCTCTGAAAGGGAATAAAAAAAGGATTTTTTCTTAAATATTATTTAAAACTTGCAACTGACTTATTATAAAACGTAAGGGAATAATTCTTTTAATTATACTTATCAGTTTTTTACCTTTAATTTCAACAATACATATTCTAAAACTCTTCTTTATTACTTTCTGAAGTACGCACCTGATAGAATTTGCTTTACAATACCTTTTAACAGATTATTTTTAACAGTGCTTTCCGACACGAACAATTCTTGCTTAAATAGTTTTATAAACGTATTTGTCAACAGGATTTCAATTTATGTTTACAATTCAATGTTAAGGTTATTATGTGTTTAGATAATATTTATAATCATCATAAATTTAGATGCATTTAATAATTAGATTTCTTCACACTAACTTTCACAGGAACTTATGAATAAATAAATCCTTCATTTAAAATATATTTATAAATAATTTAATAAATATTTACGTATTTTCAGTAAATAATTTAATAAATATTTACGTACGCAGATGCATGCTTTTTGCAAGCATAGGCATAAATACCCATACATATTTCATATTTTTTATTTTAGGCATGTACAAATCTTTAATTTCTGTGCATTCACTATATTTTTACGAGTAAAGTAATTTACAATAATTTAGCACATACCAGAAATATTTACATGAGGAATTAGTATAAATATAATTTGAATGAAAATTAAATGCATTATTTTTAATATCCTCTCAAAAGTCAGTTTTTCTTCGAAATTCCTCCGAGATGGCTTCTGTTCCTTTAGGCAAACAGCCCTTGCATGCCTTACCCTATTTAATAAAAACTTAACCTAACCTATGTGCCTAATTACAAATATTTTAACTTGCATAATTTTATAGCATAATAGCCATGAAGTTTCTTATTTATATTACAATAGCCATCAAGTTTCAAACTTTTGACTTAAAACACGTTTTAAGGATACATTCATTATCAAATTCAAATCTTCTAGTAAATATATTTTGGCAGAGCACTCAATACCTCTTTTAGCGATTTTATCCAGTTTAATAATTCACTGATAATGTAATAAAAAATAAGTATCCATTTCCCCTTTAAACATTAACCGCAATTTTCAAGGTACCGTAAGGTAATTTTCATTCTTTAAGCATAACATTTTTGATAAAATCTATATTTTTGTAATTAAACAGCTTAGAATTTTATAAAACAAATTCATAATCAAAATCGCTGTTGTTAGTTATCGAAAAATAACCAAGACGTGATTTTTGCGCAAATGTCACTAATTATACAAATTGCTATTATCCATCACACAATGAATGTTTCTTTTATGTGGAAGCGTCCCGTTTTTCGATTTGTATGGAAATGTCGTGTGTCGAAATCTATCAGAGCGCTGCCAAGGGAGCTTCTGAATGTAAACAAAAAACACCCAATCTGGAGACCGAAACCTTGGAGCAGTGCTTCACTCTCTGTGCAGGCTTATCTCCTCCTTCCTTTCTTACCTCCATGGTAGCTATAAAACAAATGCATATTATGAAAATAAATGTGATACAAAATATAAATAGAACTTTTAGAGTAAAACGTACACATATGACACAATACGTTTAGAGATATTATTTCAGTGTCATAAGAGCAAATCCGAGAATTGCCCATTGCAGCGTTTTCGAAGCCCTTGTCTGCGATACCAATTTGCACTACAGGCTGACTGCGTGGGTAATTTTTGTGGCTTTTCCCACGTTTATCCACGGATACGAGTAAATCTTCCTTAACATTTAATTCTAAATTTGTTTTACTTCTAATCTATTAATTTGAATGAGTTCTTTCAGAAACTATTCAGTTCATAAAAACAAATTTTTAAAAATAATTTTAATTGCACTTAAGCGGAATAATAATTTTAAACTTTCATTTTACCTCGTTTTCATTACTCACACGCACACACTTTTACAAGGCATTATGTCAAATTTCAAGCAAGATTTCTCGAGTTGAGAATTTAGTAATAGAAGTGCGTCATTAAATTTATTAAATTAAATTTATAAAGGAACTGCATTGAATCTTGGTGCTCATCTTCTCAATGTTATTTCACAAAATATTTAAGCAACCATTCAGTTTTTTAATGTATCTTTATCAGAACACCCTCTTCTTAGTGTCAACTTCGCACAAAGACCTATAGCAGCCCTACGTAGATACAAAGGCTGAAACAGAACAAAGAAAACCCACCAACTGCCTGATTTTAGATTTTGCTTTTCGTCTCAAGAAGATGAGTGCTACAAAAAGCCATTTATCTTTATTATTGGGATATTTCATCGAGACTTCAACCCTCTATTTTCGTTTATGACATGTTGTAAAAATTGTGCATACTAAATAAATATTAAATTAAAAATCTGGTATGTGCTAGTAAAAAGGAATTTCTTTTATAACTAAATTATAGTTTTATAATGCTTAGAAGATTAATGAGTCAAAATCTTGTTTATTTTCCACAGGAATTCAAAAATTTCCAAGTACTAGAATATATGTGTATATCAGTTTTGAACTACATAAAACCGATAGATTAGTGGCATACAGAAACTGATTATATGTACATTTATATATGTTACGGGGAAACACCGAAATCTGGAAAATGTCGATTTTCACCGCTGAATGTCAACATTCACATAGTCGCTTGGTGTATGTCCGAAATATTTTCCAAATACTCTTATTTCTGACTTACGCCAGTGAATGTCGACATTCACCATGTACTAATGGTGAATGTTGAATATATGAGAATATTATATTTTCTTCTCCGTAATTCAGTTGCGAAAAAACACACAAGTACTTAAAACACACAATACATTCAAAATGAGAAAGGAAAATAATAGAAGTTAAAAAACTTACTTAATTATACAGTACGTAGTAAATGAGAAAATAAAATAATAGTAATAAAAAACTTACTAAATTATGTGATTCAAATCTGATTAATTGCGACAACTTAAATTATTATGAGACTTTGAATTGCACAAGAGGCCCTTGCTTTTACAACTGCATTGATGGGAAACAGCCAGTCGCCTCTCTTTTCGACCTACACCAGAGCATATCTGTGATTGTCGGCATATCCGTGAGGGTCCGAATGTACAACAATGCAATGTTATATTCGATCTTTCACCGACGTATTTGGTGAACGTTGACATTCTCCGGTGAAAGTCGACATTCTTCAATTTCGCTCTTTCACAGTAAAATATACACACACATAATAAGTTTTTTGATTATATATAGATATATATATATAATCAAAAATATATATAATCAAAATTATAAATATATAAATCAAACTGTCAAATATCGGATTTGCAGCGCACCTTAAATAATAAGTTTTCTTGCCTAAATATTAACAAATCGTCTTAGAAGTATACATTAGTTTTAACTTTCAAATTTACCATTTTAAGTAAATACTTCTAATTTAATTTAAAAAATTTTCTTGATTAAATCTAAAAAATAAGATTTGTTAAGCGATTATAAATTCACACCAATATTATTGTAATAGATGCCTTAAGCGTTCCATTTTTAATCGTTGCAGTTATTTTAAAGTTAGTTAATTTTCCTACAAATTCCATATTTTAATAGTAGAAATGTTTAAATATTTATTTATTCTATTTCCCAATTACTATAACCATATTTCACTCTTCTCTTCCTTTGACTTTCGAACTCCCTTTACTTCGAATTTCAACTTCCTCTTCATCCATTTCTTTTTCATATATTGTTGTATGGTATTCCAGTTTTCATGTATCTAAAATTTGTATATTGTTGTATTGTACTTATGCCAACTTACATTTAAATAATAATTTTCATAAGCTGTTGCATCATAATTCCAGTTAACAGAAGATGTTTCTACCACCTTGGTATAGATCAATCTTGAATATGCAGCTAATTTTCCAATCTAGTTTCAGGTTTAATTATTTATAAAATTAATATCTTCAGGTTTAATTAATTATAAAATTATTTATTTCAAATTATTTGTAAAGAAAGATGATTGCTAAAGCACGCTGTTTTCCGATTTATAATATATCTCATTTATATTTTTTATAAAATTTTGCGGCAATATTGGAATTAACAGTAAATACTCCTAATACTATGCATTTAGATTAAAAGTATTTTAATTGCCATTTTCTTCACTGATGCTTTTATGTTACATTCCTAATATTTCGTAATGACATACTGATAAGTTTAACTCATTTACCAAACATGTAAATCTATAATTCAGCATGCTTTTATGCTTACGACGAATATTTTATCTTTTCTTTTCTTTAATATATTTTTTAACATATAGCATCTGATAAGTCTAATTTCAAGAGGTCGTACATGCAGGCTGTAAAGTCACTAAACATTGGCAGTTCGACCGGAATTTCAAATCCTAGTGATTCTCCAGCTCTTTCTTTCTCTGTACATATTTAATACGGAAAATTGTATTGTATAATCCTCGGTTTACGAAGTAAAAATGTTTAAAAAATTTAATCTTTAAAAAATACTACAAAAATTTTACATATTGGTAATTTTCGCCTTTATCTTAGTATATCGCTTTACATATCCCATTAATAAGAAAATAGTAAATAAAGAAATAAACCCGGTTTCTATGATTGATACCTTGATGCTAATTATACTCATGTTTTTTAACAGACTTTATACGGATATCAATAAATTATGGATTATTTCTCCATCTAATTTGCGTAATATGTTTATTCTGGAATTTCCTGAAAGCACTATCCATTAACATGCTTATTCCGGAACTATACTTTAGTACCGATTAATCGGTCGAACGCCAGTTAACTGTATTAAATTTTCATATCTAGTTTAGACACTAGCCGCCCAACCGTTAGCGTCGCTTACTGCCGTGCCGAAGAGTCCGGGTTCGAATCGCGGAGAAGGCATGGATGTTTGTAAATGTATAATGTCGGTGCAGAATGGCGGCACTAAATATGCGGCGAGCCAAAAGTCCTCGCGTGGAAGGGAAGAGGGGTAAGAGACCCTCGGACCCGTCCCCCCGGGGTGTTCTCCATCAAAATTGGGGGGCGTAACTGAGCTAAATCGCACTGTCACCTGTAAGGTGCTCAAGCATGTTGCCAACGACAGGCGTAAAACTAGCGCTCCTTGCCACGAGGAATTTCGTGGGCTTGGGCTGATGTTACTGTCAAGACAAGTGAGCATAAGTAACAACAACAACAGTTTAGAATATTAAATCACTAATAGCATTAACAGATGTAATTTATAAGAAAGATAATTCGTATGCTTTACATGTATCTAATTTATAATACTATTATAACACTATTTTCTCTAGTACTGTTATTAATAAAATGCTTTTCCGATGCTAACAAGTGTGTTTGCTAGTACCTTTTATTTTCTATACTAGCTCTTACATTTATGACTATTATTCAAGAACCTGTTTAAGATTAGCTATTCTTTATCTAATCTGATTAAATAATAATGAAATCTTAATTACAAGCAAAGATTATCTTATAAGAGTAATTAGAAGAAAGATTAATGAAGTAATAATAGTAAAGGATATCTATAAGAACAACTAACGACTATCTAATAAGAAAGTAAGTAATTATCTAATAAGAATAGTAAGTAAGTAATTATCTAATAAGAACAATTAACTCTTATTAGATATTCTTTACTTGTTTTTGTGATATGTAATCCTATTTCTCCATTTTTCGTTTCCTACCTTCTGCTTTTGGCTTCGAAAAATAAAACTAGATAGTAACCCTTAGCTTTTTGAAAGCGAGGGGCCTTCTTCGGAAGAAAAAACTTTTTCGCGCAGTTGGGCCGTGGGCAGGGCAAACAAGGGGGAAGGGACTTTATTTCGCGCAGTTGGGTTATACCGGTTTCCAGAATCAGTGTCGCAGCTACAGAAGTAAGTGATATGCCGAGAAACACATGCCAGTTAAATCATCTACGCTGTGATGCATGTATTGCAGCTGGCAATCATTCATTTGCACTGTTTTTGTAAGTATCAATCATTAGCTCTTGTAAAAAGCCGTAACTTAAATGACTTTTCGTTCTTCATGTTCTTCGCAATAACTACATTTCTGAGTTCATATGTCTCTTCCCACCTCGAAACGCGTCGCTTTTGCGATGATCTATCACCACTTATAGTTGTGACCATAAATTCTATTACACAATGTATACCGCTTGAGATTTGGCAAATTTTGCTTTCATGAAGGGGAAATAATTTCTATCGAGAAGACCTTAGAGCTTTATATTAGGTACAAGTAGCAAAACAGCGTTTTCTTTCACATTCCTTTCCCTGAATTGTAATTATGTAAGAAAATTTTAGTATTAATCCTGAAAAAAAAAAGCACCTTTGGGAGTTTATTGCAATGTGTTGTGAGTGGGAGAAAAAAGTTAAAATAAATAAGTGATGCAAACGAAAAATTTCAGACTGCAGTTTAAATCCTTAAAGAAGAATTTAGCATCTGAAAATTTTGAAAATTAAAAAACGTATTAAAACAATTAAACAAACAATTCAATTTCCCAAAAGCCCAACTTCCCCAAAACAGGCAGCCGAACTGCCTAAATGAGAGATCACCGCTCAAATATTAAAAAAAATAATTTAAGAAAAAGCAAAGACCTGTAGTAATTGTGTTCCAGCTACATAATATATTATTATTATTACATCCTTTATTTATCCCAACAATATGTAAAATCTGCTGTATTACAGATATACACAAGGTGGTTATAAATTAATTTTAACTGTTTGAAGGCATCTGCAGCTGAACAAAAAGGGTCGCTGATGAGAGAGATTTGGTGCTGCTGACAGATTATGATAAGCCCCTGCTGTTGCGCTAACGATTCTTGTCCGAATGGAAATCGACAATTATTGGCCTTGGAAAATATCGTGAGGAAATGAGGCTGATTTTTATCTGAATCATTGGTTCCATTAATACTCACAACTCTGAACGGCCCACAATAATCCATCGAGTGCTGTTGTATTCTGCAAAACTAACCGTGTAGTATAGACTCACGGCCGATTGCATAAGTGGACCATACGTTTTTGGAAATATCATTCCTGCATGTCCTGTTACCTGCACATTGCTAATGAGAAATATCAGCAAATGAGACAAATTTTTGACGTTCTTGAACTATAGCTACAGCAAGTTTACAAACTGTATAATTTTACGCAAAATGGAGCACTGACACATAGTCTACAGAATTTTTACTCCATCATTTCGATAATGAGAGAATTTTCAGCCAATATTTTCCGATAGAATGGCTGCCTCGTTCACTTCATGTGACTCAGTTCATGTACATCACTTTATGGACTGAATGAATCTGCAATTCCGGACATCACTTCATGTTACTTCTAGCTGTTGGGGTACCTTAAATCCGTTGTCTATACTGGTGGCGCTACAAACCCGAGTTCTTTGAAAGATATTATAAGACGGGCTGGTACAAATATCCAAACTGGCGATTTAGACGCTGTAGTAGAGAATGACTTACGCCAGATGCAATATCTTGTACGCAAGGAAGGTCAGCACATTGAAAATGGTGCATGTATTCCAAGGAGCCCTAATGTTGATTAATAAAAGATTATTTTCTATGAGTTTCGTTTTGTATGTGTCTTTTTTATTACTGTGAAACAAAAATTAGAGACACTTTGCGTAATCCATTTTCCACTCTTACAGTAATTGAACCGTTTTCGGTTCGGACAGAGTTAAAAATCTCTCCTATCCGTGACTTTTGGTGCTTTTTTTTTAGTCAAAGGCGCTTTGTCCCTGAAGGACTATTGTTTTCGTTTTGTGATTTTGTGTCGGAAACATTAAATGTCGGTTCACTTTTCAAACTGTTGCCACCAAATATTACAGCCCTGTATTATATTTAAAGAAATTAAATAATGAAGAATCTGCATAAATATATGCTTGTTTCTCGCATTGTGATAAAACGACGGTACCTAGAGCCATTGAATTTTCAATGACGTAGTCCAGCTGCGAATATGGGCATCTAGAAGCCCAAATTTGGAATTTATTTTATTATCGATTTCATATTTTGTAAAACTTTAACGAAATATTAAAAAAACACCCCTTTGGACGTAATTTAGAATCTGAAACCTTTCAGATTTTTATTAGTCCAAAGGGGCTTTATCTCTGAAGAACTATTGTTTTCGTTCTGCAATTTTGCGTTGATCACTATAAACGGCTGTATCACTTTTCAAATTGTTGCCACAAAAGTTATCGCCCTGTATTATGTTTAAAAAAATTAAATAATGAAGAATCTGAATAAATGTGTGTACATTTCTCCAAATGTGATAAAACAACGGTACCTAGAGCCATCAAATTTTGAATAACGTACGATTCCACCCGAATATGCGCATTTGGAAGCCCGAATTTGGAATTTGGTTTGTTATATATTTCATATTTTAGAAAACTTAAGCGAATTTTTGATGAACAAACTCAACGATTTAAAAGGGAGCAATGGCAACACTCTACGGAGAAAAACACCTTCTTATCTCCAGCGCGCGAAACTATGTATCGGAAATTTTTAAGACATGCTTATTTTAGATTATTTTGCGACATTGCTGTTGAACTGAATTTTATGGTTTAAGTGCGAAGAACATGATATTTAATAAATAAAGGTAACACACAAAACGTTAAAAAAACTTTGGACGTAATTTAAAATCTGAAACCTTTCAGTATTTTTTTTTTTATCCAAAGGGGCAATTTGTCCTGAAGGACTATTAATTTCGTTTTGACATTTTGCGCTGAAAACTATAAACGGCGAATCACTTTTCAAATTGTTGCCACCAAATATTAGAGCCCTGTATTATATTTAAAGAAATTAAATAATGAAGAATCTGCATGAATGTATGTATGTTTCTCGCATTGTCATAAAATAACAGTACCTAGAAGCACCAAAATTTGAATAACGTAATCTTCCATAGAGTATGGGCATGTGGAAGCCGTAATTTGAATTTGAAATTTGTTTTATTATCGATTTCATGTTTTGTAATACTTCAACGAATTTTTGAATTAACAAACTCGACGATTTCAAAGCGAGCAATGCCCAACACTGCACAGGGAAAAAAAATTATCTACAGCGAACAAAACTCTGTATCAAAAATTCTAAAGATGTGCTCATTTAAAAGTTATTTTGCGATATTGCTGTTGAACTGAATTCTATGGTTTGAATACGTAGAATAGGATATTTAATAAATAAAGGTAACGCACGAAACGTTAAAAAAAGGCCCTTTGGGATGTAATTTAAAATCTGACTTTGAATTCATTTTTTTATGCCTTCTACAGTCTGTATAGGAAACTTGTTTTTATTCCATTGACTAAGTTCAGCTACGAATGGTTTTAGACAGGGAAAGCAATTCTATAACCATCGTGCATATCCTAACTTATATTAGTTAGATAGATACATCACTAACATTGCAGTAAAAACTCAAATGGTTAATTCTTAAAAAAGTTAATTCCTTTTAAAACCCTTAATATGTCAATGATTAACTAATTAAATTTTAAGGATAAATAAACAAATAAACTAGCTTATGTTCTGCCGAAGAGAAAGATTTTGATAATGACTGTGCGTGATGACGCATCAGTTTCCAAGACATAGTAATGTCTACAAATTGTCTTTTACAATAACGTATTTTACATGTTTATGGAGAAGAATACAGCTCCTTTGTAGCAAAATAAAATTAACAACATAATGTGTCTAATTGGTTGTATCCCTTTTTTTAGAAGGAAACTGAGATATTTTGTTATTTTACGGATGCAGAATTTCAGTTTGCTTAGCAAACTTCGAATAAACCAATAAAATTAATATTTTAATATACGTATATTATATTTAAAATGGCGAATAAAAATGTATAAAAGCGAACAAGTTGTTAGCAACAGAATTAACTTTATTTAACTAAAGTGAATATTAGAATTTTCAGGTATCTACAGCATCTAATAGTGGAATATGTATCTGATCGTAGAATGAAAAATTTACTTGTATAAAATTTATTACTAATTTGTAGATATTGTATTTTTATAAAGGTATATTTGTACAGGTTGTAGAGATATTAGGTTATTTTGAAACAAGTAGACGTGAAAAATGAGCAGTGCCCTCGCCGGAACTCGAAGCTAGACCTCTCAAATACGCGCCAAGTGTGCTAACCATTGGACCACGAAGGCATGCAGAAAGGAGGGAGAAAATAGGCGACTGGGGCTTAGCGGATTCAATCGCCAAATCCTGGTGGTGAAGAATTATCATCCATTACCTTTTTAGTTCGGCGCCACTGTAGAGACATTAGGTTATTTTGATGCTAGAGACGGGAACAATGAGCAATGCCCTCGCCGGGACTTGAACCCTGGACCTCTCGAAATACGCGTCGAGCGTGCTAACCATTACACCACGAAAGCAAGCAGAAAAGAACAAGAAAATACCTTATAAGATCATTCTTGCATTTCAAGATCAATAATGTGGAATTTATTAAAAGCTTGATTAAAGGTCCTTTTGTGTGATATCTGGAATCTATAGAAATCATTTACCAAATGAAAAAATCAATGTAGTTAGATCTTCGTCTTTGTAAATCTGAAAGCCTCAGGCATTTGCCACAAGATTCAAAATTAGTTATCCATTAACTAATATCTCTCTCTCTCTATATATATATATATATAAATGTTTAACTAAATTCAAGAAAAGCGCATAGAACGTTTTAAAGGTATGTCATTTTTTCTCTATTGGCGAAAGTAGGATGTGTGATAAATGCCAATTTTCCATATTTAACGTAATATACAGCTAAAGCTAAGTATTTGTTAGCCTTTGTCCAGATCTATTCTGTCAAATGCAGATTCAATTGACATACAAAGACAGCCAATCAGATTCCCTTATTTATTGACGCAATGTAAATATAGTATAAAGAAATCGAATTCAGTATTGTTTAGTTTTCTTCTTATGCGTGCAACCAGCTGCAGACTTGACAGAAGAAGAATGTCAGTTCAAGGTCATTCCTTTATTTATTGTGATTCTCCATATGTGTATTGTCAGCTACAGATCTGGCAGAGGAAGAATGCTAATCAAAAATCGTTCCTTTGTTTATTGTTTCAATGCATACGTGGCATAAATGTGAAAACTGTTGGAACAGCTCGCTTTATAATTGTAATAACGGCAGCTCTGGAAAGTCATAATAAATAGAAAGATCTAATAACAGCAAGCTGAGAATGAATTTCCTAAAGAGCATCCTTTGCCAGCTATTACTTTTCACTTGTAAGTGGAAACTCGTTTTCCTATTCAAATGTTATAAGATTATTTTACAAATTATTGCTGATAAATTTTGCTATCGAGAGTAAAATTAAGGTACTGACAACTGGTTCTCACTTCTCTCCAGTGATGTCGTCTAAGAATTTAACGTTATCTGGGAACCAGCTGAGATATAAATAAAATGAGAATTTATATTTTAGGCGAAAGAATCCATTTAAAAAGCGATTCCATCTAATTAACACTAATCTGGATCAAAATAAAGTAGTAACTTAAGTTTTGTTTTAATAGGTTTATTTGAAGCATTTAGACCTAATTTAATAATAATGTGGCTCTTTGGCCAAAATATTTAAAGTCTAAGCATTTAGACTTTAAATATTTTGGCCAAAGAGCCCATACTGGTGTTTAAAGAAAAGGCTGCGGACAGTGAATGTGTTTCAATATAATTCTCATTTTCAGAAGTGAATTCTAACGTGAAAATAAATACATTTTTGACAGCTAACTATCAAATAAGATCAATGAAGCTGTTTTACATCCTTAAGCATTTTGTTTAAATCTGAGCTGTTTACTTTAAAGTGGAGACTTTTAAAACTGCTTCTAAATGATCATCGGTGATACTAGATAGTAAAATTATGGTAGAGAATGTTTCAAGGTAGAAAATATTATTGTTGCTCTATATGGCTGGACACCTGCAACGTAATGCATTCGCCTGGAATGGTCAATACTGCTTCTAAATGATCATCAGTGATACTAGATAGCAAAATTTTAGTAGAAAATAGCAGAGAATGTTTTATGGTAGAAAATATTATTGTTGCTTTATATGGCTGGACACCTACAACGTAATGGATTCTCCTGGAATGGTCAATACTTATCGGTTATTTAGCTTTCTCATTACCGAAAATGTTGCTCTCGCTGCAGTACAAGGGGCGCCCGAATAACATCCCTGAGTAAGGGGAAGTTCCCTACTAATTTTGATGTAGAACTGCCCGGAAAATGTATCCTAAAATTTCTCATCCTCTTTCTTTACCACCAAGACTGTTGAGAGGATTTTCAGTTTGCCAGTATTTAAAGTGCCCCCATGCCGTACAGACATTATGCGCTTACAAACATCTAAGCTTTCTCGGAGATTCGAGCCAAAAAAATTCTATTCCTCTGTGATTGAAACGATCTGATTGTAGTTAAGATGTTTGTTACTGAAATCACCGCCAATGAACGAAAGTAATAGAGGGTAATCCCCTACTGGTGCCAAAAGGTTTTTCATTACAGTAAAGAATTAAATAATTACTTAAAACACTAGACGCTTGTGTGGCCAGCCGCCTAAAATAGTTGTTATAAAAAGGGAAAAATGATACACTCTTATTATAGCGGAGACCATAGGATTACGCGAAGATCTCAGCTATGATTTTTCCAAGCTCGTGAAGCAATATTAGTAATACTCACATGTGGTTTCCTAAGAAAATTTTCAATAATTATAATGACATGGCCATATTTCCGAAATTACTTTCAATAATTTATCAAAAACATCATTTTTTTCGAAGTACTTTCTTTAGATAAATTCCGAAAGATGTGATTCGAGGTGATGCCAAGCCGCGCTTCGCTGATTTTCATTACGCCACTTAACTAAAACTCACATTCTTTCTACATTTTGTGTATGAACACACGTTGCTGGATCTATGAAATTATACTGCTGTTTTACAGTGAAGTCACTGTAACCAGATTCTTCAAGTTGGAAAGTTTTATATCCCTTCCAACAATCTGAATAGATCATTGATGAATCTTGCACAGGTTGCATAATTTTCTTCATAAGTGCACCAGCATCTCGAATGCGAGATTTGAACGACAAAGCAATTGCCATCTTCTTGACATTTATTCCTTCAAAAATCCACTGTTGTAGGAGTATTCTGCCGCGGTTGTTCTCACGTTGGACGATCAAACTTGCATCAATTTATCGGGATCGCCTATTCGCCCTTTGAATCTCTGCATCAGATGTAAGAATCACACTTTCCGCGTATAATTGCTCCAACAATTTTCACGCATTAAGCTGTTTGTCACACCATTTGGTGGACGTTCAACTCCTTTACCCATGAACAAAAAAATCTAATAGCAGTGGCGAACGATATTCTGGAACCGTTGAATCAATTTCCAGCACGGAGGCCGTTCTTTTCGCCATTTTTAACATTCCACCTCCAAATGATTTCATCGTTAACAAAGATTTCACCGTTGCGTTCATTTTTGAATCTTCGTTTATCAGAAAAAGATAGCTTTTTTGAAAACAGAATGTGTGGCATCCACCTTTTTATTTGGTAAATTAAAGACTTTTAACAGCATATTCATAAAAAGGGAAAGGATTATTTAAAAAAAAAAACAATGCGAAATCGAAAACTTGAGCAAAAATTAAACACGATGCTATTATAAAAACTTTTCTTGGGTTATATCTCGGTTAATTAGCGATTCAATCTCGAAGCCGCTGTAATAAGGAAGTACCGAAAAAATATATATAATGACTTTAATGAGTCCAGCTTCTAATCTTAAATTACAAAATGCGAAGAAAAAGTGTTTGTGATGGGAACGCACTCAGCTTGATCAATGTTTATTAATGCTTAACGAAGTTTTTACCCGAAACAATGTGTACAGTGAAATTTTTGATTAATTTCATTAGCAGATTTATTTTTTTAACTTTACTGCTCATTGTGGAGAAAAGTATGAGTTATGTTTTAAAATAAAATAATAAAATAATTGGTCAACCTTTGTTTAATTGTTTATTTATTATTTAATTTCATTTAATCTTATTACCAAGTCTCAAAATCTACAAACAACTTTAAGTTAGATTTATTTTCTATTTTTAAGTCTCCTATTCCTACGGAGTCCATATCGTAGCGAGTTTTATGAATTCGCTTATTCGATTAGTTAGAGAATCGATGGCTTATTAGCTAATAATAGAGAGGATGAACTGCGTTTATCGCTTTTAAATCGCTTTCTTTGTTAATCAAAGAAAAATTAACCATTTTTGCTGAATAGTAATGTAAGGTTTATCCTAATTTTATTAACATTCATTTTAAGTTTATGCACCTATCCTATCTTTCTAGTTTCAGATTACAATTTCCTACCAGAATGTAATTTTAGAAACGTAGTGAATGCAAATGAGTAAGAGTACTATTTAATTCGATGTTTCATCGACTTCGAGAGAGAGAGTCTGATTTCCTGACTAGCGCGCGTTTGCCATTTGGCTACGTCTCTCTTAGATATTGCTACGCTCGGCCATACTTTAGGCCCTTGTTTGGCTTCGATTTAATTAATATTTAGGGGCCAACTACTTAGAATACTGATAGCTTCGGCTATATCTTGCAGTTAGCTTTACTTAAGCTTAATTTAGTTTAATTTTATAATTCTTTAAGTTCAAGCCCAAGTAGAGGCTTTGTTGTATGTTCCGAGTTAGGAGCTGATTATATTTATTCTGTTTATTTTATTATTAGTTAACTCTTCTTAAGTATTACGTATTTGTTCACACACTAAAGCGATTATTCGCTTGTTAGTGTTTGTGGGGTTCAAAAATTGAACATTGAATTAAATAAGTAAAACACCACAGTTCTATCGGTATATAACTGTAATTGGTCTGATGTCTATATGTAACTTTAACTGTGTATGGCTTCCAGCAATTTCGGGAAATGGAATGTACTGGAAATTTCTCTGCGGCTGGGATAAAACAATATAATATCGGAGACAGCATTATTTCCTAGTTTTTAATTTAGAGTTCGCAGTATTGAGACATCTCCAAGCGAGCTTCGCTCTTTGAGTGCGCTTTGCATTTTCTTGTCTTTAATAGTTTCAGTGGTATCAAGTTTTACCTACTGGTGTGCTGTGCCATACTGAGAAGAACTGTACAAATACATTTGTGAAAAGTTTCAGATTTTTTAAAATGTCAATTTGGGGTGTAGAGGCTTGTGTTCTTAGGTAACATCAGATGTAAGAAAATTCTAAAAACTAACAGCGAATTTTCGCTATGTCTTGTAAGTACCACGGAGACAGAGAAAGGGTGTAAAGGACCCTTTTATTTGGCTGAAATAAATGTTAACAGACGGCACCACTCGTCCTTACAAAAGCCAGCAGTTGTGGTCTAAATCAAAGATAATTGATGAACTGGAACTAAGACGAGTAAGTGAGTCTAACCACTGCACAAACAGAATAAAGCGCAAGCTGGTTCAGACCTATGCTTAGCGTAACAAGCCTGGTGGTGAGAATAACCCAACGCCGTAGAATGTTATTCGCAAGGAAATCAAATTAACAACGTGGTCTTCAGCAGCCAGAACACGCTGTGATTCCGCCCTCTGAAATCCTCCTATACATACTTTGTTTTTTCTACCTCATTTGAATATTAAGCGAGCTAGGAATTTACATTCTGGCAGGAAAAAGGAAATGAGGAAGCCAGGACAAACGATTAATATGTAGGGTTTATATTTATTTTAACTAACATTTATTTTAAGTTCATATTCCTTTCCTTTTTAGCCTTCATTTTTCCCCTAGAACTGCCCGTGCCAGAGTATGTAAATTACAGTAGCACGCGCAGTTTATTCAAATTTAGCGGAAGCTAGTTGAGTTAAATAGTAGACGAAACGAGCGTGAAAAAGTCTTGCTTTGAAGCTACGCTGGAGAGATTGCTCGGTAGAATTTAGATCAGCGCGTGTCGGCCTTTGTGCCTAACTTTGCAGAAGTGCTAGACCTTCAACTGTTAAATCAGTAATCTTGCTGAATATCAGCGATAATTAAAAACGCGGTTAGTTAAGATCTCAGAGCCTCGTCGGTAGTGTTTGACATTTGTTCATCTAGTTTCTTATTTTCAGTTTTACCTTGCTTTTAGTTCAACCGCCGAGTTGGCGCAGTTTGTGAGCGTCGAGGAGACGCAGTTGTAATTTTAAAAGTACAATAAAAGGGTTTCAACCCCTTCGCACGTTTTTGTGACTCACTATCCCAGTGACTGACAAGTTGGGCCAGAGAGATCTTACATTTGGCGCCCGACAATCTCACGAACTCGAATGGCCGATAATTTGGTGGAAACTCCTGTAGAATTTCAAGAGCAAGTTATGGCTAACCAGTTGGAAGGGTTCGGATATTTAATCCAAACTATGAGGGCAGCTATCAAGCCAACCGTCAATTTTGACGGAAAAAATTCTGTAGCAATATTTCTAGAAGGCCTGGAAAGCCATTTCCAGCTGTATCCTGTGCCCGAAAGGCAAAAAGTTGCCATCGCCACGTCTGCATTAAAAGGACAGGCCGCACTATGGTGGAAAAATATTGGAAAATTTTTATTAGGAGAATTTGGAGGTCAAGAATACACATTTGAAAATTTTAAAGAATCGTTGTTAAAAGCCTTTCCCATAGTGAAAGACCGAGCAAAGTTGGAAGCTGAACTTTACAGTTTTTATCAGCGAAACATCGAAGAGTTAACAGAGTTCATTTTACGAAAAATCAAGCTGGTAAATATGCTGTATGGAAAGAAAGCCGATAATGAGGTAATTGAAATAATCTTACCCAGATTACTACCTGCTGTCCAAGACTTTATGGAAATCCGAAATCCAAGCTCCTTGCAGGAACTCTTCGAGTTGGCGGTCAAGTTCCAAAACCGACGAATAGCGGAAAAATCTAGAATGGCAGCATATCCTCAAGGTTCCAGAAGACAGTTCTCAAACTTGGCGGCCGATAGGACGAAATACTCTTATGGAGGAAAGAGCTATCAAGCTAAGTCACCGAAGAACGAAGGTCAAAGCGCGAAGAAGAAATTCGAAAAAAACCGTCCGCGTACCCAGAAGACTGAAGGTCAGAAGAAAGCTTTAAACGATTAGAGGGGCCTGTAAAAGCGAGGGTCCAGACCCCTGAAATTTCGCAAAATCCCTCAAGAAGATACCTAAACACGGTTGTGATAAAAAATTCCCAGTTACCAGTCATCCAAGTCCTGGTCGGCGAAGTCCCGGTAGAAGCGCTCGTGGATACAGGAGCTCAAGGGAACTTCCTCAGCTACAAATTCTACAATGACAACTTTCATAGACTACGTTTATTTAAAAATAGAAACACAGAAATTATAGCCGCCCAAGGAAAAACATGTCAGTGTGTCGGAAAATTATCATTAAAACTGCAGATAAAAGAAGAAAACCTTAGAATATTATTTTTCGTGGTGAAAAATTTACAGAACCCAGTGATTTTGGGAATGGATTTCTTGAAGTCCGCAAAAGCCAGATTGGATTTTCAGGAAAATGCAATTACGCTGGAGATGCAACGACGGGTGGTGGAGCCGGTAAAGGAACCTGAATTGGATTTAAGTCATTTGACCCTTGAAGAAAGCCAAGCTATTCAACAGGTGGTGAGTACTTTTTCAAATTTGTTTTCAGAACGTCCGGGTAATTGTCAAATTGTAACCCATGACATACAACTAACATGCAATAAACCTTGTAAGGCCAAACCCTACAGGTATGATAAACAGAAAGAGCTCATTATTGAAGAGCATATAAACGAAATGCTGCAAAATCAGATTATTTCGCCAATAAACAGTGATTACGCGAGTCCAGTGGTGCTATGTAGGAAAAAGAATGATTTCCCGCCTTCTGATAAAAAAGCTTGGAGGTTTGCTATTGATTATAGAAAATTAAATAGCATTACAAAGTTCCCGGTTTACCCTCTGCCGGTGATTGAGGAAATAATTAGAAAGATTAAATCTACGAGATATATGACTACTTTGGATTTAACATCGGGCTACTATCAGATAGCTATGAAACCAGAAGATATACATAAAACCGCGTTTATCACAAAATCAGGAACTTATGCATTTTTACGCATGCCATTTGGGCTGTGTGGGGCCCCGTCGACATTTCAGAGAGCTATGGACATTGTTCTAAAACCTGTCCTAGGAAAATCGACTTTAATTTATTTAGATGATATAATTATAACAAGTAGTTCGTTGGAGCAGCATATTAAGGACTTGCAGGAAGTTTTTTCGTTATTAAAAGAGGCCGGTTTAACAATTAACGCATCAAAATGCAAGTTCGCGACAAAAGAACTTAAATACTTAGGATATAAAATTTCGCAAAAGGGCATAGAAACTCAAGATTCAAAGATAAAGGCTATCAAAAGTTTCCCCCCTCCTAAAACCGCAAAGAAACTGTCTTCTTTCCTCGGGTTATGCTCTTATTATCGATCATTCATAAAGGATTTTGCTAATATTGTAGAGCCGTTGTTAGTACTTAAAAGAAAGAAAAGTAAGTTTACATGGACAGCAGAGGCAAATACAGCTTTTGAGAAGTTAAAAGAAGCGCTCATCAATGCCCCTGTTTTGAAATTCCCGGAAGGTGACGAAAATTTAGAAATTGCAGCCGACGCTTCGGACTATGCCATAGGTGCAGTGCTCATGCAGAAAGGGCATCCTTTAGCATTTTTTAGTAAAACATTAAACGCTACCCAAAGGAATTATACAGCGACGGAGCGAGAAACATTAGCAGTATTAATGGCTGTACAGAAGTTTAGAGTTCATTTTGGCAAAGCCCCAGTAACGGTCTTTTCGGATCATGCGGCCGTTGGTAGACTTTACTCGGGAAAAAATCTAACGCCCAGGTTAATAAGATGGGCTCTAAAACTTCAAGAATATAACCTAATAATTAAGTATAAACCGGGAAAGGAAAATAATGTCGCGGACGCACTATCCCGAATAAAACTGGACGATGAAGGAAATGAACTCAAATGCACTGTGTTAACTTCTAAAATCATAGATTCTAGAGAGACAATTATTGCTGAATTGAAAGCTGATCCTGAATTCGGAAATATTTACGCTTATTTAAAAGACCCTGATAATTTCGAAAACCCAGATGTGGCCGCAATAAGAAGTAGAGCACAGAACTATGAGATAATAGATAATTTATTGTTTTATACTAAATCAACAAACGAAAACTTCGAGTATAGGCCAGTCATCCCAGCCTCGCTTCGATTGAGCATTTTGAAGGAATTACACGACGCGCCAACATCGGGTCATTTGGGGATCAGAAAAACAATAAAAAGGGTACGCGAGGCGGTATATTTCCCGCAATTATACAAAATAGTAACTGCGTATGTCAGGTCCTGCAAGCAATGTCAGTTAATTAATGATATTAATTATAGCCCGGCCGGGTACTTAAATAGCATTCGCGCTACATTTCCGAATGAAATATTAGGCATAGATCTTCTTGGCCCTTTCCCCCAGAGTGAGTTAAATAAAAATCGTTATCTTTTAGTAATTGTAGATCATTTTTCAAAGTGGACAGAAATTGTTGCACTTAAACGTGCATCAGCCAAAACAGTTGCAGATGCATTCTTACACAGGTACATTTTCAAATACGGTGCACCGATAAAAGTCATTAGCGATAACGGCAAACAATTCGTTAGCCAAATTTTCGAGAACATTTGCTCTGGACTTGGCATACGCCATATCAAGATGGTTCCGTACAGACCACAGGCAAACATCGCGGAAAGAGTTAATAAAAATATTGTAAAAATAATTCGAAGTTATGTTAGCACACATCACAAGCGCTGGGATGGCTACATAGATGAGTTAGCTTATGCTTTAAGAACAGCAATTCATGACTCCACTGGAAAAACGCCAGCGGAATTATTTTTAGGGCGTAAGTTAATAACACCTCTAGATAAATTATTCTTTGTTCAACAAAGGGAACAAGAATTTAGGCAAAAAGATGTGCAGAAATTGATTCATGAGGCGGTTAAAAATTCAGATATGGCAAGAAACAGACAGCAAATTTATTATAATCGAAAACGCCGTGAAGCAGATTTTAAAGTGGGGGACAAAGTTTTAGAAAGAAAATTTTGTTTATCAAATGCACCAGAGTACTTTTCCGCAAAATTGGCTCCTAGATTTGAAGGTCCCTATATTATTCAGGAAATCAAGGGAGCCATATTATACCTTAAGAACGAGAGAGGAGAAACCTGTAAAGCAAGTCCCGACCAGGTGAAGAAGTTTTACGAGAAAAATGATTTTGAAGTGCTCAAAAGTTTCTTGCAGGATTCAAGTTCCCAACAATTGGAAGGTCCAGAAGCAAGGCCGTCTGCTCCGCCACCCAAGAAGCAGAGAACCGCCGAAGAACCCAAGAAGCAGAGAACCGCCGAAGAACCCAAGAAGCAGAGAATCGCCGAAGAACAAAGCCCTTCTACAAGTTATGCAAGGATCCCGAAAAGAAGGACTGAAAACCTCCAGACTCCAGCAGAGAAAAAGGTTAAGCGAACAACTACGTCCCGTAAAAAATCCTTGCAAGATAGCAAGAGAAAAAAACCAGTAACAAGATCCCACAACAGAAAAGCAGAGTCAACGCAGCCGCGTCCAGTTCCGGATATCCAAAGAGAAACAAGGCCGCCGATCCTGCGAAAAAAGAGACAACGAGAGCGAAAAGATTTTAACCAGCAGAAAAAATTCAAGCAAGAACGCAAACCGGAGGCCCCCAGAAACAACCATCCAGGTGCTAAGAGGAAAAGGCAGGAACCGGAATACCAACACCCCAAAAGACCAGCACGTAGAGGCCAGAAAAGAAAGCCTATGGAGGAGAGCCAAAGAAGTCAAAGGCGCAGGCTGACTGCTATGAATTCTCTGACATGGACAGAGTTCTGTGAAAAGAGGATGACTGAGTTCCAAGCATCGAAAAGTCAAAGATAAGTTAAACCTTCTATAAATTTTTCTTTTGTTCTGAACTGTTATGTGTAAATACGAAGTTTCTAGGTGTTGAAGGAAGTCAATTTGTCTCGGTTGAGACTCAGTTTTGTTTACTGTATTTAGCGAAAGCAAAGCAAGATTTTATTTTAAGTTTAATGTCTAAGAACAAGCAGTTTATGTTGGTCGAAAGACTGGTTTTGTTATGTTAAAGCCAAAATTTGGCCAGATATAAAATATTTTCGTATTTTATGTATTAATGGAAAATTTAGTTTCAGGGCCGCCAGCTTGGCGAAGAAACGTGAAGTAAAATATCTTTTTCTTGTTCATATTATTGTATATTGTAAAAATCGTATGTATTAGAATTTTGTAAAGATATGTAAATACTTTAAAGCTATGTAAAAGTAGAATTTAGTGGAAAAGCATAAAATTTTACATACTAAAAGTAAATGGCAAAAGAAACCAGTTAAAATCTAAATGTTAACTAGAAGTTAAAAATCATGCGTTGGAGCGAAAACCTGTATGTGAAAAGTTGAATGAGGGGGAATTTAGAATGAATGCGACTTTTTTTAGGGTTCTCCACTAACACTTGAGTTTAAGAAGATTAAATATAGCTCATCGAGATTTAGTATGACGGACTAGGGTGTGTCATAGTTGGTTGATCGAATTCTAACAAATCATTGTGGTTAGGGGAAGTGTTGATATACAAAAAACATGAAATACTTCCGTTGGACACCACAAATAAAGTGGAGAACCGGGGCAAAGCAACTTAAATTAAAGTTTGCATGAAGAATGAATGTGAAATAAATAGTTAAATAAGAAAAAGAAAATCATCGAAAAGTAAAATGCTACCGAGTATTAAAGTGTAAATCATAGTGTATTTTCAGTATACTCATACTTGTTCCTTCCAGATCCTGGAAGGAAGAAAAGACTGAATGATAAACGACAGCAGAGAGGATTCAGCACGAAGAAATTGTATTAGCGACGCCAAACATTGTAAAATTTCATAGCCAAAAGTTGTTTTATGTAAACGGGGCTCTTGAGTTTTAGGTTAGAATGTTGAAACTTTTCAACAGGTCGTTTCTAGGACCTGCTTCCAAGTGTTCAAAATTCTGGCAAGGGCAAATGTAGGGTTTATATTTATTTTAACTAACATTTATTTTAAGTTCATAGTCCTTTCCTTTTTAGCCTTCATTTTTCCCCTAGAAATGCCCGTGCCAGAGTATGTAAATTACAGTAGCACGCGCAGTTTATTCAAATTTAGCGGAGACGAAACGAGCGTGAAAGAGTCTTGCTTTGAAGCTACGCTGGAGAGTTTGCTCGGTAGAATTTAGATCAACGCGTGTCGGCCTTTGTGCCTAACTTTGCAGAAGTGCTTGACCTTCAACTGTTAAATCAGTAATCTTGCTGAATCTCAGCGATAATTAAAAACGCGGTTAGTTAAGATCTCAGAGCCTCGTCGGTAGTGTTTGACATTTGTTCATCTAGTTTCTTATTTTCAGTTTTACCTTGCTTTTAGTTCAACCGCCGAGTTGGCGCAGTTTGTGAGTGTCGAGGAGACGCAGTTGTAATTTTAAAAGTACAATAAAAGGGTTTCAACCCCTTCGCACGTTTTTGTGACTCACTATCCCAGTGACTGACAAGTTGGGCCAGAGAGATCTTACAAATATAAAATAAGTTATTAGAAATTAAACGTAAACTCTGCAGAGGAAAATAAATTTTATCAAGCTATCAGCAGTTCTTTGTTCTTTCAATACATTAACGAACTGGTACCCGCGCAACAAGATCACTAATCTTGAATTTTTCAGCATGTGTATATATAAATAAATGATAAGAGCTAAAAGTGCTAAGTGATGGGAGCCTAATTGGATTCACTTTTCCTTTCAGGTATATGTGTAGCAGTTGACATAGACCTCCTAGAATTGCCTCGAGAGATCAACTTTTGCTCCTCACCTGGGTGTTACGATGCAGGTGATATTTTGATTTTTGTTTATCTTGGGTTTCCTTTTTTGTGTTTTAATAAATGCTCTGTCTTTGCTGCCGATAGAAACTGCTGAAACGTATTAAAAAAGTACTTTAGTAGATAATGTAAACTAAGCGTTAACAGAAAGGGTTTTATTGTACAATGCATAATTTCCTTCTCCTAGCAAATATCCATTTTTTATTTAAAAAAACCCGAATTCCCAAAAATAATATTGTATGCATTTAAAACGTACATGCAGAATTATCAGATAAACAGATTAATGGAATTATATTAACGATAAACTCATAGTTGATTTAATTGCAAATATTGTATTTTATAAATAATGAGATTTCTTATATAAAATAATTTTTTTATACAAAATAAACTGCATAATTTATCTCAAAATGCTGAACTAACTACCATACATATCCTATAATATAATGTAAGTAATAAATGAATTTTAAGTTGCTATTTTTCATTCAAAACAGAAATAATTTTAAGAAGCTGATTAACTTTATCGGCAATTTGATCAGATTTTAATAGAAATATTGGTGATTAGATATTTAAAATAATAAACTCTGATCTCAGATATTTGAGCGATTAGTAACATCATCAATTAAATACTGCAGAATTTCTTTTCCAATATTGCACAATTTTGCACAGAGTTTTGAATTTCTAATAAGCAGATATTATAAAGACTCTGTTAGACTGAGAGTAATATGATTGAACCCAAACTGAAAAATCGTTTCAAATATTTGATTTTTCCTCATCATTTTATAATTTCAAGAAACATCATAATAATATTTTTTCAAATCTAGTTTTGCTTTACAAAACATTAAATCTAGCATAACACACTGTAGAGCTATTAGGTTTTTTTTTTAAACAAGAGGCGAGAAAGTTGTGCAATGCCCTATCCAGGACTCGAACTTGGACCTCTTAAATATGCGCCGAGTGTGCTATCGTTACACCACGAAGGCACACGAAAAGGAGGAAGAAAATACCTTAAATAATTTCCCTTTTAAAGAGGACCTGGTGATTAGGGGATCCCGTCGCCAAATCCTGATGGTGATGAATTATCGTTTATCACCTTTTAGTTTGGATGTCACTTGTAAAGTCATTGAGATTTTTAAAGCAGGAGACATTAAAAATGAGTAGTGTCCCCCCTCCCGGAACTCAAACCTGGATCTCTCAAATACGCGTCGAGTGTGTTATCGTTACGCCACGAAGGCGTGTGAAAAGGAGGGAGAAAATACCTTATAATACAAAAAAAATTAGAAAAAGAAAAATAAATAATAATAAAATCTGAAAGCTTTCAGATTTTACATTACGCTAAAAGGGGCGTTTTTTTACGTTTTGTGTCTTACTTTTATTTATTAAATATCATGTTCTTCGCAACTAAACCATAAAATTCAGTTCAATAGCAATATCGGAAAATAATTTTAAAATGAGCATATCGTTAGAATTTCCAATACGCAGTCTCGCGCGCTGGAGATAAAAATGTTTTTTTTTCGTACAGTGTTGCCATTGCTGGCTTTGAAATCATTGAGTTTGTTAATCAAAAATTCGTTAAAGTTTTACATAACATGAAATAGATAATAAAAAATTCCAAATTTGGGCTTTCAGGTGGAAACGTATGTTATTCAAAATTTGACGGCTCTAGGTATTGTTGTTTTATCACAATGAGAGAAACATACATACATTTATGCAGATTCTTCATTATTTAATTTCTTTAAATGCGAATATACAGGGCTCTAATATCTGGTGGCAAAAATTTGAACCGACATTTCAAGTTTTCAACGCAAAATGCCCTACTTCTAAAAAAAATTAATAGCCCTTCTGGGCTAACGCCTTTTGGGCTCATAAGTTATCCAGCAACATTATGATTTAATATAAACACTATTGCGATATTTGAAACCATAATAAATGCTTCCTAAAACATGAACAAATATAATTATGAAATAGATATTGCAAAGAAAGTGGGAGATACAAATTACGGCTTTTAAAAAAAGAAGCTACAATTAGGGCACTGATCAATGTTGAATGCTGATACAATCCTTTTTCTTTATCTTTATTTGAGGCATCTAGAACAAAAAGATTCACTTCTCATCCAGATCTGTAAGTTAAAGGCAATTCTATTTGATGCATTAAGATTGCAACATATTTGTTAAATTTATTCCATTGACATTATAGAATGAATATCTCTTCTGTATAGAATCTCATAAGCCGGTGTCTTTTCACGAAGTTTTAACAACTACTGGGTCAGTCTTAAAATCGAAAATATTGGGTTCTTAAGAAAGTTATTTTGGTTTGCACTACGTCATGTTCGTTTTGTTATTCTTTCGCCAATCTTATATTATTTTTTTCTTTTGAGATTACTCAGCTGACACTCGTATGTTGCTATACAAATAAATTCTATGCATTTTTATTTGCAACTGTTAATTTATGGTCAGTTTAAGCGTGGGGTGCAAATATAAACATTTTCAACATATTTTACTTTTTTTATTTTCATAAAGGTAAAAAAGAGGCTGAGGTTCACAAACAGATATATGAAGATTATGGTACTGATTGCTTAACAGAACGCATGTGTCAAAATTGGTTTTCAAAAATTTCGTTCTGGTGATTTTTCTCTTGAAGATGGCCAGTGTTCTGGCCGATATTCTGAAATTATTGATGAAAAAATTAAAGCCATAATTGAATTGAATGGTCATATAACTGTGCGGGAGGTTGCGAAAAGGTTAAATGTTTCGCATACAAGAGTTGGAAATTGCATAAGACGTTTTGGACTCGTTAAGAGGCTGAAAATTCGGGTTCTGCATGAATTGAAAGACATTTACTTAATACAACGAATTAATATTTGCGATATTCATTTCAAATGTAATTCAGCTGACCCTTTTTTGAAACGAATTATCATTGTTTCAAGCAACTAAAAGGTCAACTGAGATGTTTACTGCCAACACATTTTGAAGCTGCAGGGAGCAATCAAAGAGAAAAGGCCAGAATTTGAAATCGCAAAATAATCGTGTTCCACCACGACAATGTGAGGCCTCATAACTTATGCAATACGTACAAAATAATTGGAGCTTGTTTGGGAAGTGTTGTTACATCCCCCACATAGTCCCGAACTTGCACCATCGGATCAGCATTTATATCGCAGTTTACAAAACTTCTTATATCCCCAAAATTTCAGTAATGACGACCTCAAAGTACACTTCGCTGAGTGTTTTGCTGATAAAGGTCAGAAGCATTTTGATCGTGGAATCATGAAGTTATCAGAAAGAGGGAAACAGTCGTCAAACAGAATGGAAGATAATTAAGTGATTAAAGTTAATATTTTGCGCAAAGAAATTGAGTTTTATTTCATACTAAAAAACCTAAATTACTTTCTTTCCCACCCGGTAGTAAAAGATTTTAAGGAACAAGTATTTAAAGTTTATCATGATACGCAAGCAAAGGAAAGATTACATTTTAAAAACAGAAACTCTGGGTGAATAATCATTGGCACCACCTCAAATTAAAAAATATAAATTCTAAAATTGTACTTAGTAAAAACAGAAAGAGGAAGTATATAATAAGAATAAATTTATTTCATCTCAGTAAACATAAAGTTCAGAATTAGAATATTATAGGTATTATGGGAATTGCGTGGGAAGGAGAGTGGGTAAATCAAAAAATAAAGAATAACGAAACGTTGAAGTTTTGTATACCTTCTGAGACTTGTGTAAGATTTTGCCTCAAATCACTTTCCATATTCTAGTTACTTGCTTTTGGAATAAGTAAAATCAGGATATATAAGACGCTATCACAAATCGAATCCCATATCCTACACCAGTAGTCGGCAAACCGCGGCTCTCAAGCCGCTTGAGTGAACTCCGCAAAGAATCGATTTCGACAATGTGCTAAGAGAGCAGGATGTGGATTATTTTGATGTAGCCTATGTTGGTCAGGGATATGCGGCACGGAAGAGGTACAAGCGATTAAGATCCAGTCACGGCTTGTTCGTTAGTGTGTGCAGTGGTCAGGGGTATGCGGCACGGAGGAGGTACAAGCGATTAAGATTCAGTCACGGCTTGTTCGTTAGTGTGTGCAGTGGTCAGTGTCTAGCGCTCCGAAAAGTTTCAAGTATATGTCTATTTGTCACATTAAGCTACTTCTTTATATTTCAGCCAGCAGATCTCACAAGTATTTTTGACATAAATTTAACAAGTTGTTATAGCTTTGTGTTTCTGCTTTTTTTTGTTATGAAACGAAACATGTTTTTAGGTGCCACTATTTGGCATGGCTAGGAAGAAGAAGCAAAGAAAAGGAAAAGTTGAATGGACCTAATCGTTCGCATTTATACAAAATCCAAATAGACTTCCGAACTGTTTTATTTATCAATGAAAATTCGCTCATAAAAATTATACATTTTACATTCTCCACCTTAGACACTGTGGAATGGGAGAGATGTTCCACGGAAGACCTTTTAAGGAGAAACTGGCTAGTATCAACCTTACATTTGAAAACCAAGTGACAGGAGACAGAGAGCAGAAAATCCTGGTAGCTACCAGAATTTAGCCGGAATTGTTTCCACTCTCGTATCAGGAGTTTATTACAGCAGAAATAATTTTGATATGGCTAGATGAGGGCGAGAGTGCATAAATGATACACTGCAGATGAATACCTTTTCCTGGAACATAATCAATAGTTTCGTCTTACAGAAAATAATTTGTAATTAAACATGCAATTATAGAGCATAACAAGTAAAATAACACTAATTAAACTAAATTAATATTATAATTAAACTAATATTAAAAATGAACATATAAATTATAAATTTACAATCGCTATAATAAAAAAAATTAACTTAAGTGCTCAGACTAAAGTTCCATTCATTGAAAGTAAATTCATTTAAAGTTTTCCGTTTAAAGTAAAGAAATCCGAAGTCCTCAACGAAGAGAGATATCTTCGTCCCCTTGCAGCCTTCATTCTCAGTGAAAACCAGGACTTTCCCGCTTATGAAATTTCTTGTACAGTTATGATACTACTTTATACAGATGTATTTTATTTTCATAGTTTGATTCCTGTGGATTTTAGCAGGATTCTTTAGTTACAGCACTGGGTTGGGTGATTACCCATGTCACCCCGACCTTTTCTCGTTGTAATATGTAGCTCCTGTTACTGAACTTTAGCACCTATGATTTGTGTATAGATTCATGGACTACCTTCTGAAACTAATTATATATAATTTTACATCTTCGTTTATTATTTATTCTACCGTAAGGCATTTTGTTTACTTCACTTTTGGATGAATTCTATTCAAATCGCATGATGCACGCGATAATGAACTCTGATTTGATATGCTGTCATCATTATTGTTATCCAAGTTAATCTGCATAGCCATTAGGACTGTTATAAGATTGATTTATGTATCAATTGCTCACCCGCCATTCATCCTAGCTGTCCTCCTGGACTCATTGACCAAATAATCACTCTACTTCAAGCAAAGGCAAACACATCAAGATAGCCGGAAAATAACATGCACCTCGCATGCAAATCGCGGCGACTAACGGAACCTGGAAGTAAAGAAATCCATTAGTTTTCAATGTAAATAGAGCTTTCACTTATATTTAAAAAAAATTATCAAAATATTTAAAATTTTGTTTAAAGTTCACATGTTATAATTATTAAAAATTAAGGTAAAATTTTAATTTTTATGTTTGATACTTAAATGTTGATGTCCATTTTTAGAATTTGATTTAAAGTTCTTTGGGTAATTGCAGTTCCTTAGCACTCGTTCTATTGTAATTATCACTTCTGAATTCTAATGGCAATTTCATTCTGTTTGTCAAATATCCTGTTCCATAACTGAAATACTGCTGATTGTATTGCAGATGTTTTTAATTGATGCTCGGTGTTTGATAGTAAATTTCTTAAACGAGTTCATACTGCTGATCGTTTAAAGTAAATAAATGGCAGTTGTAAGTGAACAGTAAAAGACTCATATACGTTGATATTCATTTAAAACCTAATATAGGCTAAGCTTATATTCGTACTTATTAGTTTGTCTGGACGACATAGTTTAACTAACACTTTGGGTATTTTAAGATTAACGTGAAATTTTTGAACACATTTAACGTATGATATTATACATTATGCTCTAAGTAAGTTAGGTAAATATTCCGATATTTGAATTTCAGGTAAATGCCGATAATTTAGTTAAAATTATTAAGCAATGTTACCTAAATCTACACATTGATGAATTCGTTGTACAGAAGCTGATAGGATGTGGAGTCCTGTTTCTCAAAATTAGAAGTTATATTTCCACGGAGGTTTAATACAAATTTCACAGATTATTTTACATATTCTTAACGTATGATGTACACATTATCGTGGAAATAAATGTAATTGATAAGTACGTTTTTAGATTTGCAGTACTAATTATTTACATCGGTTGTAACCATAATTAACGCTTACAAGCTCTACTATACACTATTACTTCCATATTGATAAATGGTTCTGATTTGTTGCATTTACTTTGAAAAATGTACTTGACACATTTGCTCAAAATTGTGTTTGGGACATTTAAGGACGCGCAAATGCAACTGAAAACTGGAATAATTAAACGCTATTTTACGACTCTCTCCAGCTTCACTTAATGAGAGCCAATTTTGTGTTTTTTTGGTTTGGATTGGATTATTTAGATCACAACAAAGCAAACGTGGTCTACATGCCGAAAGGGAAAGATCCTGCACTTTTCATCCCTACCATAACTTAATTTCCGTGGAGGAATTTTTTAAGGAAAACTGACTGTTTCAACTCCTATGCACCCAGCCCGTTCATCGGGATTTACCTGGGATGAACTACTAGTATTTAATGATTGTATTTTATTACATTTTATTATTAGCCTTTTTTTCCTTTCCACTGTAGCACACTGTTCTTTAATTTTCTGTTCACTGAGCATTAATTTTTCTATTTATGGTTTTCCAATGCTGTTGCAAATATCGTATCTGGTATTTTTCTTCCAATGCTGAATCCAATAATTTCAACTCTTTCTCACGTTTTAAAATATATCTTTTTAAGAGTAATGAACATTAAAAAGCAAAATTAATTTTATTTAATTAATGGCTCTGCAATATATTTGTAGGTATTGAAATCCTGTCCAGTTTGGACATATCTGTAGATGCTTGCGCTGACTTTTACCAATATGCGTGTGGTGGATGGATAAGAAACCATGCCATTCCTAAGAATACAAATCACGTTTCCGTCTTTTCTAAATTTCAAGATGACCTCCCTGAACAACTCAGAGGTAAGTAATATCATAGATTTAAAATATTGACATGTAGTTTCATTACAGATATAATCCTATATGGGGAAAAGAAATAACTCTCGGTGATTGATTTAAAGTTCTGAGATGCTTTAAATTTATCTTTAAAGGTTGAAATTGAAATTGATATGCTTAAATCTGTGTTATCACAACTCTTCAGTTTCTATATTGGATTTAGCAAACAAATGTTTTCAATCCAAACTATGAATCTGAAGTTTGAATTTGAAGTTATGTTTTGCTGTTTTAGCATATTTTCTACGAGCAGAAAATTTTCTTTCAAATCTAGTACAATACCCTTAGTTAACATGATTTAAATCAGGGATGTCCAAACCGCAGCCCGCGTGCCGCATGCGGCCCAAGAAGCGAGCGTGAAGGACAAGAGAAATGTCAAGATCCACCCCAATGATACATTTTACCGTTTCCACCGGGATTCGAGGGTGACTTTCCACAGGGACGATAGAGTTACCTGAGTTGGAGAGAAATAGCGTGCATTTTGAGTAGAATGGCAATTCCAAATCTTTATCGATGTTATATTTTTAAATCCTGTGTGTTTAAAGTGGTGTAGTATTTTCAAATCCTATTTTGAGTTCTGTGGGGGATTATTTCATAAATATTTTATATCTCTTGGGCAATTACGACATATTAAATGCATGTAGGTGGAAAACATTCAAAACATCCAGTCTTACTTTTCGATGCGATACAAAAATTTGGGAATAAATTTAAAGATATTTGCAAAAAGAATCAGAATTTTTGTATTTTTGCGACTTCATTCACAGTCGACATACATATGGTGTCAGCAACTTTGCAGATAGAATAATTACGTAGAGTGGCAATCTGAAATTAAGGAAAATGCTGATCAAGTCTCTGTTGAATATTTATAAATAATAGCGTGCATTTTGAGTAGAATGGCAATTCCAAATCTTTATCGATGTTATATTTTTAAATCCTGTGTATTTAAAGTGGTGTAGTATTTTCAAATCCTATTTTGAGTTCTGTGGGGGATTATTTCATAAATATTTTATATCTCTTGGGCAATTACGACATATTAAATGCATGTAGGTGGAAAACATTCAAAACATCCAGTCTTACTTTTCGATGCGATACAAAAATTTGGGAATAAATTTAAAGATATTTGCAAAAAGAATCAGAATTTTTGTATTTTTGCGACTTCATTCACAGTCGACATACATATGGTGTCAGCAACTTTGCAGATAGAATAATTACGTAGAGTGGCAATCTGAAATTAAGGAAAATGCTGATCAAGTCTCTGTTGAATATTTATAAATAATACCTACGCAGACAAAAAATATGCCTCGCTTCGCAGTCATGCTTTATTCATGTCATCACAAAATTGAACTAACACATCAGGATGTCGTATTGAACGCCTTGAAAACTCCATGAGAATTCCACTACTTGGATTGAACCAGACATTGATGTGTTAGGTTTTCAAATTCAAGACCAAATATCATATTAATTTTATTAGTTATTACTATCTTTATAAATAATATTTAATAATGAAATGTTACGCATAAAATTTCAGATGCAATATCATATAATTCTATGTAGCAGTCATTATATTAAAAAAAATCATAAATTAATAACATTTAAGTTACTTAGCTGTAGTTCAATTAACATTGGTACTATGTGCAATTTCTGAAATAAATTTGGCTTTGATATCTCTTGCCCTTCTTCGTGCTGTATTTTGGATGGCCAGCAGTGTAGCTGCGTGTAGTTTGTTCTTACACGACATATAGTGGCATTTTTGAAAACGGGATGTTATTTCAGGTTTACTTCTTACTCAGACAGTATCTACGTTATGCTATTTTAAGCTGCATTGCAAAGTTCAGTGCCTCTTGTTGACATGAAGTTCATTATGTTTGTAATTGCTTTCTAAGTTTGTTGCTCTTGATAATATATCTTAGAAAAGGATTTATTTCATTTTCTGAGTTCAGTATTCTTAAATGATGTTCACATGTGAAAGATCACTTAAATAAGTAGTGTTCCGAACTTCTTCTTTCTTCACATACACACTGATCTGATGTAGCTAAGTTCCTTTCATAAAAGTACGTGGAAAAGGAGCCCTGCGCCTATATGAACCATGAAATTCCTCTTATTGAACTGTGTGCAGTACTTTGGAGAAAAGTTGATAGGTCTTTCTCCCTTGTTGGCGTTATCTCGCCAATTCTGCCATTCAGCTTTAGATTCGTTGGTTATGAATCTGTGTCATGGCACTGACACGTTTTCTGAGTTTTGACACCTTGCTCCTCCTTTGGCTAGGATGTCAATCTTCTGTTTACTTTTGTTCCTGTATATGGTTTCAGGTGACAAAGTAGTGTTAATTTTGTGATTTTGAAGTTCTTTATGTAATCTGTTGGATTAATTTTGATCTGTAATGCAGGTGCACGATCGCGTGCATCACTGAAAGACTGCCTGTGAAGATATACGGTGCTTTTAGGATGTGATGCTTCATTTTATTGCTTCCAGGAGAGTTGCTGAATCTGCATGAAATACACTGTCTTGTTCATCTAAATGGAGCTTTTGTTGAACCTCTGCATTGTGGTCTAGGTAGATTTTGATTGCCCTGCCTTTACATTCTTCTAGACCGAAATCATTTGTACACAATGTAGAAAATTTATTTTCGTTTCCTTCTTCCTTTTTTTCCACGCTTAGTGTGATGTTCTTTTACTTTCATAGCTTGTGTGTCAGTGACTCGTATTTCTCTACAAATAAGTTGTAGGGTTTTGCAGTTGCTATTCTTTTACAGTTGGAGCGCTTTTGTCTTGTGGAATTCTTGTTTAGCCCATATAAAATGTGGTGCACTGTTAGTGATTTGGAAGAGGGCTGCATTTGATGTTGTTCTATTAGCTTCCTGTGTAGCTGAGATGAAAGGGGCTACTGAATTTCATGATTTTTTTTATCATTGTTTCTGCCCATATAGCTGCCACATAAAAGACAATCTTCTCGATTACTATTCGCTTGACGAAGTTTTGGGTTGGTTTTCTCATTGCCCATCCTATTCCATTCTCTTTAGATTGGTTGTAATTTTGGACATCAGTCTAGATGATAAGTTTCCAAAGGGGGTAGTACTGAACCCCATTGGAAGCTGGAAACTTCCATGACAGCAGTACCATGTTGGATGGTGGGTGTCCATATAGTGGGCGTCAAGGCAATCAAGAAGGGCGGCTGTGGCGGCGTGCCTCTTGACTAATAGAAAACTAATATAATAAAATACTTCGAAAATGCCTACTGTTTTCATGAATAAACATTTTATCTAACTATCTAAAGTTTTCATTTTATTGTTATCATGTAAGTAAGGCTTAAAAAATCCAAATTAGCATTAGTATACATACATTTAATTCAACAGTGAATTCTCGATTCACGCAGTCAAGCATGTTTGGATAAAAATATAGGAGCTTGTAGGCTTCTTTACAGAACAAGTGCACTGGCTTCTCAAACAAGCAAAGGCGTACAAGTTAATGCATGAGCGAAATCAAAACTTCAAAAGGCAGGAATAACTTTATAATAGCCTTATTATTTTCGTGCTTCATCAATAATCATACGTGTGAATGAAACCGATAGGAATCATAAAATTCATTATTTTTATAACTATCGATAAATCTGCTGCAAAGTTAATTTATTTATATTATTCGAAATTTTGTGTTTCAATATGTCGCAACCTAAAAGGAAGTGCAAACTGTAGAGTAATAAGTATTAAAAATACAAATTTTCGCACTCGCTTACAAACCACTTATTACCTATGTGTTTAATTTGCAAAATGGATTTTCAGATGAAACCTTCTAAGCTAGAACAGCGTTCGAATTAAATGCTTGCTGATAAAAAAGAGGAAAAGATTTATTCTATCTGGACGGGTAAAGAAATATTTAAAACATCTAACTATATCAAACGTTTTCAGTAGCCTTCTAAACAAGAAGATAACGAACCATCAGCTTCATATAATATTATACTGTTAATCACAAAAGCGGGAAAACCACACACAATTGGGGAGGTATTACCTTCCCGGGTCAAAAGGGTTGTAAAGGACTTTATTGTAAGACACCGTCAGATATCATCCAGGAAATTCTTCTGAGCAATAATTCAGTGCAAAGAAGAATAGATAAAACGGTCAAGACATTGAAATATGATTATGCAATTACTTGCAAATTTTCCATTCTGCTCAATGAATCAGCTAATTACCAAATCACTACCTTGATCATTCCATTCATAAAAAAAAGAACTTGCCAAGAGTTATCATTTGTTAACTGATACAAAGGAAGACTCAATATTTAATACCATGGAGAAATTTTTGCAAGAGAAAGAAATTTCTGATAGCGATACTTTGTCATGGTGCTCCAACGACGACAGGGCTCATATGTGTTTCAGAACGCATTAACAAGCAGTACTAGATGTACTCGACGTACATTGTTTTATTCATAGTCACCATCTGCTGCACTCATAAATGCATCGGCTTTAATAAAGTATTTGTCTGATTTTTTTTTCAAACTGTTTGACTCAGCACTTGTCTTCCTTGAAAGGAGAGACGAAAAACTACGCGAAAACCTTATTGCATCTAAAAATGACATTAGTTATTTCACAATATTATTTAAAATATTTGTTGAAGTCAGTTTACAACTGCTAGGTGATAAAATGAATTTAATTAAAACAAAAAACATCATAGCTGCTTTTATGGGAAAACGTCTTCTGTTCAAATGAAGTCTAGGTAGAGGTGAAGATGCCACTTTCCCCTCACATTACCTGCAGACTCTATAAAACAGGAAGATTTACTTTGTTACTGAAAACACTTGGACCTTCTTCATGCTGATTTTATGGAAGGACTCCAGTATATTTTAAACATGACTCTATAGAGCTGGGTTTTAGATTCTTTCACAGATGCAAGTACAGTAGAACATTTAAGTTAAGAAGAGGAATTCGTAGAACTCATAGCTAACGAAGAACTAAACGTATAATTCAGAAATAAATGCGAAGAGTTCTGGCTACAGTGGATTATGGGTAAGAGTACAGAATTTTTTAATTGTTTCGCCGTCATCATACTTAGCTAAGCGTGTATTCAGTGCAGTAGGCTAACTTACTGTCTGAGAAAAAAAAAAGACTGTACATCATTGAAAGGAGCACTTCGGGACTGATGTTAAGGAAATTTAAACCCGATGTTAACAAATTATTAAAATTCGAAACAGTCTCAACCCTCGCATTAACTTTTTCTTATTTATTTTGCGCTTATTTTTAAATTCTTAATAAAAAACGTTGATTACGTTTAATGGCTGTTTTAGCTAATTTGTATTTTGCGATGCTTATTTGAGAGATAGCGAGACAAAATAAGTGTATAAAATGAGTAAAAATAGGTATATATTTAATATGCAATAGTATTTTAATATTTGGTAAAATAAGCTATTATGAAAGACAGGAGCATTGGAATTTTTTTCTTGCAAAGGGGGTGATGATGCAGAAATGCTGGGAGCCTCTGACTCAGATCGTCTAAAATTAAAGTCTTTTTGTCAATGATGATACCCACGCATTTTAGGAAGTTAAAAATTTTTATTTTATTCCCTTCGGTTACGAATCCTGGAAGTCTTGCTATCCTTTATGAGGGTTTGTTGATAATGAGGATTCAGATTTTTCTTGTGAAATTATAAATTTTTGCTGTTTACATATAGAATTGAAAGTTTCGGGCGTATTGCTGCCATTTCTCTGTAACTATCTCTGGAGCTATGACTTACGACAAAAGCCGCTTCGTCCGAGACAGAGATGCGCTTAGAGTGTTGCGGTTATTTGTGCTTGTATGATTTTGTCAAATACCAGGTTCCAAAAATCTGCGCTTAGGCATGATCCCAGCGGACAGCCTTTGACTTTCAGTTCTACGGTTGTTAATTATAACTACGCTACGTCTGTTGGTAAAATAATTTTGAAATAATAGTTCCTAGATGTTTTTTGGACAGTTTGTCTTTTTGTGTGCCTAGAACCTTTCAGCTACTAGAGGGAATAATCGAAGGCCTTTTGGAGGTCTAGGCACAGCAGATCCGAGTGCTGATTCTATACCTCACTTTTTTTATCTGCTTTAGAACATCATTCAATGCATGTACAGCATTCTTATTCAGGGAAACACAGAATTTGTACTTTCTTGCTGTATTGTACTTCCTTATATGCAGCCCAAGACGATTCACGAGGACTCAATTCAGCACTTTTCCTATTGTAGTAAGAAGGTTTTTTGGACGGTAGGCACCTGGGTTCGATGCAAACGTGTTGTGGAAGAAGCTTGTTTGTAAACATTTATTAGGTCAGAGAGTAGATAGAGAAAGTATATTAGATCTTGATGAACTCGTTATCGATCACGTCCTGACTAGGAACTATTTTGTCTGGTAGGAATTTGATTACTTTTGAAATTTCAAAGGAAGAGAATGGAATATCGTTGCGTGTTTCTCGAGGGGTTGGCTATTGTATCTTCTCAAATAGATATTTCTTCTGACGAATCTTGGAAGAATGCAGCATCTATTATTTTCTTGATGCATTGAGTTGTTGTATCTTCTTGCATTTTGTTTTCATTGATGGAATCCGGGATAGCAGTTTGAAAAAGGTGGACAACTTTGTTGGTGCACTGCGCAGGGAAAAAAAGGGGGTGGACAGTTCTATATCTCTCGTTCTACTGGGCCGAGTACTCACGAGCTACTGACGAAATTCAAATTGCGTTTTTCATGTTTCGAAAGCCCGACTTAGGATATATGTTAGATTGTTATACCATTGTTCTAACACACTTATTTCCACTCAAAATCGGATTTGTCTGAAATGTATATAGAACTGCTATAGCATGTAGATGTGCAGCTTCCTTTTGGGTTGCAATCGGCCACACCGAAAGTATATAAATATCTATATACATATATATATATTCACTCTGTTACTCGGCTCAGTCAGCGCAGATTTTATATTCTTATATGTTGGTAAGTTGAGCATTTTGTGCTTAAAAATGATTGAATTATGTTGTTCTTTTCTTCCAGTTAAGGTTTTTTAATGCCTTTAGTTAATCTGCATGCAATAGTTGTAGAATTATCAACAATTTAAAAGTTGTTTAAATGCGGCTAAAATCTTTTACTATAGCAGCCATATTGTTTACATTTTAAGCTCAGCAGAATAGTGAATTAAGTCTTCTGCACCTTCAGTGTCTTCTTGCCGAGTGAGACCAAAAGCAAACTTTCCCTTTTGTGCACCGAAATGTCTGCCTTCTTGCCCGCTGGCCGATTGCTTGTTTTTGAGCAGAAACTCTAATTTTAATTGTAAAATTTTTTTTTAACTCTATTCGGTGTTTTATATTCCTTTATATTTTTCAGTTTTCAATAATGATATTTTGAGGTTTTATGTCCTTGCCTTGCCACGAAGTGAGAACTGAATTAATTGAATGAGAAATATATTTAATAAAATTCGAGGAAACAAGTTTAAGTGAAACGCAGCAAAAATGCGTATAATTTAATATTCTGCACAAGGAAGTCATATGATGTCCCCATCATTTTTTTTAACAATCGACTGAATATTTACATTTTACGATAAGTGCTATATAGGTTATGTAATTCAAATTGTTTAACACACACATTTTTGTGTTATGTATGTATATTTATTATAATTACTGATATTATTTACTTGGAGATTTCTGAAGAAAACACATTTTTATTTACATCTAAATGTTAATTACGTTTATTTGTAGATATGTTTGCGGAGCAATTAAACCCAGGCGCACCACCTTTCATTCGCACGTTAAAACAAATATATGATACCTGCGTGGATGAAGGTAAGAGGCATTTTAAATATGCACTCTTCTGAATTATGCATAAATATTTAATTATAAACGTAAGTTATTAAAATGTTATAACTAAATTTGCTTAATCATTAACATAATATATAAAAAATTCTATTTAACTGTGCATAAAACATTTCATTTATATCATAAATTACAATTTGCTTTAGAAGCAATTACTTTATCTTAAAATTTCATGTAATATTAAATTGCATTTTTAAAAGTATGGAAGCACTTACAGGGAAATAAATCGTGTTATCTTAGCTGCATATTCCTTAACCTATTAAAATGTATAATTTTAAAAATGTGCATCCATAAATTTGCTATTTTAAATCCACAAATGTGCTATGGGAAAGCTATTAACAAAGAAATCGTTTTACTATTGTAAAAAAATATCGAGAATGTTTCACTGAAAATATCCATCTGCAAGGAATCAATTGCAAAGCAATTTCAGATCGATATATGTCAATAATAGTTCATTTTCTTTTACCATTTGAAAATAAATTCATTTGTAACGAACAGAGAATTTGTACATTGTAATTTCGCAAAAATGGCGAATGTAACTGAGCAAAGAATATATATTAAATTTTCATTTCGCAAAACAATTTCTACTGCAGATATTTATAAATATTGCAAAAAACGTTTCAGGATGACACTATCAAAAACAAGTGTTCTTGCGTGGTACAGCGTGTTTATACGGCAGACCTGAATGCTTATATGGGAAGGTGTTTATATGGTAGTCCGTTTATATAGTCTGATAGAACATTCATTTAAATTAATGAACAACATGGCATTGAAGTCAGATATCTGATGCTTAAGATTTTCTTTAAACGCTTGAGGATATTATTGAATAAATTCCTATATCATCTGGATCCGATGAATCAGTTTCGAAAGACCATTTATTTCTGCGGTATTTCATTTCTCGTGTTGTTCCAAAAAATACTGAATTCTTCCGAAAATCCACCGCTACGGATTGAAACTTTGTTCCAGTCTAGACTGAAACGCTTTTGAAACAAGGTATTAAATGCTCTCACCTTAGCAAATGTTATCTCAAGGCATGTGTTTCTTTAAGCGCATCTATGCAATATTTAAAATATTGTATATTTGATGTATGTTGATATAAATGGTAAAATCTAAAACGTTTCATGTGATCAGGGTTCAAGAAGCATTATATTCATTTCAAATTACAACATAGGCAAATAACATCGAATCAGGTTTCAAGCTTCAAGTTTTATTCAATTCCAACAAGCATTCTACTGGCGTTACCAGGTCTAAGAACAAGAAATATGCATTATGAAACATTTGCGCCCTCTACTGGCGATTAAAATAGATTTTCGGATAAAATTTCTTACAGTATCATTACCGAATTATCAAACAGGATCTACGCTTCTGATACAGGAGTAGGTTTAACAGTGAAATGGATGGTGCAGGAAGAATGCTACGAAACTGAAATGATCATGTCATAATCAGTCAAAAATCAATGTTATGTTAAGTGTTTTCTTTGATGGTGTTTTGCCTCATGAATTTCTAACAAACGGCGAAAGAGTTAATAATGACAGTTATCTGAGTATTTTGAGGTATTAAATGAAGCAGTTTGAAGAACACATTCTGAGTTATACCGAGATGGCTCATGCAATTTGTGTCATAATGCACTTGCTCACAAAATGTTTGTTGTCTGTATGTTTTCGATCAAAATGTCAAAAAATACTCCATGCTCCGCAAACTCTGTATTCAGCCGACAGGATACAGTGTCATATTTAATTAATTAGACAATTTATTAGTCACAGTTTCGAATCTTTTGGTGTAATAAATGGGAATTCGTTGCATTTCTTGAAGGGTCTTTATGAAAATTATTTTAATGAGTGTTGGAAGATTGGAAGAAAATATGTTGAAATAAGTACAATGCAGTTGGATTATTTTGAAGTGGTATCAGGACTCGTTTTCCTTTTTATCTGTTTGGCGAACATGACGTGTCCTGACTGGACAGTGAATTGACTGCAAACTAGCAAAGACGACAAGATGAGAAGGGTTAAAATTACCCTTTATTTTTTCGCGTTTTCACAGTCGCTCTCGCACTCCGGGATACGAAGATCGACCACTTGTGGTCTGAACGTAAAAATATAAGACTACTAACTAACTAAAATTTAAATAAGAGCTAACTTTTAATATTTTACACAAATGACTAACACTAAGTCTGGCCTTTTAAATTACTACGTACGTAAAAATATAAGAGTACTAACTAACTAAATTTTAAATAGGAGCTAACTTTTAATATTTTACACAGATGACTAACACTAAGACTGGCCTTTTAAATTACTACGTCTGTAGTATGAAAACTACGGAAAACTACAATACGTCTTTAGCTTTCAAGTGTACTAAAACTTCTGGCCTTAAAGGCGGACAGTAACTGATGGCAAGCTCGCATGAAGACTCGTGGCAAGATGACTCACTCTCTCTCATTCCTTCTGCTCTCTTGGCAAAAAGCCAAAACTTAAATACTTAAGCGTTAGCAAGTACAATTTGCATAAACATATTCACGCGTTGATTCTGGCCGGAAGTGGAAAATATGAGATAATAGTAAAGTTTTAAAATAAAATAAACGCTATTCAAACTTAAGATCTTTACAGTGGATGCATAAATTTTGACCAATAAATTGAAATCTTCTGTATTATGGAATCATTTTGATACTCATAGAGAGTTCATTAAGTTTCTTCTTTAGCTGGAGACGTAAACAAATGTGCAATGCTCTTGCTGGAACTCGAACCTTGGACCTTTAGAATACGCTTTGAGTATGCCTTCAATTACACCACAAAGGTCAGCAGAAAGGAGGGATAAAATATCGTATACTGTTTGATTGCAACAGTACTTTGTTTGTAACAGTGGTTCTCCGTTTTTATTGTTATTTACATGTTCATTAATATGCATACTATTATTATTATCCTATTAACGAAATATAATTGAGAAAGGTTTCTGTTAACTACATTTCATTCTTCTATTACACTGAATAACCTCATTCCCCGTGCGTACTTTTATAGCATTAAGCATATTCAGTTGATATTAATATTATCAGTGAATCAATGGTTTAGATGGTTGAATAATGGTAATTTGGCCCGAATTCTAACCCAGAAGAAACGTGTTGGGTGAGTAGGTATTTTTCTTATTGCGGATCCTAGCATAGTTTCTTGTAGAAAGCCATCTATGGAAGCATCCCTCGTGTCAGGTAAATAGCTCTTTTGCGCTTTGTCATATTCAGGTAACCTAGTTTAAGAAAGTAGTAATTAGAAGATCTGGGATTTAAATCTTACCCAACATGCATTTGCTTTTCATGTTTTCTTGCTTCGAAAAACATAATCATTTGCACAGTATCGTCCGATCTAAAAGATGGTGAGCAGTAATTTGGTTTACATAGAATTATACAGTTCGGTACCATATAATAGATATAAATAAGCGAGATTAATTCTTCAGTTTCAATCAAATGAAAAGGAGTTCTTCAAGGTGACTTCAAGATATTTTAACGCCTCTGCAATGTCAAAAGAAACTGTTATTGATTTCTGAAGCGGAATATATTTTTAAATTTATTGAAAATTGCAAGTGGTATTTTAGCTACGCAACACCAAATATTTGGGTAAATGGGGTGATACATATCCCGAATTAGAATCTATAAGAAAAAGAAGAAAGAAATGGTTAAAGAATTTTGCTTGAGCATACAATGCTTTCATGTGTTTGGGATTAGATCGTTAAATTGAAGTTTTAGCATTGCGTCATAAATGGGGTTCTAGTTTTTGTGGCTGAAATAAGAAAAGAAATTCGCTGCGTATATTAAGGAGTTTTTTAAGTTTGCTGAGTTTTTAAAATGAGGTTCTCTGTGTTTTTATGCTCGAGTTTCACACGTTTTCAATTTCAGGGAAATCATGCCTGACTTATTTTCGGCATGTAGATAAGTAGAGTTTTTATGTCATTGTAGATGTGCCTAATTTGTAAATATCACTGTAAATATAATTTTATTAAATGTTAGAAAAAATTGGAACTGTTTTTTAATTTGTAGTAACAGACTATATATTCTATTTTGAAGCCGATTGTAGCCAAGTGTGTAAACAAATAACATCTAGCGATAAAAATTTTTTAGAGTTTTGTTGACGACATAAAAAGTAGTGAGCCAGATAGGATTATGTTCATATATACACACACTGGCCAATAAATTAGAAACCTTTTAGATTTTCATTTGAATGCGTGCTAGGGATGAAATAAGAAAAATGTTTTACGACATGAATTAAAAGGGGTTAGAATGCTAGTATAAGTAAGGCGTAAGAGCGCTTTTCACGATGAAGGAAGTAAAATGGAAAAAACGACAGATCTTTCACCATTTGAAAAAGGGCTTATTGTTGGTCCCCGTTTAGAAGAAGCCCCGATTTCGAAGACAGCAAATCTCACTGGATTCTCAAAAGCAGTTATATCAAAGGTTTTAAAAGCTGGAATCAGAACCTACAATCCTTCTCTAGAAGATGTAACTGCGTTTCGAGCACAGTTTTCCAAGATAGTGATCGGAGTTGTCTCTGACGAGTTGTATGACAGAACAGGGACTCTATTGTGCTTCAACTGACACAGATTGTCAACCAAGGCTCATCCCAACAGATTTCAGCTCGAACCATTTGCAGAAGATAGGAATGCATAATCGGGTGCCTGCGAGAAAAGCCACTCGTTTCTGCCTGACATGCAAGAATTCGTTTGCAGTGTTGTCGGGAAAGAACACACTGGACATCAGAGGATTGGAAACGGGTAATGCGGTCGGATGAATCACGCTACACTTTATTTTATACTGACTGAAGACGTCGAATTAGGCGAGAACCCCATTAAACCCTATAAGAACCCCATAAAGCCATCTTGCCTTACTCACACTGGTAGGAGTGTCATCATGATGGTGGGTCATGATGGTGGTTACTGGTGAGAGTATCATAATATAGGGCATGTTCTGCTGCTATGGAAGTGGTGTCCTGGTGTTCCTCGAGTGTAAACAAACAGCCATGAGATGTGTAGATATACTAGCAGATCATATACACCCTGCAATATTACATTTTTATCCTGATGGCGACGGATACTTCATGGACGATAATGCAACTTACATTGTACCAGAAGTGTTCAAAATCGATTCCCTGAACGTTCGACTGACTCCCAACACCTTCCCTGGCCACCGCATAGCCCGGATCTTAAAAAATGTGTGGAATATGGTGGAAAGACATATCCGACAGCACACTCCTCTTCCATCTAATTTACAAGGTCTCAAATGCTGCATAACCAATGCACGTAATCTCTGGACGTAAATGCACTCCAGGAGCATGTAGACGCGATGCCCAAACAAATCAGAGCCGTTATCCGTGCAACAGCTGGTCCAATAAAATATTGATTTTGGCTTTTCAATTCATTGGCCAGTGTGTGAAAGAAAGGATTGTATAAGCTGCATTATAATAACATAGAATTAAACTATTAGTTTAAAATTTCTTTGGAAAAGTTATAACTTTAATCGGCTGCAATATGAAAATGTGTATTTATATTTGAAATAGCTTTGATTTACTGTATATGAATGTTATGACGTATTTTTATTAATTTTTATTGCATTGAGTTATATTTTTAGGATTACTAAATACTACTAAGTAGAATTACTGCTACTTACTTACTTATTATTTATTGAGTTATATTTTTAGGATTTTTTAGGATTTACGATGATTGAAAAAATTGAATAAAAGAGATTAAAAAATATTTTAGGTACTCTTTAGTTCCATTTTTCATGTTTTATTTGCTTTTTCGGTTCGAATATTTTTTTTCTTTTTTCTTTTTTCAAGGTTTTACAAAAAAAAAATAAGAGATAGGTTACATCTAAGTATTCTTACGGCTTTTTCTGAGAATTTTAGTCCTAATTTTTAAATTGATTATAAATAAAGGTATAAACACTAGACGCAGCTACATTATTCAATATTCCTGTTTACCGCTTACACCACGAGTTTAATTTATGTTACTTGAATATGGTAAAATACACTAGCATTAACGAATTATTAGCATTCAGGTGTCTAAACCACATTTCAAGTACTGGTGAGCCATTGCTTACACCACGAGAAAACGCGCGGGGTGTTGTAAAAATTTCTTATATCTGTGTTGTTCTCTGTGTTCATTTAACATGTTTTCGCTTGACGCGCATTAATCGATATATTAAATAATTGGTTGAAGGGAGGTTTTTCTTTTCAATGAAATATAATAAAGCTGATCTGAAATAAATAAAAACTCTGAAGCTATTCTGTGGAGAACACAAATTCTTCAAGGGAATTTTGGATAGTTACCTTTACTCTCTGCAGCGGAAAGAAATACAGAGTTTTCAAAAAAATTCCAATAATTTATTTTCTGCTTTTCTACTAATTTTCCTTTCCAGGAGTTGATTTACAATTTAATTGAACCTACTTTAAAAGTAAGCAAATTTTTAATTCGATCATCAAGCGAGACTTCTGTTACAAATTCAAAACATTTTACTCGCTGAGGTATATTACTACAAATCCAATGAAAGCTAATATATTTTCTTATATAATTTCTATTATAAATATAATACAGGCATTTCTGTTTGAAATGACTGAGTCAAATTTCTGATAGAAATGTAGGAGTGGTATCCATTCGCAGTTGTGTTTGAAGTACCGATTGAATATCTCTCTGGCATTTTCATTTAGAATACTGAGTTTTTTGGTTTTTTCCCTTCTTTTCGTGAATAGAAAATAAATAAATGTTTAAATGTTTTAATTTTTCAAGGAAAAAAAACACACAAAAAGCGTTTATGCTAATCATACAGAATACAAACTTAATTAAGTACTATAGCAATAAACTTTTATATATAATATTATTTCTTTTCTTTCCACGAATAGCCAGCATCAACAAACAAGGAAGCGTACCTTTGCGAAAAATTTTCAATGATAATAAGAAGTGGCCGGTACTGGAAGGTAGTAATTGGACTGACACTTCATTCAATTGGCTTCTAACTGTCATTAATTTCCGTACGAACGGATTCAACCACAACATCCTATTCGACTTGTCTGTTGTAGAGAACCCTATAAACAAGTCGTCTTATATCCTAAAGGTTAGTGTGAAGTTTCAGGTAATGGTATGTATCTTGCAGTGCCCTATCTGAAGTATGGTTGATGACGACTGTTCTAGCTAAAATTTACACGGGTTTTTTCACAGTACTCATTAAAATTAACATTCAGTTCTTATTGAGTACGTACCGATTGAATGAAACAATCATTTCTAAGGAACATTTTTGTACAGTATATTACACAAGTCTGCATAGTAATTTATTTGTATGAACTAAACATTTGAGTATTTTATAAGTCTTATAATAACTGTTTTACCGTTACCTTGTAGACATTTATATTTAATTTTAACAACCAGTTAAATTTAAGTTTATGTTCTTTCCTATAAGCCTTCATTCCGCTAATTGACAATGCCAGAATATTTAAATTTGGCAGCGCACGTGAAGTAATGTAATATAGAGTTCTAGAAGAAAAATTTAGAAAGTGTGGGCAAGCGCTGTACTTTTTGTAGCATGAGCTTCTGTTCTGCATCTATCGCTGGCTAACGTACGGTAACAGCTATTAGTACTTTGCTGCCGCTAGATATTCGACGCGGTTTTAGGAAACAGGATTACCTGAGCTCTGTAGAGTAATTCTACTGCTTGTTAATATCTTCGAATTCTTAGTTTAGTTCTTGTATTTGAGTTACCGTCCGAGTGAGGCGCAGTGTGTTGGTGTCAAGTCGACGCATTGTGAATTTTAAAGAATTAATAAAGGGTTCTTTCTACCCTTCTCCCGTGTGGTTTCTACGCATATTTCAGCTGTCAAATTAGAAGATAAACAAGTAGATCTTACAACCTCTTATATAGGATGACCCAAAACGATCGCACAGACGAAAGTCTCTTGAAGAAAGATTATAAACACTTGGTTCTGATTTAAGAAATAAATAAAATCGACCTTCAAAGTTCTTTAATCATGTAAGGATTTTAATAAAATTGCAACAAAATTAAAATTCCTTACAGTGCCACTAAATATTTTATAAGGTATTTTCTCGGCGCGTATTCCAGAGGTTCAAGTTCTAGTCCTGGCGAGGGCATTGCCCATTTTTCATGTCTCCTGCTTCAAAAAATCTTAATGACTGTACAGTGACGCCCGAGCTAAAAGGTGATGGATGATGATTCTTCAACACCAGGATTTGACGACTAGATCCCCTGATCCCCAATCGCCCTTTAAAAGGGAAAGTATTTTCTTCTTCCTTCTATCATGCCTTCGTGATGTAACGGTTAGAGATATTCGAGAGGTCCAGTTTCGAGCCCCAGCGAGGACATTGCAAATTTTATACGTCTTCCTGCTTTAAAATAATCTATTGTTTCTACAAATTCTTTAAAAAGAAATTTTTATAGCCGAATAAATCAAACAAAACATAATAATATTTATTCTATCTAAACCGATTCTGCGAGCAAAAATGTTAATAAATGCATCATACATCTTTTTATGCATCATACATTATTATTGCTATAATGTGTTTCCGTTAATAAGTCTTCGAAAAACACTACCTTTTACTTTTTGCAAACATAGGTTTGAGTTTAAAATTCACTTTCGTAAAAATATTAAAATTTCCAATAATTAAGCTTTTACAATTCAAATTTTACAGGATTCCTAAAATTAAACTACGGTGTTATTTATTTCAATCAGAAAGAATTTTTTGTGCCATGTATTTATCAAAGTTTTAGGGTCCTAATTTTCCTATTACAGAAACAAATTGTTTTTGAAAAATCTGAAGTAAGATACTTAAGAAGTAAGATACTCGCTTGTTCTTTACTATTTCGAATCACTTCTCAGAGGGCACATAGAAAAATTTAGATTTTATGCATTTCTATTATTTTACTAAAGGTATAATATTGTGAGGCTTTACGCTATGTAAAATTAATTTAAAGTTATTTAACCTTACTTAGAGTAACAAGCGAGTTATCACTCCTTGTTTGAAATTACCGCAATATCCTAAGAGGGTTTTATGCAATCTTTTTATTTAAAAGTTGAACTTAATAATTGCACATCCTATGCGTAACAATTTAAACTCCGCCGTTATTTAATACTTGTGGATATTAAACAACAGGAAGCTGAATTAACAAATTTTAAGAGGATTCTTAGCCGGAGACTGGAATATAACTGCTCTATCTACGCGTTTTCTCAGACTTCTAACTACGCGAATTAACTTCAGCTAGCAAAAGGGCTAACATCGGAATACTAGCTCAGCACAGCTGGGCGAGAGAACTGGATTGTGATACCAAGAACCATCGAATTTTGAATAAAGTAGTCCTCAACTCGAATATGGGCACCTGGAACTGGAATTTAGAATTTGTTTTATTGTCTGTTTCCTATTGTGTAAAACTTTAATGAATTTCTGACTAACAGACTCAACGATTTCAAAGTGAGCAGTGGCAACACTGCACGGAAAAAAAATATTTTTATCTCCAGAGCGCGAGACTGTCTATCGGAAATTGATGATATGATAAAAAATATCTGAAAAGATATGCTTTTTTTAAACATTTTAGCCTATAGGTCATTAACCTAAATACTATCGAAACGTGTATGTGTACAGCCTTTCGAGTGTAATATTGTAGGTTTCCCTTATTTTGCATAACAAATATATTTTAAGTTTGATACCTTTTCTGAACCTCTGAACCTTCCCCTTGTATTTGCTTACCAGAATGTAAATTTAAAGTTAAGTGAAGTGAATATTTAAACGGGGAAAAGGCTGAGTTTATTCAGAGCGTGTGTTCGCTAGCCAAAGCACATGTCTTTGCTATCTCGCTGTTACGCTAGTAAGCTTTTGGCTATTTTGGATTATCATCACGCCTATTAGGTCTTTGATAGTCAACCTGCTAGTTGTAAATTAACGTGCTAATCCATCACTATTCTATTTTAGATTAAACTTGAATTATATTCTACATTTATTCTACTTGAATTATATTCTACATTTAAATTTCTCACAGCAAGTTGACGGAGATCGTGCCTTTCTGTTAAACTTTGAATTAGTAAAGGGTTAGTTTTCATCCTTCTTTTGAGCTGCTATTTATTCACGCCTGTGCGAGACTTCGCCAGGTTCATTGTAGGAGCTAGAATTTGTATGTGTAATACCAGAGACAGATCTTACAATATAAGATCTGAAAGCTTTTAGATGTTTTTTCCTTTTTGCCCCACAACGAGGGCAATGACCTTACAAACCGATTCCTATGATTCGTTAGGCAATGTGTTTTTGTGCTACTTACGTACCAGGCTGGGTTATGATTTATATCTAGTTTCTCAATTAGCAAGGGCTACAAGACTTGACACATTCAGTTTACGAATCTTTGTAGCTGTGGGAAGTGAACAGCTTTCTTCAGTCTCTAAACTGCTTTCCTGATTCCAAGATGTCCTGAGAGCTTCGGATAATGTGATTTATGTTAAATACTTAATTCGAAGCTCGCTGGGATAAGCGGTCGTAAATCATTGTTTTTGTTTATTACCCTTTGAATAAAAAATTTATTTACGGTTTCGTATTTCGCGGCTCTCTTCTTTATTCCCATGATATCATGATGTTTGAAGTAATGAGGATCCTTCAAATAAGCACAAATATTTTTTAACTGTGACTCCGCTCGTAACTCTGCAATGATTGTTTCTCTTGAGTCTAAATTTTTTTATATTAGCAGGACACATTTTGTATCCTTCCTCTCGTTATCTAAATAAATTTTTCATAGGGTATCCGCAGTAACATTTTCCTTTCCTGCGGTATGTTTATATTTCATATTACATTCTTTAATTTAACAGCCCATCAGTCAGTCTCGGAGACAAGTTCTTGACTTTTACCGATTGCAACTACACATATGTGGGAAATTGAGTTCTCAGCTTAGGCGTCGACAAAAAATAAATATTGCAACTAACTTGTTGCCGAACCTGACAAGAGAAACCAGTTTTCATGATAATAAGTATATATGCAATAATAAAAAACAGGTAAAGTCGTTGAACACTGATAGTTGAACCTGGGTTCGATTTCAGACAAACATTCTGGCTGCATGGACATTTTTGTGGTTTTCCTCATGCGTAATGTGGGCACAAGTTAGTTTCTCCTACAAAATCATTCAACAAGGCATCCTTCCCCTTAGGCAAACAGCCCTAACGTTCTTTGTCATAATAAACCAAACCAACAAAAAGTAGTGTCACTTATATCATTGGAATTTGAAAATCTTGCTTGAACACACGTTATTTTAAGAACATTCGGACTAATTTTGGAATTACACTAAACATGAAAACCGTTGCACACTAAACGTGAACAGAATACACTAAACATGAAAATTATCAGAAACATATTTAAATTTAAAAAAATTATTTTCGGATGCATGCACGACGCAGGTATAGACTTGGTGCGTGAGAGAAAGATAGGTGAAATAGTTTTGTCACTTAAAAAATAAATAATGTGTAGCATCATCTGATTGTGATTAGCAAACTGACCATGGTGCATTTGGGAAAACTGGCTATATTGTTCTCTTGTATGTGAAAAAAAGAATAACACTCTTTACACAAAATTTAAAAAATGTATGTTTATTATTAGCGGCAAATTTATTGGAGTTTATATCTCTATTATAGCTAATTAACTATGCTTAAATCCTTCCCTACTCATGAAAAGGCTAATTATCATACTCAGTTTATGATGAGTTCAAATCATATGTAGATCAGAAGAAGTATACGTTTCAGCAATTGATAAAAATCTCGAAAACTCATCATGGAGTACAAGATGAGAAGAAAAACATTTGGGCAAGCGAAACATAAAAATCGGATGCATCAGAGATTGCAATATCGCAGTTGTGAAAATAATAGCTTTTGTAAGAGCTTAGTCGCAAGAACGAAGAACTCTTAAAATGCTTTGTAAACGCCTGTACAGCAAAGATATATTTGTTCAACAGCAATCCATTTAAACAGGTTTATCTTTAAATTTCAGTAGGTGTATCCGATAAACTACTAGGCAGTGTAGCTGCTGGTTTAGAAAGCTGAGCTGATATGAAAAGAGCTGTGTACGTTACACTATATTTGTAGTCCATGTTTTTTTAAAAATTCGAATGCAAAACAATTCTGGACAGCTGCACCAGCGTGCTGGTGGAATTTTATGTTAAAGAACAATGTGCACTGCTCAAAAAAAAAAAAAAAAATGTGCACTCAAAAAAAAAAAAAAAAAAGAAAAGAAAGTTCTCTATGTCCCGTTATACTGGACTGATTGACAAAATTCAACTTGAGTTTTTCATGTCTCGAAACGCGACTTAGGATATATATAAGATTTATATATATTAATATATAGTGTACTCAAATTATGCCAAACTACTAAGCTCTGTAAAAATCGCACGAGTTGTTTTTAAACAAATTAGCTCCTCAATGTCAATTGAATTTGATATATATTTATTAATATCTTTTTTTTAAAAAAAATTACTTTATTCCTTCTTCCAGAATTCGAAATTTAGGCTTAATCCAAATATAATTCGGACATTTCTTATGATTTATTTTTAAAATTTGTATTTATAAATATTTTTTAATTTTTCGAAAAAGATTTGTATTATAACCTATAAAATTTTTAATATCTTCTTAAAGTAGAGTTGTATTTCTAGGCACACCTGCAAAAAATTAGCGTTTTTTTATTCAAAATTTTTTAAGATATACATGATTACATATTGGCGCATTTTGACATTTGGCGTATTTTGTGAGCGATAATAACTTCAATGTGGTTTACGCATTTTCTTAGAATTATTTTAAAGTATGAACGACGATCTTTTCTTCCGCTCGTCCGCAATGCAGAAAAAGAAAGGAAAATAAGATCGCTAGAAATTAAGAAGTTCAGCTAATAAATTATTCTTAACGCAAATTGAAAAAAAATACGCGAAAATAAATTTTTGAATTTTTCTGTAAATTTTGCACCAAATTTTACAAAATTAAATATATATCCTAAGTCGCGCTTTCGAGACATGAAAAATGCAATTTGAATTTCGTCAATGGGTCCAGTAAAACGGGAGCTATAAAACATTTTTTTCGCAATGTACTTCTTAGACGTAACTAAAATTAAAATAATTTTTGTGTATTTTGAGAAATAATTTCATAAGTCTTTTCTTGAACAATAACAGTTAATAATTCGTTTTTTAAGAAAATGATATTTTCAATCATGTTGATATAAAAAAAAGATGCACAGAAATGCTTATTCAAAAAATAGAAATTCTTTTAAAAATTAGTTACTAAGTATTTTAAATCTTATCTACCGTTTGTAAGATGAGCTTTTGCTTTTCTTTTTTGAAGTTGGATTCCCCATCCTTTGGATTAAATTCTGAGTATTTGTTGGCTGCGAATGATAGTTTTAGAAGACTTTACTTAACATTAATGACTGAGGCACCTGGCCATTTGGTGATTGAGGATAATTACGTTAATTTCACTGTGTGGAACAGAAGCATACAAAATGAATTGAACGAAATAATCAATTTCGAAGTCAAGCTCGCCAATGTAAGTGCAAAAGGTTTTTGATTTCCCTTCTAATCCGCTTAATTGTCTTGGTAATAATATTTGTCTGTTTCTTTTGCGTATTAATAATTTTTCGGAAGATTAGTTCACTTTCTACATATATTTTATAAAGGTATTCTGTTCTTATTATTCTTACAAAAATGAGGATTTTAAGGACATCTATTTAACTGAATTGGCTGCATACATTTAGGAAATAACTCTAACGGACAACATATGTATATTTTAACTGTGTTTCAGATATTTTCGATCCCATAGAAGTTAAGAAAGCTTTTTGTATCATGCTAAACACAGAATACTCTAAAAAAAAGCTTGAAGTCTGTAATTTCTGATTATATTTAAAATTATATCGAAGATTAAAAGGTTTCAAGAATCAAATTAAAAATAAATTCCTAAGTATACAGATAAAATGCTTTTCTTCTTAAATAAAAGTACACATCCTTTACTTTTTTAAAATAAGAATAATATTTGCTATTGTTAAATCATGAAACTCTGCCGTTTTATTCAATAAATTTCCACTTAAAACAAATTTCAACTTAAAAAAAATCCGTTTACTTCTATACTGTTTTTGAACGTAAATTTTATAAACAAAAACAACTATTAAAAGTTCTTTGTAACATAAACCTTTTATTTTTCGTGTCAAAACTTCTTGCCATTATTAGAAGTTTCTGTATTGTTCATTTTCTGTAAAAGAAAACACTAAACTCTATTTATTTGTTGAGGATAGTGCAAGTGGTGAAGATATTGTTTCAAAATTCGAATTTTGATTTTTTTATGTAATGCTAAAATAACTTTTCACGCTTATCTTAGTTTAATGTATAAACTAAAAGCATCAGAATTTTACTATTTGCACCACTGAGAAAGCGGAAAAAATGTTTTAAATGAACGTTATATGGAAACTTAAGCCTAACTTTTGAATTTTTGGTAAATTTTCGAAAATCGCTCTTTTTCTTTTTTCTTTTCTTTTTTTTCTTTCTTTCTTTTTTTTTAACTATTTGATGACTATGCTTTTCAAATTTCAACACCTTAAAATATTTTTAATTTTATCATATTACAAAAGAAATAATTCGTCCTCTTTTATAGTCTCATTCTTTTTTGGAATCATAAAACGTATACCCTATGTAGAAGACGGAATAACGAATACTTGCTATGTATTTGAAGAATAGATACTGCAGAAGAAGGTTTTAAATAACATTTTATTTGAACTAAATTTAACAAAACTCACGCACTCGGTGCTCACAATTCACCATTACTTGTAGCTGAACTAAATTTAACAGAAAATAAAAATGTAACAAGTCGTAATAAATTTGAATGGCTAACAACTGGCTCCTTAGCTCATCTAAACCGCTAAATCGTCTTCATACAGCAAAGACGAGCCTAGAGTATCAGTATAACCTGATGGGTATCTAATACCGGCTTTAGAGAGCTAATTTCAAACACGCGTCATAAACTCGGAACTAACTTTGCTACTCCTCTTTTTGAACTCCTGAAATGAAGCTTAAATACGGCTTCCGAAACATGTTCAGACTTTGCATATACGTCATTTAAAATTTACATTACGGTAGGAAACTGAAATTAGAAGGAACAGAAAAGTCGAATTAAAAATAATTGGTTAGAATGAAATAAAGTCTTTACAATTTATAATAATAATAATAAACTTATGAAAAATATCTGTTGTGGACACCACATAACTTTCTTGCACGGCTTATTAAATTTTACACACTTTTCTGCACTTCATTTAAACTTATTTCCTTGAATTATTATAATTAAGTAACCAATTCCTCAAGGCAAGGCGAAAATAATATCAAAAATTGCAGATTTTAAGATTTAATACCACGGTCAATATTATTATACTGGAGACAACTTCTTGCATTTTTATTTTTTATCCTGCAATTTTATTTTGATTATCATAAAAGGAAGAAACACTATTAATTCAGTGATCTTTCTATATTTATTCAAAAAATGTGTTACAGTCTCAAGCAGAAGAGGGGAAATCGGCTCTTCCGGGACATCCCGTAACTTGCACATGTATTACTTTCAAGGTGATGAGATTACTACGCCGCATGATTCTTTGCATTTATTCTCCCAAAAACATCATTTTAAGGATGGATTAGTGTTCAGAAATATTTACTATTAAATAGTGCAAATTTACACTTCGTTTCTGACTTTTGTTTCCATTTCATAAGTTTATATACAATTTTCTCAGCATCTCAGTTATTGATTGTTGATCACCACATGGCTGTGGTGGTGATCTTAATTTTATTGTAGTATGCAATATTACATTCTTGCTGACCGAAATGACTATAAATCATCTCATATATTTTGATCTTACAAAATTCAGCATATACTGTTTTACAAAACAATATTTGTACATACCTAGACTACACCATTAGTAGTTTATAAGATATTTCTCCCGCCTTCTTCGCATGCCTCCGTAGTGTAGTGGTTAGCACGCTCGACGCGTATTCGAGAGGTCCGTTGTTCGAGTCCCGGCGAGAGCAAAGGTCAATTTTCATCTTTCCTGCTTCAAAAAATACCTAATGTCTCTACACTGGGGCCCGAACTAGAAAAGGTGGTGGATGATAATTCTTCACCACCAGTATTTGGCGATTGGGTCCCCTAATCCTCAGTCGCCCTTTAAAAGGGGGAGTATATAAGGTATTTCTCCCGCCTTCGCATGCCATCTTAGTGTAGTGATCAGCACACTCGACACGCATTCGAGAGGTCCGTGGTTAGAGTTCAGGCGAGAGCATTGCTCATTTTTCATCTCTCCTGCCTCGAAATAACCTGATGTCTCTACAAGTTCCTCATGTGTAAATAATCTAACTTTGTTGCAGTTTTTATGTCTGTGTATGTGCTTACTGTCTGCATTTCTAATGTTCATATAGTTTTTTTAATGTTCTAATGTAACTTGCACTAGATACAGAATACACTTGCTGGCTTGACAAACCTCCTTCTAAGGTTAACGTCAGGGCAAGGACCTACTCCGGCGGCGTGAGTGATTTCGAGGAATATGGAAGTTAGTCATCCACGATTCTATTACATGTTCCTTTTGAGAAGGTGCTTGCATTAGATATTTGTATATTCACTGAGATACACTATTCTGTATAACATTTTTCTAGCTGTTTCAGATAGTTTTTAAAGTTATTGTTTAACAATATTGATATTAGTTGCTTTCATAAGAATGGTATTATCATCAGCGTGAACTGAATTTTTAGTCACACGGGAAATCTTGTGTGTATAGATACACATACATGACTGCAATATGCCAATACTAGGATAAGGTATTGGACTCGTTACACTGCCTTGAGGTACCCCTGCGTTTATCTTCTATAAATTCCAGAGCTTCACAAAGGCAGAATTTACTATTATTTACAAATGTTCACTATAGTGAATCATATAATCCGACAATATGAGTTCAATGACCCTGTAGAAGTGGTATTTGTGCCACAACGGTCAAACGGTAATCTGTATCCAAAAAATCGGGTTCGTGAACATTTTAGAGATACAAGCCTTTGGTAACTGTATTAATTACGTGAAGAAACTGTTTGTATAGACGAATGCTTAGCTCTAAGCTGAAATTGCTCATACGAGAAATAATTAATTATTTGTCAGTGATGCAACAGTAAGTTGTAGATAATTCTTTCTGAGGCATTAAGGGGTTGAAAAGTGTGTAGTTCGATGTAAGTTAGCTCTTTTTATTTAACTTTGAAAATACGATAATTATAAAAGCCTTCCATTTGCTGCAGAAATTGCTGTGCTGTAAGTACGAATTAATAATTTTAGTCTGGTTCGTGACTGCTTTATATGGTAGATGTTTAAGCGCTTTTTTTTCTCATTCACTCTAGTTTGGCTACTTTATTATTCTTTAGGTTTTTGATGATACTGTATATCTGAGAAGAAGTTGCAAATGCTGAAAAACTGGTTGATCCGGTTTTTTACCTTTTGCAACTTCAACTCAGAAATCATCCGGAGCACTAAAATGTCTTGAAACTAGGCTTCGGGAATTCCATTTCACGCATACTGAAATTGATGAGTTGGTTTCGCTTACTAACGTCTCTCTGAGTCAAACCCCCTTTGTTTTCCAAAATGAATATTATCGTCAAATTGAAGGATTAGCTATAGGTAATCCTCTCAGTCCTGTACTTGCTGACATTTATATGCACTATTTTAAGGTAAAATTATTTGATAAACTATCTTTTCGTCTCTGGATTCGTTATATAGATGACACTTTCGCACTTTTTGATGGTAATAAAGTGGATTTATCCGAGATTTTATCTATTATAAATTCAATTGATCCAGCCATCCAATTCACTCTTGAAATTGAATCTAACAATTTCCTCCCCTTCCTTGATATTCTTATAATCCGCAATGAAATTAACTTTAGCACTACTGTGTACCGTAAACCTTTTGCAGTTTGTTTGCCCATGCTAAGTCATGCCATCCTGTTAAGCAAAAAATGGTTTCTTTTTACTATTATGCATTTCACGCGCTCAAAGTTTGTTCCACAGAATCCTTGCTTATCAATGAACTTAATTATTTAAAATCAGTGTCTATTGACCGAGGATTTTCTCCCGTGATCATTGATAAAGCTGTTTTCTGATTCCCATCATAGAAGATATTCCACTGTTAGAAATAATATTAATGACCTTGTCGTGCTTCCATTTTATCCTTTTGTTAGTTATAAAGTTGTACGGATTCTCCACAAATTCAATTTTCAGGTCAGTTTCTCGCCTATCAATAAAATTCACGGTTTGACTTTAAAAGATTGCCTTTCTGACTTTAATTCTTGAGGAATTTATAGTATATCGTGTCAGTGTGGTTTGAGATATATTGGCCAAACAAAAAAAGCATTAAAGTTTCGTATCAAGGAACATGAATTTAATGTCCGAAAGGGCGAAATTAACAAGTCTTCATTAGCGTATCATAGTTGGAAATTTAATCATAATTTTGACTTTGGATTTGCAAAAATTATCCAAGACGCTTCTTCTGATGGTGAATAGGATTTTCTTGAGGCTTTTCATATTCACAAAGATTTAGCATGTTTAGTGAATGATTTTAAGTCTAATCCAGTTCTTCCGACCGCTTTTAAAATTCTATTCAACCAATATTAACATAATTCTTGATTATTAATTTTGCCGATAGATGGCGTTGCCTCCTCGCGCGTGGTTCTACCCGAGGGTATAAAAAAGCCGTTACTGAGGTTGCTTTCCCTTTTTTAGATATTTTGTTCTCCTGATGAGGAGGGACCTGTAGTTGCCCTTGAAATCGATTGAGTGTTTTTAGTAAATGTACGTCAAATTCAAGGTTGTTTCAGCGAATTTGTTTGTTGCAGTTGTTTTATTATGCTTCTACCGCTTTTTGATAATATTTTCGTCGTACGGCCAAGGATTAATTTAAAGGAGTTTTCCATTTCGCCTAAAAGATAACGTTTGGCTCTACAAGGCATACATAAAATGTTCTTTTGAAATGTGGAACTGAGGTATGAGAATAATTGTTTTGCGAGTGTTTTCTGTTTAGGTTATTCGGAATATTAATTTAATCTTCAGTAAGCGTAGAAAATGCTTCTATTTTCCCTACTAGTGTTTTAGAAGTTCCTCTTTAACCCTGCTTTGGAGATGCTTGATATTCCTGCTTGTTAGCGCTCTGATTTGATGAGTAAGTTTTATAACTTCGAGGTCTAGGTCATCGGCTTTAGCATGCATAAGCAGGTCTGTGAATTTACTCTAGTTGTAATTGTTGTAAATTGAGAAAATGTCTTTAGACTCGTGAATGTGTCGAGCGAAACACAGATTAGACTGTGTATTCCCTGACGAAAGTAAACTGCTATTTTATACAGTAGAGCTAAAGACTATTACTCAGCATGAAGACTAAGTACTGGCACTATATGCTGAATATTTGTAAGATTGTCTGTGCTGTGCTTGTACAGGGTAATTCGCCACCAGACCGACAAACTTCCAGACTGTGAAGCGGGTACAGAGATGACTCGGAATCACATAGGAATGCAGAGACACAAATTCCGTAGTTGAGACCTATGGTGCAAAGAAACAGAGAAAAGGAACAGAAACAGCAACACATGAATGGGACAGAAAACATTTTATTGAACGTTTGTACAACAGGTTTTCGAAATTACTATCAGAAGTCGTCAGGCAGGCCTGACAGTAGCATTGCATGGAATTCCTTACGTTCTGGAAGATCCTTCTCAGCAGCGCTTAACGGAAGGTAGCCTGAACAGCGATTCTGCTGGAGGTCGTCATTTGTGATCCGTTTCCCGGGGTAGTAGGATAAACGCTTATGCAAACGAACGGGTGAACATGCTGATCGTGCATAGAGCTGCGGACTGTAACGTGCACGTCGCTTGGCGGTTGTACCAGGACCGTTACTCGAACAAGCGTGCTCCACATCATACGACTTTCACAAGTGTCAACAGAAGGTTACATGAGCGTGGTTGTTTAACGTAAAGCTACAATGAATCGACAGCGAACGACGAGGACACCTGGCAATGAGGAGACTGTCTTACGTCTGGCAGAAGAAAATTCAAGTACGAGTACTCGAGCGATAGCACAACAAGTGGGTTTATCTCAATCCATTGTTTGGAGGATAATTGCAGTAAACCATATGAGCGTATACCATCTTCATCGTGGCCAATTATTAGAGCCCGAGTATTATCCATTTCAAAGGACGTTTGATACATGGTTCCTGTAACAGAGTGCTACAGACAGCGCATTTGCTGCGTTCGTATTGTTCATGGATAAAGCATACTTCACACGTGAGAGAGCCTTCAATTAGCATAACGTCTATGTGTGGGCATTGAAGAACCCTCATTGTACTCAACCACTTGCAACTCAAGAGCATTTCCCCGTCAGTGTTTGGACCGGCATTCTTGGAGACTATCTCACTGGACCGTACCTTCTGCCCATTCCTTTGGCAGATAGGGCATATCTAATCTGCTTGCAACAAGTCCTGCCCGAACTTCTTGATGTAACACATGTTCCTCCGCCGTTGCGACGCTCCATGTGGTACCAGCATGGCGAGGCTCCTTCACATTATACGACTAACGTCCGCTCACACCTCGACGTAACTTTTGGACAGCGATGGATAGGTCGTGGTGGCTCGGTTCATTGGCTTGCCAGGTCGACGGACCTATCATGTATGGACTTCTCCTTCTGGGATCACATGAAGAGTTTAGTGTACGAGGCACCTTTCAGTTGAAGACCTCGTCGCTCGAATATCTGCAGCTGCCTGGAGGATACGTGACATGCCAAGAATCTTCCATAACCTAAGGAATTCCATGCGCTGTCAGGTCTGCCAGACGACGTTTGGTCGTAATTTTGACACCTGATATAGCACAACCTTTCAATAAAATGTTTCCTGTCCCATTAAATGTGTTGCTGTTTCTGTTCTTTTTCTCTGCTCCTTCGCACCATAGCTCGCAACTACGGCTTTGCAACTCTGCATTCCTATGTGATTCCAAGGCGTCTCTTTACCCCCTATACACCCTGAAAGTTTGACGGTCTGGTAGCCAATCACCCTGTATGTACTGAGCTCTAGGTAAGGTTGAAGAAAAGATTTCCACGGACATTTTTGTTGCGTTATTTCAGTAGCGGTGCTTTGCATTTTAGTCCCATCTTAGTATTGTAAAAAGATTCAGTTAGAAGATAAGACTATTAGTTCTATACGGTCATCAGTGCGACTGGGTGGCATGTAGATTTTAGTCAAAAAATATGCTTAATACTTTGAATGAGAGTAAATATTGTGCTTTTATTGATAACGCACGTATGTTATTCCAATAAAAATTAGTGTGCTTTTTACATATGTAAGAGCATCATCATCTCGTCTTATAAAGTTTAGTTTTAGTATTAGTTTTATATGTTACATAATTAGGGAGTTAGACACTGGAGGCTGGCTTCAAGTGTGTCTTTTATATGAAGATGACATGAGAGTCAAGGCTGTCCTTACGGCTAACAAGATGACCCCTTTTTCTTTACAAATCCAGTCGCATTCCAGGAGAAGATAATTAGGTTTTTAGTATTGTTACGCATCGAAAAACTAGTCGTATTTGTTGAAATTGTGTTGTAACCCTATATTAATGAAAATGTTTCCTTTGCCCTGTTTGTTCTGTAAGCTTTTTTGAACCTTTTGCTATAATTTTCCAGATAGTAAGGAAGTGGTTAAAATCTTTATTATCATGTGTTTGGCTAGGTTTTTCCCAAGTTGACAGCTGCCAGTGATGTCAAGACGCAGTCATTTAAGTTAGGTACTCTTTGAAATTTGTTGAAGTAAATTGAAAGTTTCCTACTGGTTGGGATCTCGGCTTAAAAGACTTTTAGGGAGCTGTATTTCTTAGTTGTTTGGGACAACCGGAAGAGCTTTTGGAATGAGGCCCTGATATAAGATACGTTTAGGTCCCGTACGAGGATCTATGTTATCTGCATCGCATTCCTTGGTAAAAGTCCGAGCCATTTACAATGGAAAGCGCTAGGGTGAAGCTCTTGGCAACCGGTAGCATTGCACAGATCGAAGACGATATATAGAAACTTCAAAATCCGAAACATGGTTTAAATTTTCATTTAAAACCCGTTCTGCATTTTTGTCATTCAATAGTAAAGAAACGGATGATTTTTAATCGAATAATGTGTGCTCGCTTCAAAAGCATGAACATGTCCGAATTGAAGAAAATTCTGAAGTTCAGTTAAGGCCAATGTACAAATTAATATTATGAAAAAGTTGAGCTTAGAAAATTTTTTAATTCAAGGAGAAAGAAAAGCCCTCCGACAGACTGCCAAAGTAACGCAAAAATTAGACACATTTGGTATTTGATCGTTATTTTGGTGATTTATAGCTCAAGAGTGATACTATTTTCAGGAATTATAGTTATCTTCTTTGCGATGTTCCAAAATCTTAATGTTTCTGTCAATTCAAAGATTCAATAAATATGTGCTAAGCATAAAAAATTTCTTCTATTGGAGCAAATGAAAACATGAAAACCGCTGCTGATTTACATAGGTATTTCACATTATTATCTTTTTATTTGCGACTGGAATAGCTTAAATAAAATTAGGACTTTCAAAGAGACATGTTTTTGGAACGTATTACAAAAACAGGTAAATAACTTTACGAAGAGACTGTAAATTAAATTGGGATTTTAAATAACACAAATTTAAAGCTACGTTTTATTTGAATGATTCTATAAAATGAACTAACAAAAACATGTAAATATAGGATACACATATAACTGCATGACTAATTTCTGCTCCTTTGATGACTATGACTGTCCATGCTACTATCGTTTTTCATTTTGTATATTTTATATTAATTTTAAATATAAAATGGTTCAGTACTTTACAGGTCGACAAAGAATTTCCGTTTCCTTTGGGTGTCAACATGATTAGTTATTTCTTACCGTTTGCATTTTATTTCTTAAAAGTTTACTTTAACTAAAGTTTTATGGGATTTAAGAAATTACTAAAAAGGAATCTTTTTGTTGTTTTCAGTTAAACCTTATCTATACCATTAAGCAAACTTTATCGTTATATGGTCAAGAACAACTTACTCTTGCAAAGTTTTCCTAACTATACATCCTGTTAGATAAAACGAAAAAAAGCATGTGCGTCAAATTTTAGAAAATCAATAAAAGTGAAGTCGAATTCCCACACAGAAATCATTTTTAACTACTTAGAAAATGCTGTAATATCGTATTTGCTTTAGATTTCGAATCATGTTCTATCGTAAAAAGATTATAATAATTAATGAATACTCTCAAATTAAGACAAATCTGATACTTCCATTCTTTCATTAAATTAAATTTCATTGTTATTTAATTGATATGTATGTACTCAATTGATTAGTTATTTTTAAATATTTACAGATCTCTCATCAGTTTGAGAAAAGAAGGAACAATACATACGAAACTTATACCATACAGACACTTATTGATCAGATACCACGGGTAAAGTTATCATTTTATAAAATCTGTATAAATGTCGTAAATCAAAACAGTAAACTTCTTCGTAGCTGCTCATTAAAAGAGTATGATATATCCTCATAATTATTCCCCTTTTCAACTAAACGTTCTAAAATTAAAATTAACAAAAATCATATTGGATATCTATATCCATATGCTTTTTGCCTATAATTAGTTTCATTGCTAAAATAAAAATAGCATTCAGTATTTTATATTTTTCAACATATTTGATTTTCCAAATTCTTTAAGCAAGGCGTATAAGGAATACTTTCTTGTGCTTAATTTTTGTGTCCTTAATTGGTTTTTGTTCAAAATGGTGAAGCTACAATCGACTTATGTTTCTTACTGTAGAAAATCGTAGTGCGTATTCCTGTTTACGTTATTTTGTTTTTTGCGCTAAAATTGCCAAATGCTTTGAAGTACATTAGAAAATTTTCTGAAATCAATCCGATTTCGAGAAAGTAATATTGCTTTCGAATATTCTAATTCTAAGGATAATAAATTCTGTAATATTACAAAGCTTTTATCGCATGTTAAGACAGTCATATCAGATTTATGCAGTGGAAACCAATATTGGCTAATACTCAAAAACCTCTCGAGAGGACTTTCGGATCGCCGTATATTTTGAATGCTCCCAGAGAGTATACATTTGCAAATACGTTTTCTCTAATTAACAAGAAAATAGTATCAATTACTTGTGCCGACATTAGAATGAAATACACTGTAAAGTTTTAAATTTGATCTAGTACCATTTAATTTGATCTAGTACCACAACATGAAATTTATCGTTAATTTGTCGTCATTCAAGTTACTTTAAATTTTATTTCACTACTCTAGTCCTAAGTATTATTTTATGTCTGAGAAATTTTCTATACTATGCGAATAATAATTTTAAATGTTGTTCCTTTCTTTTTCGCTAGATCAGTTGGCTCCACTACTTTAAGTCCATACTCAAGACTGATATCAATGCAAGTGAACCATTTATTATTAGTAACCTGGATTTCATCAAAGAGGTTATCGGTTTGATCAACCAGACGGAAAAAAGGTAAAATAAAAATCATATGGTTTTAAGTTTTACAGATTGTATGAAAAGATACAACATTGTATGAAAAGGTACAATGGACTGTGTTATGAAAAGCTGTATGAAAAGGCACAATGCTATATGGAAAGTGCAATGGGCTATAGAAAAGCTTTGTTATTTCCGTTTTTACGAAACAACTTTTAAAATACAGAAGTGTTCGTAATAATAATCTGTTCTTAAGTAATGTAATTCTAGCTTTGGATTTTATAGTATTGACCTTCTTTTTCACATTTTAGAAATTAGAGTTTTCAAATTCTTGAACTTGTAGTTTATTTAATTGGATAAATTATGCATACCATTTCAGAATTAGTCCTGAAAAAAAACCATTTTATTTGCATTTACTTTGACATAGCGAACTTATTATATATAATTTGAAATACTGAAATATAATAAATGCTAAAAAATATATACCATAACATTTACATTTTATAAAGAAAAATAGGGTCATTACTAGCGATTCAGGAAGAATTATTGAATTCGACTCCTTTCAAAATTATTTTGTTGAAAATGTCTTTTGTATTTTCGAGTCTTTCACAAAATCAAATATTTATTGAAAAGTCACGATTTACTTTTACGTGCTTCACCTATGATAAAATTATATATACTATGAGCACAAGTATATTTGGATTGATAATATAAATGTGCTGTTTCTCTACTTTACTAGCATATTTTTCGCATTTTGTTTTATGCAACTTTTTATAGTTTTTGTTTGGAATATTATTCCTCTTTACAGAATTTTAATTTGGAGGGAAAAAAATATTTATTTACAATTTTTCATTTCTATAGTTTAGAAATGACTTTGTTGCAATTATATAACAGAGCATCGCCTATTCTTTGATTTGAAAGAACTGAGGATAAATTTCTTCATAATCGTGCAATAATTAATAAATGTTCTTGTGATTGCAGTCTTGAGTATATAACCCGAAAATCTTTAGAATTTAATTTGAAGGAGCACATTAGCTGTGTGAAACAAAGCAAGCAAAAAACTATCTTTATCTGTTTCCCATTGTTGCGATAAAAAGCATAATTTTTAATTTTCGGAAGCCTCAATTTTCGGAAGTATTGCTCTTGCTAATTCCCCTTTGAGTTTGGGTTTCCTAGAAACTTCATAATCTGACTATATCCATACTAGTTAATGGCATAATTTCCATCTCGTTTCGATTGAAGTCATGAAAAAACCAAGCTCTGTATCTTTTCTTTCGACTTAATATTTCAGATTCCACCTGAAGCACTATTACTTCTACTAAGTTTATCGTAATAAGAACACTCTAATAATATTGAATTAGTTCCAAAAAATCTGCAGTCACCTAAGAGTTAAGACATGTTTAAAATCATGTCATGTCATGTTCATCAAAGAGTTAAGACATGTCTAAAAGTGCTAAATTTTACATTTAAATACTTCTTGTTTAATAATACAGAGAGTTTATGTATATTAAACACCTTTTCTGAGCTGTTTACATCAGTAAGAATTTTATCAGAGAGCTGTAAAGTTTCAAAAGAGTCTTAATGAAATGATAAGAAAGAAATTATGCCCCCCCCAAGAAAAACGTTATTTTTAAATTTCACACTAAGGGAAGTTTCTCCATGCGAAATGCAACACAAATGCTAATTTTTACAATCACATGGTTTACTACTCATTACAAAACGGGCACAAAAATCACGAGGCCGTTTCTAAAGCTCTTTTTTTCTTGCGATTATTAAAGCATTCCTTGCTGGCGTACCATAACAGTAATTCCTTACAAAAAGCTTTGAAGAGACTTGGAAAACGTGCATTTATTCCTAATGGATTATGGAAAATGACAGCTAAATGCGAACAAATAACATCATTGATCTTTGGCCAAGAAGCAGGAGGAAGCGCATTGGCACACGGACACAGAAAGATGTAGACACAAAAGTGAAAGAAGATAAGGCATAAAACTGCGTGGCCAGAATTAGTGTGTGACTCATCTCGCAGGAGTTACATCATGCAGTGTCTGCAAGTTTGCAGGATTATCCGAAGCATCGTATGTTACAAACTTTCATTTCGTTTATTTGTCAGATTTTCCCTCTTGATCTGGTTACACATCAGGCCAACTCACTGCATTTCCTTGCTTGCTGACAGACTGGTTGGTAATGGAGATTTCTGCGGAAGGACGAGAATGTGGAAACATTTTCAGTTGGATGGCATAACTATAGCATTCAGATTGCGGAATATCTCAGTTTCTTTTCCCAGAAATTTCAGTTACACTCATCTAAAGTAAGAATGCGATCTGGGGATTCTACATTATTCATTCCTGAATTATTTTAATTCGAACCCTCATTGCCACAAACCATGTGGACATGCTCCATCACCATGCAGTGATACACTTTGTTATTACAGAATTCGATCATCGTAATATTATAGGTACGTCAAGGCTTTCGAACAACAGTCTTCGTACAACAGTCCTTTGCGGACAGTCAATTTCATTAAAAAACTGTTCAGAAACCAATTTATAAAAGAAAAAGTCAACAATAGCTACTAACGTTTGGCCTACCCGATGCTTAATGATGTGTGATTTTTGGTTTGGGTTTATGCGACTTGGTCTACCTCAACAACGTAATATTTCTGCCTGATCTGAAAGAAATCATACCTTATCACGAGCTCGACATTTTAAGGCACACACTACGGTAGACTGTTGAACGTACTATTCTAAGATTTCAGATAGCAACTAACAATGCTGGCTATCACAATGATTTTTTTCTGTCATTACACAAATAAGCACTATAGTTTAATGTCAAATTTTAAATGAAGCTGCAATACTTCTTCTAGTACTGAATTTTGAAACTATTTTTTTATTTGCACTTAATTTCTTTCTTAACTTTTTAGAATTCAGTCCAACGTGTATTTAAAATATTTTCTCGTTACCACATGCACTAGTCGCCTGCACAACAAAGGCGGAAATATGGTTTCAATATGATGACTGTACTCTTATAAGGTATTTCTCCCGCCTTCTTCGCATGCCTTCAGCACGCTCGACGCGTAACCGAGAGGTCCGTGGTTCGATTCCTGGCGAAGGCGCTGCTCATTTTTTATTACTCCTTCTACTGAAATAACCTAATGTCTCCACAAATGGCGCTCGAAGTAAAAGGTGGTGGATGATGATTCTCCACCACCTTCGATTTGGTGATTGGAGACCCTTAATGCCAACTCGCCCTTTAAAAGGAGAAGTATATAAAATATTTCTCCCGCCTTCTTTGCATGCCTTCATGTTGTAGTAGTCAGTACGCTCGACGCGTAACCGAGAGGTCTGTGGTTCGATTCCCGGCCAAGGCTTTGCTCATTTTTCATTACTCCTGCTTCCGAAATAACCTAATGTCTCTACACACTGAATTTAACTTCCTAACTTTAAATTATGTTTTTGAGATCTATCTTGAAAGATTTTCAATAAACATTCAAATTCTTCATTCGTCTTCACTGCCTATTTAGCTGTTTAGTTAATCTTGAAGTCATGGTTATTAAAGCATATTTTTTGCTGTGTTTCTTAGTGTTTTCTCTTAGATTGAATGCGCTTTTTTTAACCCACAAAGGCATCTTAAGACAATGAATGTTTCTAACTTTTCAACTCCACATGCAAATGGATTTCCTTCATCTGCAACTTTAAATGTACCACGGCCTTTAAAGTCAGATAACTTACTTATACTCTTTAGTTTTAACTTTACTAGCACGAAAGGGCTATTAGTCTCGAATCTTATTTTTTCGTTGAACCTTTTTTGACGACCGTTTCACTTTTCAAGTAACCAGATGCCTCAGAATTGGTTAATCATATAGGAAAAACTATGTTTCACATCATTGATACTGGTCAGGAGTGTCAGACTTTATTTGAAGCGCTTTTCAGAATATTAAGTGATCGAAAGTTTGTAGTTCTTGAAGTAACCAATGAATTTTTTCCCATTACATGGGAGAATAGAATAGTAGAAGGAATAAGAGTTAACAGGAGCACAATAACAGGCTGATCTATTGTGACATTAACAAAAGCTTATAAAGTTTTAAAAAAAATTTTAAAAAGACATTTTGGGCGAGGTTAAAATCTGAACCTTTCCAAATTTTATTTTTTATTTTTATTTATTCATTTATTTTAAATGCCTGGCCACTTGCTTCTCAACACTCACAGCATACAAAGCATTCCTAGCTGCACGAGTAGGTAATGTAAAAACATGATGCCTGAATCAACTGTTTTGAAACACATTGAGTGTGATTAAGAAATGGGAAAAAGGAAAACAGACATTTTGCTAGTTAATTAGTTATCGTAACCCAAATGCTAATTTCGTGAAGCAGTTACAGTATAGTTATTTTCGCAGCCTGGGATTTATATAAATAAATTCGCAAAAGATTTAGCAATCAAGAATTTACTTTTCGAATTTACTTATGCATATCAGAAAGAAAGCTGTAGCATAAATAACTAGAATATAACTAAAAAAATTATTATACATTTTTAATTGAAGTTTTTAAACCAGACAAATCTAGAAATCTATTTTTAATACCGCAATATTCGACCAAGATTACCATTTAGTTGAACGGCATATAGTAAGCAGTAATAATTTTTACAACGCAAATTGACATCGGAAATATAAATAGTACAGAGAATATAAAAAAGTGTGCCAGCATTCTGTAGATGTAGACATTGTTCAGCTGAGTGCGTCCATGCCATACAATATTTTTTCTCCTCACCTCTTCTAATATAAGATATCAAATATCTCTAATATAAGATACGTTTCACGGAAATGTTAAAAAAATCCACTGTGTGACTAGAAAAATTATTGGAAACTGCAGTGAGCAGTGTTAGACTACAATACGCTTCATAACTTAAGACATTTTCCTTTTAATTTCAGAGTGCTGGCTAATTATATAATGTGGAGACTTACCCATGAATCATTGCCTCTATTAGCACCACGTTACAGCAGTACGAAACGGCTGATGCCATGGGAGAACATAATCACACCTCGTTGGAGATATTGCATATCTATGCTTAATGAAAGCTTGGGGATGGCTCTCTACTCCTATTATATACGTCATTATATTGGAAATGAAACCGCTGTAAGTTATAAGTCCATTTATAAATTAATACATATACAAAATTTCAAAAATATGCGCATAAACTTGGTTTGCTTAATAAAAGAAGAGTTAGTACTTTAAAAATTTATTTATTACTTGCTCACTTGCTAATTTCGTAAGCGAAACAGCAGTAATCTAAGCAATGCACAAAATTTTCAGCTTCTACAGATAAGTAGTATAACCTCATATAATTTAAGGTAACCGACTACGTTCTAATCCTCAATTATGCTGAAATGTTTGTAAAATTATACATTCCTTTATTTTAAAGCTTATATATTAAGCTTCCCAAAACTACTTTTATTTTGTCTCTCCGGTCTTTAGAAGCAGAATTATGTCTGTTTTTGTTCTATGCCATGAACCGGAAGCTTCTGTTTAAGAATCCGGAAGATGATAGCTAAAGATACATAGGGTACTTTAAATAACTTTAAAATGATAATTTTGCCTTAGAATACTTTTGGTGATGTTCAAAAAGATAATTTTAAGCCTTTCTATTTGTGATTAAGTGCTCGGGAAAAGAAGAATTTTTCAATTTAATTTTCGTACTCGGCAACATTTTCTTTTCCTTCTCTTCGTGTTGCCATCACATTACATCTAATTTTTGGAAAACTTGATTTTTTTTACAACTTTTCTGTTACGAAACAAAAGTTAACTTACAGTATTACTGTAGTAATTTTATGAAACTTTCCACAAATATTCTATGAAATATTGTGAATTAAATGGACTAAAAGTTCAGGTTTATATACGTATCTAACTTTTTTTTCAGATAATTTTGTAAATGAAAAGACCGAAATTTCTCGAAATCCGTTATACCTTAATAAATATAAGGGACAAAAATAGAAGTAAAACATTGATAAATATTTTCGTGGGAACGTATCTAGTAACCCTAAAATTTAACATGTTTTTAACCCAAAATGTAATAAACAAATTAATGGGCTGGATGCGTGATTGGTTTTCAGGGATTTTTCAATGTATAACATGGATAAGAACCAGTTTACCTTATACGTGTGGGTCGCTATATTTAAAGAGTTTAACTGATTATCAACATATATTTCAATGGAGCACTGAAAACGCTGAATGTTTAAACTCCTTGACCGATTATGAAGTGGATATTTTGGCCTTGTTTTACTTTAACACCATTCACTTGAGCTATTTCTGTATCAAAAGCGTTTATACTTGTTTTATCATTGATAAATAATGCCCTTGAGGAAGAATTCATCTTAGAAAAGCATTTTCTGGACTGTTTTAACATTTTGTTATTTTTCAGTAATTTTTTTTGTTCTGAGCAGCTTGAGAAAAGATGTGACAAATAATGTTTGGGCGCTGTTTGACAAACAATACAAAAGATATAGGATACAAGATATAGTACTTAATCAATAATAACATCAATGAATACTAAACAATGGTCAAAGTACTAAATATCGGACTCGATCGACGTGTTTCTCATTAGTTGAAGTATCTTCTAGGTCTCAATAATCTCATCTTATTATCTTATTAGCCTCCTTACTAATTAATTGATGTATCTTATTAGTTTCTCATTAATTGAAGTATCTTATTAGTCCTTCTTCTACGCATTCATTGCCTTCCTTCATTAGAATCCTTCATCACTGCCTTCCTTCATTAGACTTCATAAAAAATTTCTCTTCCACATTTGGGGTTCACCAGCACTTAGATTCGATTTTAGGCGAATGGACTGGCAGCATGGACGTTTTTGGGTATTTTTTGCCATGCGTAACATGGATACGAGCCATTTCCCTAAAAATGTCCTTCACGAATACCTTCCTACCTTAGGCAGATAGCCCTAACGTGCTTTGCCATAATCAAATAAACCAAACCAAACCTCCCCACTGCGAGCTTTCATGGCGTAAATAACAGCACATCCGACTAGCAATCAGAATCTGGAGTTCAAGTCTCGGTAAGGGCGTAGTTGATTTATCATGTTTCTTGTTATATAAATTCTAACCGAAAAAGAAAAAGATTCTACAAGTGGCAGTAGATTACAGAAGTATGATCAATAATTCGTCATCAAAGATTTGGTTGACTTGATCTCCTCCCTTCCTAGTCTCTCTTTGAGTAAGGAAGAAGTAATTCCTATTTTTATGGAACAATTGGCAGCCAGACTGGCTAGCGAATCAGAAGATCCGGAGTTCAAGTCTTGACGACAACACAGTTCTTTTATCGTTTCCTGATTTTGAAAAGAATTGTAACAGTGGCTTCCAACAAAAATACGATGGACCAAAATTCTTCCCTACTTAAATTTGGCAAATGGGTCTGCTGCATTTCCAGGCGGTCTTTAAGTGGTGAGGAATGTAAGGTATTTTCGCCTTCCATAGTACGTGCTCCCGTGGTGTAGTTGTATCAAATCCGACTAGCCATGGCGAGGATCCGGAATTCCGCGAAAATCTGGAATTCGAATCCTGGTAAAGCACCTCTGAATTTTCCCATTACCTAGTTCTAAATAACTACCTAATAGATTTGTGCCTTAATTATCTTATACCGCTCAAATGCTCTTGTTCTTGGGAAATCAACAAAGCAAAATTTCTGTCTTATTAAACACGAAATATAAAACACGAGATTATTTGGTAACTATGTAAGGAACTTAAGTGTGGATTGTTGACAGATTTCGCTCATATAAGCATATAACCATATATGCAAACATATACAATAGCACATCGACAATAACATAAGATTGTTTAAAGAATAATTAATATAGTATGTTGATTTCATCTAGCGTTGTGATGTGAAGAAAACAGCAATAAGAGCAATATGAGTCTAGAATACTATATAACACAAGACATAATAACACAGCGAGACAGAGAAGTGTTTTAATACAGGATAATTTAGAAAGAATTATTCGATTTTCAAATCCTTGCATTTTAAAAATTAGTAGAAGAGTTTATTCTAAAAATTACAAAAGAATATGTAAAAGTATTACATAAATATGCAGAGAAAATATATAATATTCATAAAAAAAGAATAGTGAGAATTAGTTTGCTGTTTAAAAAGCATTTCCTTTTGAGAAAAGTGAAAAATGGCATCTAAATAGTAAAACGTTTTTCGTGTTTAATCAGTCGTACTCAGTCACAATGGATCAGATGGTTTCAGACAATTGACCTTCTAGATATTCAAGTAAATACTTCTTGAGATATGTTTCTTTGCAGGCAAGTAAAAGGTAAAGCGTTTGTACCATCTAAAGGGTAAATGAAAATTAAAAAAAATTGTTACACTAAAAGAAAGTGCTATCAATAAACTGGAACATATTAGGTAAGAATTTTTATACCACTTTGGCATTATACATGTAATTAAAAGAAGCCATACAGAGTATTCGTAATTAAAATTTTGATAATTGTTTTTTCACATTTAGATATTACTTATAATTATATCTTGCTAATTTTTATTATAAATCTTTAAAAATTCAGAAATAACCTGAGATTTAGGTGAAATTCACAAAAAATCGGAAGTCGTAATTTAGAAAAAAGCCGGAGGATTCTTTCTGAATCACTTTACGTATAATACAAATTATGTGTATAGTTTATAAGGTTACTCTTGAACTGGAGCTATAGTTAAAAGTCCTGAACACTCTGCTTAAACAACTCACAAGATATTTTGACACCATCACGGATGACCACTACCCTGACATTTCCTGGAAAAATCTTTCAGCGTTTAGTCATCCTGGTAGATATCACCTGAAGCTAACTAGACTCCAAGAGAAGAGTTAGTAGTATAGACGGCATTTATTACAATACAATTATATTCAGTATTGCAATATATACAATTACAATTATATTGAGTATTACCTATTTTACGTCATGCATACTTTATTTCATACCATAAAATTCATTGTTACGTAAGTCAAGTATTCTAACCAAGATATGTGTCTCAAAATAATCATGAGATACAAGACCATGATATGACCATGACACATAGATCGATGATGTATAAGTCCATGATAATCATCACATATAAATTATAAGTCAATCATCATATATAAATTGCAATTTATGCAATTGTCATGTCTTATAGTTGTTGTTGTTGTCGTGTCCATTACCACATGGAAGAATGATTGCCAGAACCTACTCCGAAGAGAGGTTGGACTTCTATTTTCCACCCCCAATTTTGAGGGAAAGCACCCCGGGGGGAATCTCCCACCCCTCTCCTCTCCCACCAATCCACACGAGAGGACTTTCGGCTCGCCGCATATTTAGAGTGCCGCCATGCCGCACCGACACTATACATTTACAAACATCCATGCCTTCTCCGGGATTCGAACACGAGCCCTTCGGCACGGCAGTCAGCGACGCTAACCACTATAACGGTTGGGCGGCATGTTTTATAATTATAATTTCTATATGATTTATGTATGATCATAAGATACAAGAGAAGGTTTTCAAAGTCTTTTATTTTACTCTTAAGTTGAACATAAAGGCCACAACTACAGACGAAACCACGACTTGTGGCTTAACAATAACCGTCAATTACATTTAAACGTTCATTGTGTAGTCTAAGACTATACATACAATAGAATAGTTGGCTCAAGAGGCATTTTACAGCCGGGCAATTTAATGCATAACCAACAAGAATAATAAAGCCAGAATATCACTTTGAAGCCGAGCTGGCGAAAATGTACTAACAGCGAGATGAGACTACCAGGGTATCACTCTCTATTATTCAAAACCATAAATTTAAATACACTCCAAAGCCCACAAGCGGCCAAGCAGTAAAAGCTTCTCAATAGTGGAATTTTGAGTTGAGGCGCGAGTCCCGCCATTTTCCCCATGTATAAGCACATACCAGCCAGTCTCTCTTAAAACGTTTTCTACGGGGCATACCTCCTTTTCCGTGTAGTGCCTAATGGTAGAGCACGTAATAAACAAAATATAATCAATGCAATCAAAGCTTATTTGTATTCTGATTAGGAATACCGAAAGTAGAAGTAATAGTAAAGGTCAAAATCACTGCAACCGGTTAAGTAACATAAGATACTTTATATTTTCTCCAACAGAATTTAAATAATTGCAGACGTAGGTCTTTAAGGATCTTGGCTAAGATTTTAAATTCTAAGATCTAACAACATGACCCAACCCTTATAATCATTTAATTAAATTTTTGAATTTAAATGTACCTTGTACAAAACTTGGTTACTGACAACTACATACCGTCTGTTTTTCACGTCACATCTTTTTTTCAGGAATCTGGAAAGAAAAATAGTTTAGCCATACATATGCCTAAATTACAATTTTTCAGTTTGCCTTTCAAATTTCACATAAGGTTTCACAATTTTGCGCTTTTTTGAACTCTTTTTCTCACCCCACCTTCCAGCATTTGCAGTAGGTGAACAATTGTGTAAAGGTGTGCGATTTTCAACAGCTACCTTGTATATTTTAATTTTATAACAGTTATTTTAAGTTTATAACACTTTCCTATCTTTTCTAGCTTCAGCTTATAATTAATTCCTGACCAGAATGAGTTTTTAGAATCGCGTTAAATGCAAATGAGTAGTAGAGTAGTATTTAAATCAAAATTCCACTGACTTCGAGAGGATTCCTGAATAGCGCGCGTTTGCGTTTTGGCTCGTCTCTCCAACTGCAACTACACCGGGCCTTATTACATGCTTTTTGATAGCTTCGCTGGTTAATTCAATATTACGGGCCAATTAATTTAGAATTCTGTTAGCTTCAGCTAAATCTCTTTCGTTAGTCATTAGTTAGTTCTTAGTTTTTACATTTTGAGTTAAAGCCCAAGTGGAAGCTTTGCAGTACGCCCTGAGAAAGGGGCCAACTCTAAATCTTTATTTTGAGCAAATAAAGGGCATTTAACCCTTCTTAAGTTTATGCTTCCGTTCTTGGACTTAAGTGATTATTCGCTTAGCTGTTCATTAGGTCACTTGGTTAATAGAACAGAAGTGAGGGACAATACAACCTGCTAACAGAATTCCCGCATGGCTAACAACTTAGACACACGAGACATCTATAATACTATGTTTCAAAAGTCTATACCTAATGTCCTAGGCTTAAATTTCATTTAATTTCGTAAATGTTCGTTGGAGAGCCTAACTTTTAAATAACCATATTTACACTATGGTAGCTTTTACTTCAAATCAATTGAATACCAGCTGCTAGCTTTTAACTAACATTCACACTATACATCATCAGAACACATTTAACTTTCACGCTACACTTAACATGATTCATGTATATAAAACATTAATGTTCATTCAAGATACCACAATTAAAAAAATTGCATAAAGTTTACATCACATGTAAAGCAGTTGCTATCATTTGCTTGGAGGTTGCGGAGAAATATGTTATTCATCATAATCTTTTGGAGTAAAATAAAACAGTTGGGTTTAACACACAAACATAAAATCCTTAAAGATAGATGAATACATTACAGAAAAGCTTCTGCGTTGAATTAAATTTAAACATCCTAGCTTGAGGTAAAAATAACAGTTTAGCAACTTGGTATAATTATGTAAAAATAAACTGAATACTTAAGGAAATAAGGCAAACTTTCACTATCTTTTATTTCTGTGGAATTACGCCATGCGTTTCTCCAGGAACTCTCACCGTGTGGTCTCGTAGATCCTTATCTTTCCATGCTGCTTATAACTTTCGTCGTCTTGTGGTAGCCGTTTCAAGTCATGGCAGCAAAATTGAACTGAAAAAAGAGTCACAGTGCCTAACTGCTGTGTCATGATGAAAAATGAGTCATGAATATATGTGTCATGAAATATATGAACGTAAATCATGAACTCTTTTATATGAATTCTTATTCATGAACACTTTAATGACGAATTAACTCTAACACAACATATTCTCTTTCTTACTTTCTTTTCTTTCCTTTTTAACTTTTTTATTTGACACATCATGTATTATACATTGTTACATGTTTTAACTTTTCCCTAAATTCGAAATTTATAATTTTATCTTATGGTACTTTATGCTATCTTATGATATTTATGACATCTTATGGTATGACATTTTATGATATTTATGTTTCATCTTATATTTTATTTATTATTTTTTATTTTATTTCTATGTATTTTATGTATATCCTTCATCTTGTTTACTTATATTTTACATGTTTATTCTTATTTATGTATTTTGCATTTATATAATTATGCATTTTTAAATACAAAATTAATACATGCGAAGCCTGGTCTGCACTGGAGGAGGCAGTCCTGGCGATGTAGGCTATGTCCATCCACTGCTTGGTATTGAATATTCTCCCTTTTTGACCTCTTCTTAGTCATCATCTCTCACTTAATAATAACTTATGTATTTCCAAAGAATTGTCAATAGCTTTTTTGAATTTTCTCTAATCTGTTAGTATTTGGGAGCTATACCTGTTCGATCTTAAATGAAGTTCCTGGTGCTCCCAACACTTTTACCTATACCTGTTAGCTTTGCCTTTTAGATGCACTTTTCATTGCATTGTGTTTACTTGCTTAGTAGTCTGAAGTGTAATTACTGATTGTACTCTGTGATACTGTGTAGGGCTGTACGAGTGTTTCTGTGGAAAGTCCCAGAACTGTGAAATGTTCCTTTTGGTAAAATAAATTTTATCTAGCTGTCATCAATTCTGTGTGGGTTCAATCTATTACGAACCCGTATGCATGCAACACTATTAAATAGTGCAATTTTTTTATTTCAGGCTTCTTCTGAGGTACTAAATTTGACCACATATATTCGTAAAGCATACAAAACTATACTGCAGCAGCTTTCGCCTTATATCGACACATCTACTATGCTAGAAGCAGAACAAAAGGTTTTGTTACATTTTCTTCTCTTATTTATATATTGAATAATTATAAAACTTCATGAAGTAAAAAAAAGGTCTTTCTCCTAAGTCTATTGAAATGTAGTCAACATACAATTGAAAACACTTTTTCTCTCTCTTCGAATACCGAGGTGTTAAATATATTTATTACAAATTACCTGCATTTTTAACGTAAATGAGGTATTCTTGGAACGATCTTCGGGTTTAATAACATACTTTTATCCGTTTGACAAGTCTTACACCAGAAATGTTTTTTAAAAATTTTCAATAATTTCACCGATTCATAATGTTTATTTTAAAATTACAAAATTTGATGACATATTCTTGACCATCTCAACATTGTTAGTTCAATAATTAAAATTAGGGATGCTTATTTTTTTAGCTTTAATTTGTTACATTTAAGAATATAATATGGAAATACTACTACATTATAACACGGAGAGAAAGTGGGAAGCCCCTGAAAAATGGCGAAAGTTCGCAGAATTTTCGTGGTTGGGTGTTTGCAACTAACCAATTCGAAACTAATTTTCGGCAGACGACTTTATTAATATTTGGGAGACCTTAAAAATAAAATCAGGATCATCTTATTAAAGGTAGTCTATAAATTCAGCAGAGTTTAGGATAAGTTAAAACTTTGATATGGTTTCTGAAATAAATTATTTTGCAGTGCCTCATTGCGTAAATTAAAATTATTAAAAAAACAAAAATAGTCTAAGAAATTTCAAACTATGTGAATAAATATTAAGAAAATCTAAAAGTCGCAGAAAAATTCTGATGTTCGTGGAACCTTAGAAAATCTTCTAATTTTGGAAGAAATTTGCTCCGCGACAAAATTACAGCCTTACTTTATGTTATCTTTTGAGGATCGTAATATTTCAGTGAGATTTAAAGAATATTAAATCTTAGCCCTTCATATATAAAGTGACTTATATTATGATAAAAAAATTAAATTTTTAATTCACAATTTATTTCTCTGCAAATCAGTTTCAAGCATAAAATCGGCAAAGTACGCCATCGAATTTTAAACAATATTTTGAAAATCGTTTTCTTTTCAAAAAATACTTTCCCCATCTTTTTAATATGCAACGAATATGAATATCTAAATTTATTATTTATGTTAAAATTCATATTATGCTTTTTTATATCATATTACACGTAGTTCTTGTGAGATACAGTTGAATTCGGTTAATTGGACCACCGGATAATCGGACCAGCCTGTTTTTCGGACCGAATTCTAAAGAACCGAAACAAATTCTATAAGCCTAATATTATTCGCTTATTTGGACCAAAATTCCGTTTAATCGGACCAAAAAACGTGAGAACGAATAAGAAACAGAAGCCACAAGTCGGCCGCGTAGAGCGGATGTACAGGTGGTCCGCGACATATGGGAGGATCTGCAGCTGAGCTCCCCAGGAAAATGCTTTATCAAAGGTCAGGAATCCCTTAAAGTGCAAAACAAGAGCAAAACCAGTGGGAGGTGAACACGCGCATCATTTTCTTTGATCTTTCTTAATACAGAGCCACCAGTAGCCGCCAGCGAGGTTATTGGTAACACTGCGTCTCCGATTTTCGAGGAAATGAGCAATAGAGTGTCCGGTTCTACCTGAAAGGAATTCCCGTCTGTCAATCATTATTAAAATTTACACAAGAAAACTATCATTTCCCCACCCTTTTGGGAGGATTTTAGTGCCAAAGCTTTGAATGGGGAGGATTTTAGTGCCAAAGCTTTGAATGGCGAGCATTTAACGCCCTTTTGACCTCATCGTCTTGACCCCGAAACACCAAGATTTCTTTAGACCAGTGGTTCTTAACCTTTTTAAGCCGCGACCCAAATTTGAGAAATATGTTCATGTCGCGACCCAAAAAAAAGTCAAAATTTGTTCATTGCTTTATTTTAGATCATATTTTTAAAAAATCTTCAATCCTACGATGATGATTTTTTTAACTTACAAATTTTTTATTTATTTTTTTAATAATACAGATAAACAAAAGTACTTTGCGATCCAAGGAAAATTTAAATAATAATCAACTGTTTTTAATAATTTTTATTGAACAAATTAAAATATATTTATAACTTTTTGAAAATAATTGACATTTTAACTTATTCCTAAAAAAAAAGAAATATCAATACATATGTTAAGTCTTTTAAATTTTAAATGCAAGTCATTCAGTTTTAATGAGAACCTTGTGCTTGAATACATTTTGAAAGATCTTCAAACCTCGGTTGAATGCTTGTCAAGGAGCACCTCCTTATATCTATTTCAGGATTTAACTTGTTCCGGTAATTGTTTTTGATTACACACAGAGCCGAAAAACCAGCCTCACACATATATGTTGTTGAAAAGGGCAATAATACTTTTAGGGCTTCTTTAACAATTATTGGCTTTTCGGTTTTTAATTTTAACCAGAAAGCACATAAAGATTCAGCGTTTTTGTAGAAATTGTATCGAAGTGCTTGGTCACTTTGTATTTCTATTAATTGTTCTTGAAATTGATTAATATTAACAAATTCCTCATGCAAATCACTTACATCAAAAGTAAATGGCATTCGAACCCAATTATATTTGAAAACATCGTCTGCAGGGAAATATCGATCAAAGTCTGCTATTAGTTTTTCTAAATGATTAATAATAATTTTCTGTATTTCAAAATCTGTGATATCAATATTATTGTCTTCAACAAGTAAATTAAGAGTCGGGAATGAAGCAAGTTTCTTTACTTCAACCTTATTTCTCCATAATTTGAGTTTATTTTTAAAACATGTAATTTTTTCAGTTAATTCAATAATAGTATGATTACGTCCTTGCATAGACGTATTTAGATTATTTATTTCAAATAAAATATCTGACAAATAAGCAACTTGAGTAATCCACTTCAACTCGGAGAATTTAGATGCTAATGGGTGTTTCTTTTCTCTCAAAAAAAATTCGACTTCTGTCCGCAATGATAATACTCTTTGAACAACTTTGCCCCGGGACAGCCATCTAACTTCAGAATAATATAATAAATGTTCGTATTCTGCACCAAATTCGAAACACAGTTCGCGGAAAATTCTACAGTTAAGAGCTCTTGATTTGATAAAATTGACTACCGCAACAATTTCATCCAAAACGATACATAATTCGGGTGATAATTTTTTTGAAGCAAGATTTTGTCTATGTAACAAACAATGAATCGATATAATTTGTGGATTCATTTGTTTTGCTCTTGTCGAAAATCCCTTTTGAGATGCTGTCATGGCAGCTGCACCGTCGGTGCAAATACTGAAACACTGATTCCAATTTAATCCTTCTTCTTTAAAAAACGAATCGACCATAAGAAAAATATCTTCACCTGTAGTTGTTGTTGACATTGGTTTGCAAAATAAAATGTCCTCCTGTATATCTGTTAAACCTGGATACCGCACGTAAACCATGAGTTGAGCATCTTTACTTACATCTGTCGTTTCATCCAGTTGAATACTAAATAAACCAGCAATTTTTATAGCAGAAATAAGTTGATTCTTAATATCAAATGACATATCATTAATTCGTAAACGAATTGTATCATTTGATAATGGTATCTTTTGTAATTTCTTTGAACTTTCATCTCCGCACATGATACGTGCCATGTCAATGGCAGCAGGTTTTATAAGTTTTTCAGCAATATTATGGGGTTTCTTTTGTCTTGCAATATGCCAAGCCACATAAAAAGAAGCAAGTGTAGCTTGTTTGGCAGAATTTATAAAACCATTACTACTTGGTGCATCCAAACGCTGTCTTTTTAAATGGGCTTCTTTTCTTTCGAAAAAAGTACGATCTTTTCCCTCAAAGGAAAAATTTTTATGTTTTGCATCAAAATGTCTTTTAAGTTTGTTCGGTTTCATCGATTCATTACTTAATATTTCACTGCACAACACGCATTGCGGCTTGTTCACTCCTCGATCATAAATGCAAGTAAAACCTAATTCTAAAAATGCTTCCTTGTATTCACGTTTTGCCATTATTAGGGTGATTACAGTTTTACAATACGCACTGCAGCTTGATCACTCCACTATTAATAATAAGACAAAATTTGTTTCTAAAATGCTTGTATTCACGTTTCACTGTTATTACACGTTTCACTGTTATTCACAACACAATACGCAGAAACGAGTTTTTGACAGAGAGCTTACTGAGTCTGCGCGCACGCAAAGCAATGGCGTGCGTATTTCCTAGAAGAGAAAGCCTCAGGACAGGAATTGGACGTCACTTCCGGATGGCCATTCGCGAAGAGCGATAAAACCGAAACATTGTATTAGGGAATAACTCTTCTAGGAGGTGTTGGTATTACTTATTATTTGGTGTATTACTAACTTTTTTGGTTCGACTCAGCGCGACCCAAGAAATATAATTTGCGACCCAATTTTGGGTCGCGACCCATAGGTTAAGAACCTCTGCTTTAGACCACTTTAGTCAATGAACTGTGCGCGCGTCTTGTCTCCCCTACTAAAATGCCAAGACGGTACTTGACGTTAGCTGAAGAAATTGGTTTTCTGAGTAAGATCAAGCAACAACCACGAAACACTAGTCAACGTCGGTTGGTGGAAATTACCGGGTTGGCAAAGACTACAGTTTCGCGCTTGATAAAAAAAGAGAATGAGCTGCGAGAAGAATGGGTACAATGTGAAGGTCGAGGAGGAACTTCCAAAAAAGGGAAACGTGAAGGCAAGGATCCAGACGTCGATGAGGCCCTTAACGTATGGTTTGTCATTGTTACTAGACGAGCTGTGCGAGTAAGCGGCCCAAGTTAAAATGCAAGTAAGCGGTGCGAGTAAGCGGCCCAAGTTAATGCATGACATAAAAATCAAGAAAGCACATGGCGAGAAAGAAAGTGCTGATAGTGTAGGTACTGAAGAATGGAAATCAACAAAACTGCCCGAGCTTCTTGAAATTTTTCAGCAGATGACATCTACAATGCTCATGAAACTATGCTGCATTATCGTGCTACACCGGATGGCTCACTAAGTTACAAACATATTGCACTCTCTGGCTCAAAAAAAGCGATGGATCGCATAACTGTCTTGTGCTGTTCAAACATATCAGGAACGGACAAGAGGATAAAGGACTTAGGATAGACAGTTTACCAGTTGTGTATCGTGCGAACAGAAATGCATGGATGATTTCTGAAATTTTTAAAGAATGGCGAAGGATTGGGACAGAGAGCCATTGTTGCTGATATAATGAGCGAGAAATAGTTTATTTTCATACCGAAATGTTTTATATCGGTTCCATATCGCATCAGACTGAAAAATGTATGACTATGAATCGTATTTTTTGCATCGCTATTAGAGAAGGATTATGGCTATATCGTTCTCTCTGTTGTTAGATACATTACTCTCAATTATCTTAACTGGCATCGGGTACTTCCGCTAGTAGTATATAATAAGAATATTTCTCTCTTGAGTACTTAACAAATCTATATTTCTCCAAAATCATTGCTAGTTATCAAAACTAAAGTAAAAGTCTGACACCGTTCCTGACTTATTTTCAACGATTTTTGAAAGTATCTTAAGCATCCACTGCTTCGAAATTTAAATATTTTTGTTGTTTGCTTCAAACTAAAATCAAATTGTACAAAATCAATCCCACTGTTCGCTAGATTTAACTAACTGAAAATATTAAAGTAAATAAGGCTTGGAAGTGATAAATCTTAACATAATCTTTGACTCAGGCTTCTAGCAGTGTTAAAACAGCTGGCTAAAGGCCAAAGAAGTTTTAGTAACTTTAAGATTACAGTCACAGATAACACGAAAGTCAGCTTCGCTGCCAAAAGCTACTACCTAGCTTCAAAAGCTCTACTCTTTATATACAATATAATTGATTTGCTTCCTGGTGGACAAAGGGGAAAGTAGAAGTGACACTAAAGGAAAAAATCGTAAGCTAGAGTTAATTAACATAAAAGCTTACGTAGTTCTGTTTATTATAATTCTCGTATTATCTTCTTTTCTTACAAGAAACTCCTTCTTCCTTTTTTTTAATACAACAACTATATGCATATAGGTTGCGAAAGATAAAAACGTTTAGAAAACACTGTTTTTAAGAATGTTATCAAGTGATTACAAGACTAAATAGCTTTCGAATAATTTATAGAAGGCCTGCGACTTTAAACGTAAGAAAGTTATCAACTGAAGTAGAAAGTCAGATACTTCAATTATTTTCTAATACTTTAGTCAAACTGGGAGATGGAAACGTTAATAAGAAAATGACTTCCATGAATGAAAATGTTTTCCACAGATAATCAAAATTCTATAATTACTGATAAAAATAAAGTCGTATATTAAACTTTGTATACGTTATAAAGCTGATTTCGAAACAACACCTTTAAAGCTACAATTCAACTTTGAAGCATTTGTTCGAAATCGCCATTTGTGAAAACAGTGAAATTCTGAATTTTACACTTTTTGAATATTAATTTTATACCATCTCGAAAGTGAACTCATTTTCACTGGTATAAAAAGTTATCTAACTCTTACACTTGGTTTACGGGAAAAATTTATATGTTAAGGGTGTTTTTCTCCCCTAAACGATGTTTAATACAAAAATTACAGTAGTTACAAATTAGAAATTACTTTATAAGATGACTTGTACAAATTGAAAATTAAATGTATTTTTCAAAATGTTGACACATAGTTATAACTGCCAAATGGTTATATGTCTGTGTTATTATTCTAACATAGGCTTATATGCTATTTGATTTATTTCTTGAATTGAAACCCATTATTTTAAAATTGTCCATGACCAATGTTCTACGAAATATGTAGTCCTGCATTCTCTCTGAACCATCCTATATATTTAAAAACTTGCCAACCGTGGGTTACCTTTACATAGAAATAATATCTAGCAGTTAAAATGCACATTTTGCTGATTTGTGCTTTAAAGAGTACAGTAGTCTAATCAGCAGCGCACACATACAAATACTAGATTCATCAAAAGGTTTCCAAAATTAAAAATTGCTAATGTTTTACATTTTGCAGGCTGATCGTATAACGTTTGACATTTCATATAAGAGAGAACATCTAAATGATTCTTACGTCTCTCAAATATACGAAAATGTAAGTAATTTATATTTATTAATGTGCCATTTTCGAATATTAAATTTGTTGTTTTAGTTAAAGGTGAGATCGTTTATCAGAGCAGTTTAATTCCTTTTACAGTTAGCTGTTATCAATCTAAATCATTTCGAAAATGTACTGAGTATTCGCAGGTGGTCAACTGATAGATATCTATCTCAGCTTCGGAGCTCTACGAAAATTGATGAGTATGTAATATTTCAACTAATAAATTCATTTTTTTTGTACTTTTATTCAAGTGAAATAGAAAAGTGTTGTGAGGCACAAAGGATCACATCTATACTTATACTGAAAAGCCTTTTATTTTAAATAAAAGATCAATTAGAAGTTTTACAGAATTTTATTAAAAAAGGAATTCATTTCTAAAATCTAACAAAGTACATGGTACCGAATAATTAGAAGGGTCTTGTTAATGACCTTGTTACTTCTGGCTTATGCCTTTCAGACACAAAATTCACTTCACGTGATCATGGTGTTTTTTTCGTGTCATTAGCACAAATTCTGGTCGAATGAAAGAACTGTTTTTCTTTGTACATATAAATATGTTCTTTCAACACCTAACTAACGTGTCTTAAAATTTTTTTAAATCAATAACTCGTAGAAAAACAAAACACTCAGCATTTTATCAAAATAGTTCATTTCGGTGGAATAATAATGCCAGATGAATTTATTGAAAGAATATGACCTGCAGTCGAGTAAGAATTTTATTAATAATGAAACCAACAACAAAGGCACTTAAGTTATCGTTTTCAGTGCACAAGAATATGCAAACAAATGTCAGTGTACTATTTAATGAAGGATCTTGCATGATGCTAAAAAGAACTTTTTGACTCACAATTTATCGAACGTTTGCCGTCGTCCCAGTTACTAACGGAGCTTGTCAACAGATTCTCACTGCTCCTCATTTTGAACGACTGAGCAATGAAAGATCCCTATGATTTTTTTACTAAAGTACGCTCCCAATACCTTAACTATTCTAGCCCCTCAGCATCTGAGCAGTAAACTCGGTAAAGAATGGTAGTTCGAATCCCAACCAAACAGCTGGTGCATAAGAATTTTCGTGGTTTCTCATACGTCTAATATTAATACGAGCCAGTTTAAATTTCCTTTAAAATGTCCTCCCTGAATGCAGTGTTTCAAGCTTAACTGTTTTCTTGTAATCAAGCCCTCTAATCTAATCTTTCTAATCTAAATCTGGTGTGCAACTCTTGAAGTAGATCAAGGATTAAGGCATAAGGCATATTGGTTACGGAGTATAAAACATTACACTAATTTCTACGTTATCGAAAGGAAAGTGAAATAAATAAGATAAAAGTATTAGCTAAAGGACGAGAGAAACAAAATTAGGGTCAAAGGAAGATTTAGGTTATAGGTCCTTCCAATGGAAGATGTCATTTCTGCTGAAGAAATTTATCATATGCAACGCTTTGATAAAACTGAATGGACTTCCGGTGAAAATAAACTGAGGAAGAATTTGTTGTTTATTTGCGCCAATTTTTGCACTGAATTCCTTTATATATTTATTACTGAGCTGAACAATGTTATTTTACTTATAGTATCATAAATTACTTTAATAGTAATTTCTAAATTACTGAAAGAAGCAAAATCATTATTGCTTATGCTCAATAGATAATCACTTTAAAATTTTTGCTTGTTTCAGTTTTTTTTGGCGGGGGGGGGAGGTAAGATAATTCTAAATTTTTTCAAAATTAGAAGCCACAAGCAAAAATTGCATACATAATAAAAGATCCCTTTTATCGTTTAACTTTTAAAAGCATTAAAACTAAAAATTTCTAATTCACGGTAAACAAATGTAAAAAAAATTGCATAAATATCATTGACAGAGAAAACCATTAAGAAAGCTTTCAAAAGATCGCAGAATAAAATAACTTTTATAGACGAGGAAGGATGTTTCTTTATGAGAACTGGATTTCTTTAAATGAATGCTCCTTTATACGAATTAAGAAGAAGTGCATCTTCGAAGAATGATAGTTTTGGCTGCAGCCACTCTTTTTGTAAAAATGCACAAAATTTAAGATATTACGTAGTTCATCTGCAATGAAAGGTTTAATTAGTCATTTGTACATTATTCTACTTAATATTTCTAAATGCAAAGATCTTCAATATGCAAAGTTAACTATAAAACGAAAAATTCCAGTTACACAAACCTATTAAACTTTCAGCTCTGACAGTCTCATACAATAACTTAGCAATGAGCATCATGTCTATGGATGATTCAGTCTTGAATAATTAGTTTTATCTGTTTAAAGAAAACCATCTGAAATATGTATTTTCATTTCTATCATTTTAAACAAAATTCGATTTCTCATGACTAAATGCAATGAAATTTTATTGTAAGAATGATGATAAGGATGGTCTATGATATTACCCTACTGGCTATTAAAACCGCAACATCTCAAAAGAAGCAGGAGACTTAAAATTTCATAAGGCATTGTAAGACATGAAAATGATTAGAGTGCAAACGCATATTCAAATTATGGACACTTATAACGCCTCCTAAAATCGATGTTGAAGAGAGGATAGGTTTTCAGTACAGAAATCATATTTCCTCTTGTTTACTTAACTGGAAATAAAATGCATGGAATTAGAAGACAGAATATCTAATAACGTGCATCCAAAACTCAGCGGAGAAAGATTATTGACGTTGGATTATTATTGCTTGCTCCTGTTGCTCGCTTTGATCAAAATCGACCGCTGACATGTGAATACGAAATCGACGGTATGAGGAGGATGGACAGAAAATGCGCCAATATCACGGAGGATAAATATCTTGTGCAAATGGCCCATATAGACTCTGCAGTTACATCATGCGTAAGAAATGATTTATGTAGCACTGCATAACCTACCTGCACATACGTTGAGACATCAACCTTAAGGGTCTGAAACTGTTTGCATGATGGCCATTGCGTTGCTTAGCAGTAGACAATATGCATCTGCTGTTACAGCTGTGTACTGAACAACGCACATGGAGACATGAATTGCGTGACATCGTCTGAGGTAATCCTATTTCTAATGCAACGCCATAGCAGATGCATGTCACAAGGCGCCACTGGGAGGCTCACTTTTTGACATCTGGCCTTAGGCATCGGCATACCAGTCCATCGCCCAGATTTACGGTAAAAAGTTCGTTTGAATATGAATCCTGGTGCATGGTAAGCATATATGGAATGTAATCAGTCAGTGTTACATCTAAAATGCGTTACATCTAAAATACGTTAAGAGACTTAACTTGTCTTAACTTGTACAAGAGAGCAAATTTCCGTTGCTGCTTGACTCGTGGGGAGGACAAACAAATCCGCAGTTATACGACGAACTCTTCCAAGAAGGATTGCCAACATGTAGCATCAAAGTAATTCCCCCTAAATGTACTCCACTGGTGCAACCCCGGCGATGTATACTTTTATCGTCAGGTGAAAAACTTTTTTAAAAAATAGAAAATTGTTCTTATTTCATCAAGCAAAAAAAAAAAGAAATAACTTCCCGAGAAGACTGCATAAAAATGCATTCGATTGTTCATCATCAATTATCCGCCCCAATATTCGGTAACATGTTACGTTATGCGTGGTTTACTTCTAAACTTTGCGGTGAGAGAGAATGCTTTATGAAGGTCAATCCAGTATGTTTTTCTATGGAGACGTTGAAACAATGATGTTATTGTAAAAATTCGGCTTTATAACGTGTGCTAGGTGCAGAAATAATTATTGTTTCCCCTGTATCTGCGATAAATATCATCCCGACACATGTAATCATCGAATGCTACTCCGAGCTCTTACCGCCGGGCCAACCACTGCTTGGCAAACGCCCTAACGTAAATGGCTTATACAGTGCGAGAGCAGCGTCAAAATGTTTATTTTCTAAACGCTTGGCCATGTGGAGTTCCCACTTCGGATACTTTCATTTCTAGCCAAGTCCTGCATGCCCTATAAATTTGAGCGAAATCAGTGATGACGAATAGGGAATGCCCCCTTGTAAGACCTGTGGTTGTCTCATTTCTTCAACAACATTTGTGCCAACTTGAAAGCATGATCATACGTCGCAGTCAACGTTTGAACACTCCCTTGTTATGCAAGTAACAGGTGACAGAAAGCAAGAGCGTCATTAAGTTAGCAAAACTTTTATACTTTCCAGAGTAAATAGTCCTTTAGGAAATGTGAGAGCACGGTGATGTGACACTTTCCCACGTGACATTTCCGCCCATGAAAGATGGAAATACATTAGATTTTCTAAAAGCCGTAACAAATCAGAAACAACAAGTGGCTTTTCTGAAGCCTATTAGAAACAATCAATCTGTCGGTGATTACTCATATAATTTTTTAAGAACTGTAAGGTCCTGCTCTGTATAAATTAGGTTAAAAGTTCCTCAAACCTTACTTAAAGTGGAAAACGAGTTATTGCTCTATCTGTGAAAGTACAACAGAGTTCTAAGAAGGTTCTAAATAAACTTTTTTAATTAAAAGCTTGAACTTAACAAAATGTACAACTTGTGCGTACTAATTTAAACCTGACATTTGCGAATGTTAGATGATAGAAAGTCAAATTCCCAAATTAGTGTATTTCATAGCAGGAGATTACGATGTAAATGACCTGAATAAGCGTTGGTTTAAGTTCAACTGCAAGATTTAACTTTGGCTAGCAAAACAGCGAATGCCGTTAACTAACGTAACAGAGCTGGACTACAGAAAAGTTTTAGTGCAAGTGTCACTGCCAATAGTTTTGTTTGAAAACTTGTAACTTTGTAATATGTAAAGAAACTCGGTCTTAAATATCCTTATTCACTTTCGTCCTGGTGAGAGTTAACGAAAATAGGGAATGATGACACAGATCTAAATCATAAGAAAATGAGACAATTAACGTAACTTTTACACGATCTCCATTGCTGCTGTGTGGGCTGGACACGGCGGTTTTTGTGAGATTTAACTTTTGGACATTTGTTTTGAGAAATTTACGCAAAATGAATTTTATTCTTGTTGAAACATCTGAAGATAAACTATATGAAATCCGCAACTGCTATCGATATCGTAAGTTTTATGTTGATGCAAATATTGAACTACTTCTTAGAGATATTATAAAGGCGAATCCGAAATTATTTCTACGTAGAATATGTAACAAAGCTTAACATTCCAAACTGAATCCATTTGGCATCAATGATTTAATTATTCATATCGTTTTTATTAGCTTTCTTTTGTACGATAACAAAGATATAGTTGGAGTTCTCATCTTCTGAAACGGGAGGCAGAGTTCTCAACCTTAGTACTTTGAATTGAAAACAGTTTTTGAAAGAAAGAATATAAATTATTTCATGAGTATAAGACTCAAAAGTAGCTGTAAGCAGTTTTTTAGTTGTACACCTTGATGCAGATTTACGTAGCTTAGAGCAAGAATATAAAGGGATGGCTGTTATATATGCTCTGCACCTAGTAAAAAAAAGTTCCATAAGAAATTTTTGAAGATTTAAATAAAAATTTGGTGTAAATTCAAAATACATTATGACGTATTTTGAACAAGGAGCAATCAGGGCGGTATAACATACTTATATCCTAACACATTAATCAAAGAATATAACTACCAGTTTACACAAGCACTTTGGAGACACGACCAAGATATCCGCAGTATAGATGTAGTAAATATGTATAGCAAGATGTAGTAAATACGCATTGCGAAAATGAAGCTATATGACTAAGTATCAGAATGGGCCCAACATACTACTTTTAGCGCATCGTCCTCAGCAACTCGGCCCATCAAGCGACTGGATCACCGAGCACTGGTATTCGCCGCGAATTCAGATTCTTGAGGACGGGCAGCTGAATGGGAATTTTCGTGGTTTTTCCGTATGTAATATGAATAGCAGCCAGCTTCCTTTAAAAGACTTTCACGAAGACCATGGATCTCTTCCCTTGGATAAACCTAGTGTGCCTTAGAGACATGACAACTACGCAAACAGACATTGACAGACAAACGAAACCTGACCATTTTCGCGTTTGGTTGATGTAATTGTGTCATTATTAGAATTAATTACTTGGCCATACGTTTCTTTCAAATTTACTGAATAATTATTTGCAGTTACTTCAGATGCTCAAATTAAATTATTTTTCGAGTCAAATATACACAATACAATTTCGAGTTTAATATTTCAGTTTTAGGACATCTACGACTTATTTAACAGCTCTTTTTCCAATATCTTTGACTAATTTATCAACCTAATTAAATTTAAGTATCACTTACCGCGTGACTATCTTGGAACAACTATTTTCTATTGCAGATAATACAATGTCGTACTACTAACAGTACAGTCAACGTGCATAGAATTACTATTTATGCACGATTATTTTTTGCTGTCTTGAATTCTGTCTATTTCTTGCGTGCACAGACAATGCAGGGCGTTTATTTATTTTGTTTTGCTCTCTATTCCGATGCTGTGGGCCATATATATCGCAGACGTTGCACCTATAGTTGAGTAGATATAGCTTTCGGTTTGAAAAACCTGTCCCTTATTACACTCTCGATGGCTTGAGTAGAACCCACATTGTAATTCAGAATCTGATGATTTTTTGTTCTCGTAAGTTTGAGTTTCATCCAGTAGTTTAATTACAGCATCCCTGGAGAAAACGATTATCACGAGATTCTTTGGCGATCAATATTGTTAATAAATCGTTTGCAATGTGAATTTCGATCTCTCTAAGTTTATCCAACCATTTTAGAGTCATTCATTTTTGTAAACAGTAATTTTTTAGAAATGGGTGGCCCTTTTGATTCGAAAATTATTTGCCTGTTATTCGCCTTTAGTTTACAATCGAAATTTTAAATTTTGAATTAATAAATGAAAAATAATATTTACGATATGAAGAGACTACAGAAATTTTGATTTGTATCTATACGTACATTTTTTTCCAGCTTGAAGCAACATGCATTCTCAATTCCTATGGAACACCTTTATAATTATGAGGAAAATAAAATTGGTTAATATTTTTTCATTCAAAATTTATTTTTTTTATGTAAAACTCACTAATATTTTAATTATGAAGCCTTGGTTATTTTTAATAGTATAGGGCGCTTACAAAATATTTGATCTGCTTGAATACATCTGGAACTAAATAAACGAAATGAAAATAAATTTTATATACAGACTATGTAAGATTATATGCAAATGAGTTCAGAGAGGCAAAAAAATAATATCGAAAATCACCCATAGCGAAGATTTTGGCGCTGTCGGAACCGAAAATGGGTTAATAATTACAATGAATGCGCTGAAAATGGATTAAGCAAAATTTCATTAATGCTTCAGTATTAAAAAAAGCACATGAGTGACATATGGTACGAAATTCATAGAAAACAATATTTTATATAAATCAACATTACAGGTTCGTGGACTGCTGACTAGACTGACTACAATTATTACAACATCCAAAACTGATAATCGCTCGCTAAATTCTCAGTTTGGATGTTGTAACAGCCTCTGTTTTATTCTTTTACAAGGAACTCAGGTTTGCAACGCCACTAGTATAAACCCAGTATACTTCAGCTTTCTAAATTCCTTTCTAATCCTTTTAAGGCGCAGAGTCAACCTCTGAAAACAACTCTGCATTTTTAGTTTTGTTGTTGGAATGAGCAGATTTTCTGATAATTTTGTTGTGAAATATATTTTCAACGCTTTAAAGATACAACAGATGGCAGCACTAAATACGGCTTTTTTTGGTTCATTTATACGAGAGTAAACATTGATTCAACACCCTAGACTGTATAGTGGTTAGGGAAGCTGACTGCGATACCAAAGGGCCGAGGTTCGAATCCTGGAGAAGGTATAGTTGTAACTGTTCGTCTTTTCACAGGAGGTAAAGGTGACCTTCCTATTAGGTGCCTCCATAATGAAGTGACCTCCAGTAGACTAAGTAGTAGCCCTTAGTAGTGGCTTAGTTCTAGCACTTAGACACTAAGGGCTAATACTTAGCCCTTCCCTTAGTCGTGGCTAATACTAGTGGCTAATATTTAGTAGTAGTAATGGCAAGGCGGGCCTTTCTCCCAAAAAAATCGATTCAATGAAGATAAAAAATTTCAACTTTTCTCACACAATAATCCAAAAAATTTAAATAGTTGCAGAGTATGAGTTATGTATTTTCGTACTCTTTTATTTGCAAACATTCTAAAATCAAAAGAAATAAGTCATAAATTTTGTATTTATTTTAGAAATGAAAGGTGATTTTAGAATGAGACGAGTTACACGTTTTAAAAGACTTTTTATTTTTAAAATATAAAAAAGTAAACAAAAAGAGTGTTCGATTCTTATTCTTTTGACAGATTTTCCTAACGATTACTGTGTTTTAATTTGGCTCTTTCTTCAGTTTCTGTTTTTTTAATTTTATTTTTGTTTATTACAGAAACTTTTGTTAATTCGAATTAATTAATAAGCTATCAATAATTTACCTGTAAATTAAATGCAAATTTCATACAAATGGCACGAAAATTTTAATATTTAGAGTTGACGCTGCGCTATTTGAAGAAGTTTCATTAGACGGATCAGTTATCCCTGCTATTGGATCACGGGAGAGCTTAGATGACAGTGGAAAGAAAAGGAAAATGCAGAACAGTAATAAAATTTTCTTGCCCACAAATTGTTGTGCAGAATAATAAAAAGCCTACATAAATGAAAGGTGTAAAACTCCATATGACTAAAGATTATGCACTACAGAAGTGCTTACATACGAGTAAACTGCACATTCACATATGATTTTTTTACATATGTGCCAAAGAGAAATCCGTCAAAGTAAGCACAATGTGTAACATTTAAAAAGGTCCACTACACAAGGGTAAAATATGCTTTCGAAAGATTCACTGTTTGTAAAATCAGTAGGTAAATAATAAAATTTAGCTTGGCTACATTATTCTACATGTAATTCGTATACGCCTAGAGCAAATTTTAAAAATTTTGCATTTTTAGTCTTTATTTAGTATATAATTTAGATTCAATACTGAAGCATATGAAATAAATATACGGACGAAATAAGATGAGAGTACATCTATTATTTTCATTTATATTCGATTATTTAAGTTAATTTCGATACATTATAGGTTTTATTAATGTTAACCAAAGAAAACATGAAGAATTATAATTAAAAGTGTGAATTTGTGTTAAAAATTAAGTCATTGCATGTTCCACACTAACAGTAGTTACGCTGTTAAACCACCACCCAACTATCTTCGTCTGGGCGATTTTTTTCTTTGTATATTTCGCATTTATAAAGATCATAGATCACTTTTATCAACTTACTTCATTAACTATTAAAAAAAGTTAAATATGCTCAAGCGCAAATCAGCTGGCAGTGAAAGAAATAATGACTCAAATACTTTATACTTACGTCTTTGCCAGCATTAGTACAAATTATATCTTGCTTTTTCCGCCACCTCAGATAATTCCCGGGTGGGGTTACATCATGTATAATACCTCAAGGAACTTTACAATACTAAAGACCTGAAATAAATTTTTAAAAATTTAGAATATAAGAGACCATAGTCTCAATGCTGACTCAGCTTTCGCTCTCCCGTTTTTAAAAGGAAGTAGAGGAGTTGCTTCGTGTACGCATTAGGAAATTTTCATCTATCAAGATTGTGAAAACTTCTTAGCGCGCGCTAGACATGGTCAAAACCGCTCCTTTAAGGTATCAGATCGGAACCGTTAGCTCACTGAAGTGAATCAGGTTTCTCTAACGATTCACTGCTCACCTTGATGAATGCGCTTGGAACAGATGTGGATTAAGAGCGATGTGCAAAGATGGAAAAGAAGAAAAATTTGAACAAGGAGTGGAATCGCTGCTATCAACCAAACCGCTCGCTCTCTGGACTGACTTCTTTCAACTCTTGAGATTCCCGAAAAACCTTTCTACATAGGACAGCAATAAAATTCTGGAATGAAAATGTGCTAAAAGTTAAAAAATAATGAAAACTAAACTCACTTTTGTTAAGGATTACATTATTTTATTAATATAATTGATATTTTGTTGCTACTACAAAGCACAATATTAAAGCAAATTTTTAGATTGGAGGCAGATCCCAAAGTATAGTCTGCTGACAATACTGGCATTTTCTTTTTTTTTTTATCTAATTTGACAAAATGATAGCAAATATCTCTAGAGGTTCTTCTGTTCGGTAGGGTCCACATTTTGTCTGCGACCCTGAAGAAATACATTACATGAAAAAATTTATGTTTATAAATATAAACTAATTCTAAAAAAGATTAAAGAGAAATTCACAGCTCTTGATTACAAACCGTTAGTAAAATAAGTGAATAAATGAAAAATAATTTTTCATAAATATTACACCTAATATTGTATAAAAAAAAGGTAATACCTAATATACGTAGCTGTACTATGACGCAGTATTCAAAGAATCGAAATGAAACTCAAAGGAATAGCTCCGAGGAACCGGAAAGAACTTATAATCAAGACTCCGCAGGAGCCAGATTTGCGGCTTGAGCAGGAGCTATGAAGAGATCAAATGCTCACGACTCCGAAGGACTCATATTTGCAACTAGCGCCGTAGTGCTGACAGCTGGGAATCCGAAGAATTAGAATGCCTGGGAATCCGAAGAATTAGAATGCCTGGGAATCCGAAGAATTATTTTTAGAATCTACGTACTTTAAACAGATCCTCTCACTGCCAGAAGGGGGGGGAAACTCTACCCATTTGCAAAACAGGGGTATTCAGTTTCGCTGAAATGCGTAAATTTATTTATTTATTTATTTATTTTTAATATTAGATGGAACACAAGCAAGCCAAAAGCACACATGCATACGTACATAACAAACATACACGCATTAAAAAATAGGACAGAGGCGTTTCTGGTAAATAATAATGAAAAGAATGCTGGTGTTTACATTAAAAGGAATCAGATGTTTTGGCAAACTTCCCAACAACAGCTGTCGGTGAATTGTAAAAAAAACTGCCGTTTCGTTTTCGCTGACCATTCGTTCAAAGTGAATCGCTTCTGGACAACACCTCCTAACAGAAGGTGTTGTTCTGGAGCGGATTGTCCATCTCTAGTGTGTACGCAACAATAGCGCCAAAAATCTCTCTTATCGTCCACTTTTGGTGCTAAAACTTCTTTTTCCCCCATGCATTTTATTAGCAAACTTCTATCTCCACATACATTTCCACAGTCTGTACATGAAATTTGATTTCATGCCTTTTTTATTTTTAGCTGCAGATGCCTTCAAACGAGGAAAATTGTTTTATAACAACCCGTATAATAAAAGGAATGATTAAATTATTGCCATCAAAATTCAAAAACTAATCATTGCCGTCAAAAGGAATCAGTAATAAGAAACTGAATTCTTCCAATAGTGAAGAAAAACGGGAGATTCTTATATTTTTTATGAAATGCATTTGACTTAAAACTGCATCTACAGAATTTGAATATTTTTATATATGATTATTTTATTTGTTTTAAAGGTGATATGTTTTTGTATGATTTTAATCTTTTGATGTTTTTTGTAAACACCGTGAATTTAATATGCTTCTTTAAATTCCCAAAAGAAATGCATTTTTAATAAAATTAGAAATCTAAAGTAATGGAATCAAAAATAAAACTTGTTATGCAGTTTCTGTTCTAAACTATTAAATAAAAAATGAATATTAAAGTACTGTATTTAACAAATGAGTATTGAAAACAAGCTATAACTCTCTAAACATAATCTTAAATTTTCAGTTTCGAAAACATCTTTGAAAATATAATATATTGCGTTATAGAAACAAAAATTTGATTGTTATATACTAGATAAGAGAGAGAAATTTTTTAATGTTTGTAAATTTTGCTTTTTATTTAAATCTTTGATGATGGCTCTTTATTTCGAGAAGATTTTATCAAACATAAATCTTAGTTGGCATAATTTATTAATGAACCTAGCATTTGAAGGCCGTCCGCCGACTGTGATATGATTTCAAAATAAAATTTCACACTTCATTGTTTGCTTATTATAGTATTACTATGCACCATGTAATAAGGTCTAGGATACAGTTAAAACTCTTCATCTCTCAACTGGAGCTAATTGTTTTTTCATTCACTAATAAAATTCCAAAGCACTAAACTAACTTTTCATTAAATAATATTACAATTTTTATATATTTTTCAGTGTTATTATTTCTCAAAAAAACTTTCTTTCTTACAGTTTTAAACGCAGGACTATTTCAAGCTCCATTTTTCAGATCCGATGTACAGAAGTAAGTGATTAGTTTGTATCATATATTTCTTTAAATTGAAATGCAACTGAAATTCGCTTACATTAAAATTCTTTCATATACAATAACCATTAAACTTTAAAAACATCTCCACATTAATTCCCACGTGCGTTTCAGTTACCTGAATTTCGGAGGCATCGGTTCCATGATTGGTCGTGAGTTTGCACGTGCATTCGATAAGAAAGGTAAAGTATTATTTAAATTAAAATATCATCGGGTACATAAGTTGCAAGATATGCCACGTATTCTGATCTCTGAAAATTATGAAAAAAATGGAAATTATGCTTATAAAACTTTAAAAGTGTTATGATCTCTAAAAATATGTTATTATGCTTACTCAGTCATTAATTTGTCAAAGCAAGAAATATGAAAAATGTGCAATGCCCTCCATTCAGATTCGAGTTTCAGTCTCTTCCTGACTACTAGCTGAAAGCACTTCCAGTAACATACCGAAGATACGTGGTGCCCGCCCAGTCGGTATAGTGGTTAGCGACACTGACTGCCGTACCAAAAGGCCAGTTCCGAATCCCGGAGAAGTAAATGTATAGTGTCTGTGTTTGTAAATGTATAGTGTCTGTGCGACTTGGGAACACTAAATACGCAGCGAGGAGAAAGGCCTCTCGAGAGGTTGTAGTAGGAGAAGAGGAGTGGGAGCGAGGTGCTGTTCTTCAAAATTTGGGGCGGAACTGAGCAAAATCGTACTGTCACTTGTGTGGTGCTCAAGGTTCATGCCAACAATAAACTAGAGCAGCGTAAATGCGACGTCTGTACGTACGTACGGAAACAAATCGCTTCTGAATCCATTTTAAATCAATTTTATAATCCGTTTGGGCAAAAAGAGTCCTTTATTCTGTCCTTGCATACAGATGTCACGAAAAAAACATTGTTAAATTGCATTCCATAACATTGAAAACGGATATTTTGGGTTGAAATACGATACTAGGAATTTTTCGTGATTACAATGCTTCTTTTATTTCGTACAAGGAAGTAAAAATGTGTTTACACATGAAGTCTCTCTCAGAATAAGGATATTACTTCGATGGATGTGCATGTAGTGAATTTTGGATATAGTTTGAGGATCTGACTACCATATATATAAATCAGATGATATAATGGAGAAGAGAAAACTTTCAAAAGTCGCCTTTCCTATAATTTCGTTTTGTTTCATAATAAAACAAGCCTTAATGAGCATAAACTGGTTCACATATCATCATTATGGATGCGCTGTACACTCCAAAGTTATGTAGCTATTTACATCTTAAACAATGACCAAAGCAGAGCGATGATAAACACATATTGGCAGCAGCAAGCAAAGTTGAAAAAAAGGGCTGGGCAAGTAATAGCAAGAATAATTATTGACTTTGTTAGAATTTTTATTTTTGACTGGATAAGAGCTGTCGCATTGCGCCAGGGTTACATAACTAAGCATGAAACAGTTAATTTTGAAAGATACAATGAAAAATGTTATTATAAACAACTTCTACCTTCAAGACAGAAACGGAACGTAGTCAAATTAAAATGAGTAGTTAAAAGTACTATTGCCAAATTAAGGTATCATTTTTCTTTCACATTTTATACATCATATATATATATATATATATATATATATGTATGTGTGTGTGTGTGTGTGTATGTAAAATATAAAATATTTTTCAAATAATAAATTAATAATGGCCTAAAAATAAAAATAACATTTCTGGACTGCGCCATTTCTGGATTAATTTATGCCACGAAGCTTGTATAACGCTGATGACTTAGTAATTGGAAACCTAAACTCTGAGAACTGAAACTTTCTAACTGAAACCAAAACCTTCCTCTTCGAGAGCTTCCATATTGGATAACTACGCAATTTAGCTTCTCTCTCTACGCTGCTTAGACGTAATTTCGCTGTGCTCGCTTCCTATCGCAACAGTATAAAAAATGTAAATGTCCTTGAATAGGCATGTTTAGAGTGCCAAATAAATTGGGGCTATAAATGTCAGTTTAAATAAAAAAAGAATTAAAACTGCTTGGACTGCCAAATTTCTTATGCATTGCCGATCGGTATTTCAGTATCCTTCTTCTTCAGTATGGATCTACTTTTCTACGTCTCAGTGTTCCTATATATACAGGGTGCCCATTAAAGTCCAGTTCCACCCGTTTACGGGCTGCAGCCATGTTCATAAAATTAGTGTTTAGGTAAAGTGACTATGCGCTACTTGATGAGATAGCTTACAGCGTCATGTGGTGAAAAACGGCAGAGTTAGCCTCCCTATCTTGAAAACGATATCAGATAAGTAGAAAAAGTGAATTACAAAGTTGTAGAGCATCATCGATATAGTACGAATAGACACCTTGTGGATATGAATACTAAAAAAAGAACGCTGAAAACGCACATTTGTTTCTTCGCGATTTCCGAAACTGTGACGTCACCAAACTTGAACGAAATGAGAAAAGATTATCTTTTGGATGAAAAACATCCCTTATCGCGACACTGTGATGTCGCTTGAAATTCACAATCGAGAGGACTGTGGTTCAAACCCCGTGGGGTGCATCCTTGTCTGATTGTCTTTACAAATAGAGTAGACAACATACAGATCGTGCACAATCGTGTCTTAAAATGCATCAACTCAGCGCAACTTGAGCTTGGTTTACATTAATTTATACATTACGCAAATAGCGTATGAAATGTTACAGCTATTCACCTGAGACAGCTATAAAAGAAATACCTCCTCGTGGTTGTATGTTAAAGCTCATGATCATAAAGCGATTTTAAAACAACGATTATTGTCAGATAGTTCTACTTACGGCGAATGTGAGCGCAAGGTACGATTGGCAGCGCGGTTGCATCGGCAACATTTTCCTTCAGGCCCGCATCCTTCATACAAAACCATCCTACAGGTTGTGAAATGTTTAAGGGAGATAGACTGCTTGAGTAGTCGACTGAACGACTAGCTGCGTGACTAGACTGCGATCAGCTAAGGTAGAGCGCAAAATGCAACTGGACTATGTCTTATACGGCCTCGCATAGCCCAACAGCAACACAAGAGAGAAGTAAAATCTGTGGGCTCTCAAAAAGCAGCTTTTGGAAAATCCAAAGTGAATTAGGTGCTCATCCATAGTGACCAACACTGGACTTCTGCACTACAGGACGGGGATGCTGAGAGACGTTTCGCATGGTGCAACTTCATGAACCAGACAGAGGTCCAGCCAACATTCTTGGCAGGTATCATGCAGACACATGTTTTTCACGGAATAAAATGTACAATTGGCAGAATACCCATTATTGGGCACTAGAAAATCCATCATGTTATGCCGAGGTTTGACATCAAATACGGTTTTCGATTAATGTTTGGTGTGGAAGTTATAATAACAGGTTAGTCAGCTCACTATTTTACCAGGGTACGTCAACGGCCGCACAATATTTAAAAATTCTCCACGACATAATACCCGATTTTGTTGAGAACCTGCTGTTGCTTCAACTCCTGAATAGATGGTTCCAACATGACGTCGCAAGTGAAGCAGTACCTGATAGAGGAATTCGGAGAACGAATAATTGGATACGGTGGTTTCGAAGGGTGGCCTCTATATTTCCTTGACCTGATTCAAATGGACTTTTTCTTGTGCTGATACCTCAAACAGTAGGTATATGCGACCCCTCTACTAAGACTGCGGGTCGTTCAACAACGTATTACAAATGCTTGTGCAAACGTATCACGCGCTATGCTACAACATGCAACATAAAGTTCTAACAAGGATCCAAATGTTCATCTCAGCTGAGGAAGAGAAGCGTAAAACATCGAAAATAAAGGTAACTTGTAATAACTAGTAGTTTTTTTCTTTCTCAGATCATTTCATGACTTCACAGTTTCGAAAATCACAAAAAACCAAATGCATGTTTAAAACGTTCTGTTCTTAACATACATGTCCACGAGGTGTATTTTTGTACTAAATCGACGATACTCTACAACCTTAATTCACTTTTTCTTCGTATCTCGTATCGTTTTTGAGATAGGAACGCTAACTTCGTTACTTTCCACCAGGTGGCACTGAAAGCTATCTCACGTAATAGCGCATGCCCACTTTTCTATACCTGGACACCACTTTTATGGCTATAGCCGCAGCTGTTAGTGGTACCGGACTTCAGTGGGCACCCTGTATATGTACATGTTAAGCATACTTCTGATTTTAATTGGTAATAATCTCTTTCATTCTTTATTTTAATTTATATATTGCCTTTTTCTGTCCTAAAAATAGTAACTGTTTAAAATATATCAGTCTAAACTACGTCATTTCAAAATTAATCAGTTTCTTGCGATTTTATGTAACGCTGCAATTTGTATCTTTCATCCAATCCCTCAATAAGATTTCAATTGAAAACAACATATTTTGACGCTTTCCCACGATGCTTTCTTCAAAATGCGTCACTTTCCTACTTACTTGCTTCAAAGCATCCTTGCTGCTTGCTTGCATGCCGACTACTTGTATCTGTCTTCCATTGTACTAAAATAGGCTCAGTTTCCACAATTGTGGGTACATATAACTCCCAATTTATTTGCAAAGAGTTAACGAAATTACATCTAAAAGTATCTTCCACTTTATTCATCTACTACTCCCAGCTTTGACACGATATTACGTATATATAATGAAAAGTATTACGTAAAAGGAAACTAATTTTATAGGTCTCTATACATTAGAAAATAAAGCTTTAAAAATTTTAATTAATTAAACGAAATTAAATTTAGTCAATTTCAGTTTTAAAAGCAAAAAAAAAAGTAAAGTTGAATATTTTGCAAGTTTCTGCTGCTCTGTTGCATAGGAAAGAATAGTCTGCTTTAGAGAAACTGCGTTTCAACAAATGGGTACTCTCCAAATTCAAAGCTGGATACAGCCCTGAACCTTATGAGAAAATTTTACATGCTATTCTCCAATATTCTTTTGTTTAAAAATAACGCGTGTATTAAAAAAGCTGTAAGAGTTTCTTTTAAATATTCCGATTTTTGCATTTTTCCTTTTTCTCCCACCTTTTTTTTCTGGTACTATGCAGAGCGTTTCAGCCAAATTTAACTAAACTTCAAAAAACGTGACAATGCTCAAGAAAAATGTTAAAATGAAATTTGAATTGAAACCAGTCATTATTCGCTGAGATACGAAGATTTAAAGAAAATAATTTTAACTGCGCATGCGTGAATTTCATCCACTTTTTTCTTTCATAATTTGGTACTCAACTATAAAGGGTTACTTATGTAAAACCTTCTGCTAGAATAGTATGCAAATTCAGAAAAAAATATGCTTAAATTAGTGAGCTATGTTGCAGTTATTTCCTAGAACTAATTGGATGATAGGAATTTTTCTCAAACTGTCTATTTCTGGGAAAGCACTCGTCTCCTTACGTTAGCTCCTTTTGACAACAAGTACGTGTTTTTGGCTCAAGCGTTTTCCTCATCACTTATGTGGTATTAGAGCATTAGACACGTATTTATGCTTATTTGCACAATACTTCAAGAAATGTAATATGTCTGGTGACTTAAAATTAAGCGAAGCAAAACATTATTTTGGCGTTAAATAAAATTTTGTCGATTTTGAAGGCGATCAGACACAGGTCCCTTTTCTTCAGGAGCGAAAAACATCTGTGAAATGGATTTCCATTTTCTGCTGTTAGCCGAAAATTATCGTGCGTGTTGCACGACGTGTTCTGATTCTCTGAAATTAGGTGGCTGAGGAAAGACTATGTATAAAGATGAAACAATACAGATTCTTTGGCTGAGAACACATGACTTTAACTTTGCTATGTGGTCCATAACCAGATGAGGACTTGATATGAAGAAAGAGGGTTGTAACCATTTGTCACGTGGACATCAGTAGGTCATCTGGTTGGTTGATGTAACTCCAAGGCGTATCCTGAGATAAAAAAAATTACTTACAAATAGAGAATGTGCAGATTGCAGTTAAATTGATGCATGATACATATATATATATATTTGACGAATAATTTGAGGACTATTTATAGTATAAAACTGCAATATTTATAAAATTTAAGCTTAAAGCATGAAGCTACAGTAATATGCTTAAGAGCCCAAGAAAATACAACTCAAATAAATTTATGATGCGTCTCCAGGAGGATCGTGCGAATTTGCAAGTTCAACAATATATTTAAATAATTTGGCCAACTGAGCAATGCAGACTGCTGACTACACTGTACTGACTCGCGCTAACAGAATCTAGGTCCCCAATGAAGCGCAAATGCTGCTTACTAGTGTACTCTCATCAATTTGTGAATTTTTTCTTTTTTTTTTCGGACTGGGTTGGATTAGCGAAGGTCGGATGACCGAGACTGTACTCTACATAGCGAAATCAGAGCCGCAAATATAGCTTTTCAACTAATTTGACCTTAAAATAAAGTATGTACATTTTAGAAGTTCTGGACTGAGTTAAGCCACCCTCCGGGGATCGGCTGGGAGCAATTCCGGCATTCTGGCTAGGTCAATACTTAGACAGACTCGACTTCTGGGGAAAAATTAACAATCTTCATAATGACTAGAACCATCGTTTATTCGGTGGTAGGTTCAGGCCCGGCAAGGTCTTGTATGCTCTTTAGTTGTGAGGATGCAACATGATAAGATATCGAAGGTTATCCTTTGGGATTTGATTTCCCTTTGTCAACACTGGGGGACGGTCGATGTCGAGCTATGTCTTAGTTCTCTTTGTGGTGAATTCGTTGCCGTCCACTTCTGACTTGTGTGCTTATAACCCAGACTGTGTGAAACATTTAAGTCTCCCTGGTTGACCGGGGGGTTATGCCTCCTCGGATCGCCTCTAAGGGTTGTAGCGTTTAACTGTGTAAGGCAGGCTCAAGCTGGCCAGGTCTGGGTGTCAGTTCCTCCTAGTGCACTGAGTTAAGCACTCACATCTAAGAAAAGCTATTGTATAATGAGTCTCTAATGGTCAATGTATCCTATTGTAACTGATTGAATTAGAAGTAGATCAAAACGAGGAAAGCCAATAGGATAATTCGACCACTGCAGCAAGAACGCTTTCCAGAGAATGAAAGAGGGTCATGGATAGGGTAGGCGCTAATATATTTGGCTTCCTGTGCGAAACTATTTTTGGAACCCTTCCCTGAGAACCAAAAATTTGCGAAATTATGATCGAACATTTCTCTAAAGAAGTTTTTGACTTCTTTAGTGAAGTTTTTGACTTCCGCACTGAATAATCCATTATTCAGTGCGGAGCCTCTCTGCGTCTGACGCTCTGAGCGGACAACTTGCGTCGCCCTCCCTCTTTTAAGGCGTTAAATATGTATTCTCTACAGCAGGGATGTCAAACTCATAGGTACACTTGGGCCAAACAAACAAGGTTTAACTTTAGGCGGGCCACAAAAAAAAATCCATATTCATAGAAACGTAGATTTATTTCGAATAATACAATAATAAACATATATATATATTTATATAGAAAAGAAAAAGAAAAATTTAATGTTTACGTCCTGATACTTGACATCTCTTCTCTGCTATTATCTTTCCTATTTCGGGAGAAATTTTGTTTGCAGTGATAACTTTCAACGCTGACCCAAGGTGATCATCATTAACACGGTTTCTAATAGGAGACTTATTACCTTTCATGACTGAAAATAACTGCTCGCACCGATAAGTGCTACCAAACATGGAAATAATTTCATATGCGAGTTTTCGAGTATTTTCAAACCTGGCTGGTAAATATTTGTAAAATTCAGGCACGCCCACTTCAATGAATTTTGCTTTCAAATTTGAGTTGCATTGAATCTCGATCACCTCCATTTGCATATGGCTGGGTACTCAGTAAATACTTATTGAGAAAATCGAAGAAAACAAAAAAAAAATTGTCTTCGAGGGAACTAAAATCATTAAACCTCGTTTCAAATTCAGTTGTTAAATTTGCAATTTTTTCTGCGTATTTTTGATACGAACAAGTATCATCTAAACTTGATTTGTTCATGCTGCACGTCGGGAAGTGCGTCAAATCTTCATTTTTAAGTTGTTTTTCCCAAAGAACTAGTTGACATTTGAATGCTTTAATTATGTCAAACATGTTCGTAATGATATGATCTTTTCCTTGTAACGATAAATTTAAATCGGTTAAGTGTTTGGTTATATCAACCAAGAAAGATAAATCTTGTATCCATATTGGATCGTAAAACAAACTTACGTCTTGATTTTTCGTTTTTAAAAACTGACATATTTCTTCTTTCAAATCCCAGAATTGTTTGAGAATCTTGGAGCAAGATAACCAACGTACCTCGGTATAGTAGGACAAACACAAATATTCTCTATCTAACTCACTTAAGAAAGCAGTGAATTGACGCTGATTTAAACCTCGAGATCTTATAAAATTTATAACTTTTTTATATATGACAAAACATTCTCCATATTTATTACTTTCGTGCATATAATTTCTTTATGTATAATACAATGTATATGATGAATGTTTGAACCGTGAATTTCACTAAGTTTTTTTTCTTAGTAATGCTACGAAGCCCTTGTTTTTCTCGGTCATTGATGGAGCGCCATCTGTAGCTACAGAATTTAATTTTGCCAAAGGTAGATTGTATTTCTGCAGAAGTCCAAAAACACAAGTAAATATATCTTCTCCTGTGGTAGTACGAAGCATCGGTATTAGTTCCAGTAATTCCTCAAAAATGTTAAAATTCTTGTCACAAGAACGAAGAAACACTGCTAATTGAGCTTTGCCACTAATGTCCGTGCTCTCGTCACAGACAATGGAGAAACTTTCGAAACTAGATGATTTTGCTTTGATCTGATCACTTAAATTCGTGGCTAAATCAGTAACTCTTTCCGCAACTGTATTTCGAGACAATGAAATTGATTGAAAAGCCTTCACATTTCCAGGACAAACAATTTCTCCAGCTTTCATTAGGCATTCCTTGATGAAATCACCGTCAGTAAAAGGCTTCGAATGTTTAGCTATCAACTCGGACAAGACGTAGCTTGCATGTACCGCCGCTTCACTTTCTTGCAATACTTTACTAAACATGGACTGTTGCTTTTTCACTCCTAACTTGAGCTCTTTCAACTTTTCTTCTCTCATTAATCCTTCGTAATTGTTATATTTCGATTTGTGTTGTTCGTAATGACGTTTAATATTATATAACTTTGGTACATTAATAGTATTATTACATATCAAGCAGATTATTTTATCTTTTATTTCACAGCAAAAATATTCTAATTCCCATTTTACTTGGAATATTCTATGTTCGTCAGCGATTTTTCGTTTAATTTTACTACCACTTGGTTTTGATATAGACATACTGAATACAAAGGGCTGGAATAAACACGGTTAACGTTAAAAAGTTAACAAAAATTTATTCTTTCCACAAGAGATAAATCAAAATGCTGAAATATTTCTTCAAAAATATTCTAACAATATCACAAAATGTCAAACGTTTAGCAAAAATCAATTCAAAACAGAGAAACTAATTCTATCTCACAGCGAAATCGCTACAAATCAATCACAGCATTAAGTAAACAAACAGTTCGCTAGAACTACAGCTACTACTGAGATGAGTTGTTTGTTCTCGGCTTTTATAAGCTTTATAATTAATTTCTCGAATATACTGGAAACATCTATAAATATCTGGATTTTTGTGGATGGCAACAGCAATTACGAGATATTTATTTATTAGGTATTAAATGCACGCGCTGTTCTATTTTTAACCTTCCAACGCAGCTGTCTTTTCAAAAATCGTCTGCGTTGCTAAGGCAACATGAAGCAAATCTAACTACAATTCTAAATAAAAAAAACTATGAAATCCGTAACAATATGAATTAAGTAATAATTAATAATAAAGCAAAGTTCATGCACATGCATGCACCAATATATCGTACAAAACTATGACTGGAAAACTGAGACCATGAATTCGGTCACATTCGGCTATCGGGGGATGCGTACAAGGTCTGAGTGCACGTGTCCCCCAAAAGCCGAAGGTAGCTGAACGCAAGCTACTCACACGCATTTGTAATTTAAGTAGTGTGTGTGTCAGCTAGCTGTGAGTAATCTAACAACACTGAATAAATTATCGTTAATTACTTAGCAGTAAACATTTCATTTTTTTCTTCGTCGATATGTTATTTTATTATTATATATTATTATTTGCCGATATATTGCCTGGGCCGCAAAAATATTTGTTGTGGGGGTCATGCGGCCCGCGGGCCGCGATTTGACTTCCTTGAGCTAGCTTATAGCTTATTTATTTGGCTGTTAATCTTAGACTATGTTACTAACGTTTAAAACTATTTGACTGTTATTGCTTAGTTTACATCGCCACGAGAGGATTGCAGAGTGGTTTGGTTTGACTGTAGAACACGTTATTTCTTTTATGTTAAGAGTTCGGATCAAATAAAAAAGGTTATTTAAATTTTGTCAAGACTTAGTCATAATATTTCAGGCATTGCGATTACCCACTAACTTCACTAGTAAGGTCTACAGAACTTAGCTCCAACTTCCAGATCAATAGTTTTTCGATTTTTATAAATACTAGAATGCTTTAGCAAACTATTTCTATTCACATAAACTTCAACAAAAAATGGGGAGCATTTCTTTTCCTTTAATGTGATTAACAGCATCGTTGAAAAAATCGTGAAACGATGATAAACATAAAATTAACCGAGGAGACATAATCTATCTGTAATTTCTTACAGTTTGTATTTAAAGTATTATTCTATGTATGTGAGCATATTTTTTGCAAAGAATTTGGAAACCATTAAGATCAGCTTATTTTTAAAAAAAATATATTTATATCTTTACAGTTATTATTATTTTCAATAATGATATTACTTTGACAGTGCGAGAAGGCAGGTGGAGCGACGTATCAAGCATCAATATTGAAAACCAGGGTCGGTGTATTATAGACCAATACAACGACTACGTAAATGATGTTAAAGAGCATAATGACGGGTGTGATGATAATCATGCGGGCGAAATTATAGTAAGATGCGTTTCCGATCGTTCTCTCTCTTTCCTTTCTTTCTACATATAAATACATTCTACAACGTAAAAAGTGACGGACCAAGAAGGATGTATCCGAATAGTACGAAACTGCATATGTCCATATCATAGCATAGAATATGCAAATGATTAACATTTGGTGACAATAACTGATTAGCTGGAGTCCCAGCGCATTGCAACAGAGCATTAGAATGGTTTGGAAAACAGATGGCATTCGAATGCTCAAGCACAAGCCATGCAAATGTGGTCCCGTCGACCCACGTAGACTACACCAGCGCCTCGCTGACGGGTTTGCGAACAATATGAGCAAGTGTCACCACTACAGAGAGAATGTGCAACTGGACTAGAGGAGCAGGATAATCAAATCGTATGACCTCTAGACATTTAGGTCGAAGCAATGTTACCATTCGACGATGTTACAGGAATGGTTAACAAGACCATACAGAGCGACAAGAATGTAGTGGTTGACTGAGAGTGACGACAGAAAGATCGAAGACACAGCGATGATTCGATCGACGCTCACAATCCTTATCAGCATTAAGAAATGTAACTCAAATGCCACTGATTGCAATGGTCATTGATAGGCAACTTAGGGAACGGGAGCTGAGGTCACGGTGCCTTGCGCCCGCTGCCATCGCCCTTGAAAACATTCTCTGCAACTTCAATTTTCAGTTGTCCCTTAAGCCTTCATTTTAATTTGGATATTTTTTCTTTCTGTTTTAAAAATAATAACTGTTTATTTTAAACACCTCTAAATTGCGTCATTTCGAAATTAATAACCATGATATGACTCATGACGTTAAGTTCGCGACGCAGATAACTTACGTAAAGCTTCAGCCGTATTACGAAGCTTTAGAATTTTCCAATCTAGATAAAGCATACTGAAACTAACTGATTGCGAATTCCTTCTATCCCAAGTTTCCATTTTGAACACACTAAACTTGCTGTCTGCTTCTGTTTCTAGATAGGGCTGCTAACGCCTGCTGTTTAAAACGCATTTAAAAACTTTATGTAATTCTTTAAGAACAGGCGCTTATTGAACCAGTTTATTTGTGTTGGGTTAAAATTGCGCGTCAACCAATACCGTGCGCGCTTAATAACGTAGACTCGTTGAAAGTAGCTAATAATTTTAAAACGTTAAAAATGTGTAATAAAGATCAAACTTATATACATGGCCTAATTAATAACATTTCTTTTTTATTTTCCTCACGAGACATTTTTACAAGCCGACATAAATAAGTGGGTGGCTTCAAAATTATAAAAAAAAATAATTTTTGAGACAGCAAATGTTCCCAAAAATATAATTTTGGAGACAGCAAAGGTTCCCCTCGTTAACAAGGAGGAGCGATAAGCAAGTGCATTATCCAGTAGAAAAGCTTAGTTTAAAAAGATCTGGGTTTTTGTTTTCAACTTTCATTTACGAATTAGTTACGTCATTCAGTGTTATGAAAACGAGGAAGGAAGAAAGCAAATATTCAAATTAATTTAAGTGCATTGAAATTTAGAGAAGTGTATACGATTATAAATTTTAAAAGAAGGTATTTTTTGTCGAATTGAAATTATTGATACTGATAGTTGTGAAAATAAGGAATTTCGGAAAACTGACAAAATTTATCTTGCAAGTTTGAAACAATTGTCTTCAAGAAAATTTAATTATTGAGTAACTGGTTTTATCAAAATATCTGCTGCAATTTTTATGTTTTAAAATTATCCTATCATGAAAATTACTTGCATTCAAAATTGTTTCCAAATTTTTATGCTGTATATGTTATAATAAATGTAAACCCTCTCGAATTTTTGAATATATTTGTAAATATCAGGGCAAATTCAAATTGCTTTGTAGAGACATTAGGTTATTTCGAAGCAGGAGGTGAGAAAAATGAGCAACGCCTTCGCCGGGAATCGAACCACGGACCTCTCGGTTACGCATCGAGCATGCAGACCACTACACCACGAAGGCATGCGAAAAAGGCGGGAGAAATACCTTATATACTCCCCCTTTTAAAGGGTGTGTGGGGTTTTGGGGACCCAATCGCCAAATCGCGATGGTGGAGCATCATCATCCACCACCTTTTTAGTTCGGGCGCCAGTGTAGAGACATTAGGTTATTTAGAAGCAGGAGATGAGAAAAATGAGCAACGCCTTCGCCGGGAATCGAACCACGGACCTCTCGGTTACGCGTCGAGCGTGCAGACCACTACACCACGAAGGCATGAGAAGAAGGCGCGAGAAATACCTTATAGCTTTTATAAAGAAATAAAATTTATGAGTGTGTTGGGAACCATATATCTGAAATTTACCTTTCTAGAGTCCATTTAATTGGTTTTCCAAAAATACTAAAAATTCAATTTTTATTCTAATATTATTACAGTAATATCCATTTTCTATAAATAAAATATTTTAACTATTTAATAAATTTAGCTGGGAAATAATCAGGTTATTTACAATAAAATATTTCATGTTTTTCTCTATTGAATTTGTCTTAATTCGGTACTTTTTGAGAAACTGAAGAATATGTATGTTTATTTTCTTAATTTTTAATGCCAATGAAATTGCAACTATTGCTTTCTTCTTTCCTTTCTTTTTTTCTTTTTCCCCTTTTTTAATAACTACATTTATTGGATGTCAGTACATATAAATTTTTAGGGTTAAAATGTTAACATCATTTTAGATTGTAATGATAATATTTTTTTCCGAAATTCACTTCATTTGAAGATTTGAATGTAGCAGCTAGAGATATTATACATATTAATTGATTTTATTTATATTAAATCATTTACATCTTTCGCAGATCAATGACAGTGCGACACGAGATAATATTCTAACTGATGCTTATGGTCTAGAAGCATCCTATATGGTAAGAAATGCATTTGAGTTTTATGAAGTAGTGATTTGGTTTCAAATCAAATTATTAACAAATTAAAAAATTTTAATTAAATCTAAAACAAAAAGAAAGAAATCCAATGCACTGTGCATAATATTGAGATTAACGTATAAAGAGAAAGTTAATTGCAGAAACGTCAAAAATTATATTATATAGACATTCAACTGAAATAAACTTAAATAAACTTATGCATATTTTTTAATTTAATTACAAATTATTTCATCTGAGCAAATGATCATACTACAATTATTTTCTTTGCTGTTGATATGATTGTGCTTAAAATTTTAATAAAACCCATTATTTAAAATCTGCATCAATCTAATCTTTTTTGTCCTAATTTTAAATTCTACATTAGCCTGTTCTTCTTGCATTTAGATAATCATATTTTTAACCTAGGTACATTGGATATTTATGAATTATTATGGACGGATATTCGAAATTCTTCTACGGGAATTTTTTGCTTTTTTCTATTCATTATTGTAATTAGAAAAAAAGCTGCTATTCTAAATTTCTACTTTCAAGATATATGGAAAAAAAAATCTGAAATGTTTCAGATTTTAAATTACGTCCAAAGGGACGTTTATTTAACATTTTGTGTGTTACCTTTATTTGTTAAATACCATGTTCGCACTTAAACCATAAAATTCAGTTCAACAGCAATATCGCAAAATAATTTTAAATTGAGCATATCTTTAGAAATTTCGGTACACAGTCTCACGCGCTGGAGATAAAAATGCTTTTTCTGTACAACGTTGCCGTAGTTAAAGTTTTAGAGAATATTGTTACGAATTTCACATTTATTTGGCTATTTATTTAGAACTGTAATTAAAATTCCTTTTTATTTTCCCGTGCAACGCACGCAGACGATTTTTGAAGAGAAAGCTACGTAAAAAAAAAAAAAAAACATTCATACATTTATGCAGATTTTTCATTTTTTTAAATTTAATGCAGAGCGATAACATTTAGTGGCATTAATTTGAAAAGTGATACGCCGTTTTTGTGTTTCCGACGCAAAATCGCAAAACGAAAGTAATAGTCCTTCGGGACTAAATCCCTTTGGACTAATAATCTAACAATGCATTTATCTCTGTATATTATACAAAATGAATATGCATTGAGTATTTTTTTTTCGGGGAAAGGAGGCTGAAATGTTTTCCGAACTATTAGAATATTAAAAATTTTTCTATATGTATTGTTTGTTACCTTTTATAATTTCAGTTTGGTTCAGTAATGTTTTACGTTTTCTTTCTCTGTTTGTAATTAAGCTTGCGTATTTGATGGAATATCGCGCTTAAAAGGGTAAAATTTGTAACCAAAAGAATAAAATTCGGATATTAAACACAATGGTAAAATCCTCCGATGAATTAAACAGAACAGGCATCGGCAACCTTTATAGCTGGGAGTTAAAATGTATATATTAAGAAGACGTTTAGGGTCAGTAGTATTTTCATTTTAAAACAATCTTTTATAGTGAATTGTAAGATAAATTTCACTGGGAAAATAATTAAGTTTTAAATTTTAAACATAGAATTTAAAATTATATTTTTGATTATTATTAAAAACAAACATGACACAATGAATTTAATTTTCCTCTTCAATATTAATGGCTCTCCTGATGCTGAAGTTGTCACGTCAGATTGGCCAAGTTTGACTTATAGTCAGTCATATGAAATTTCATTTCGCACTGGTTCTTCAAAATGTCAAATAAACTTTCAGATCCAATTTTAATGCACAAAATCCAACTTTCGAAAGCATTAAAATTGCTTTTAACGATATTTTCTTTTTCATGCTGCCCTCTTAACAAGGAAAAAGAACGCTATTCTTTCTTTTTATATCTGTTTCAAGAGATATTAATTTCGACGGAAAACTCTTCATTCGTCGTGCATTTTTAAAATTATGTGGTTATTTCCTTGGAATCATCGGCTGAAATTATTATAATGATTCATTATGTATGTTAAGAACGAAAGTTTTAAAAATAATTCTTTATCATTCAGTCCGAGATCATGTTCACCTATTTCGTAAAGAAATATTTGTATCTTATTAAACACTCTACAAATCTATAAAGAATTTTGCCTCAACTTAACCATCATATTTCTGAAATTCTAACCTCCATATTTCCATTCAATTTCGGTCAAAAAGGCTTCGAAGCGCCTGTATCCTAATGCTGATCGTATTACTATCGTATTTTAGCAACTTTTCCCACTAGGTCTTTAAATTGCTGCCTAGATGCCTTTGCAAATAAATTTTCTTCATGTATGTTACAACGATAAAAGTGAGAGGTTAGTTCATTTTCCGTTAGATCATAAATCTAACAGTTTTTCCTCTCATAACTGGGTGTAGAGAAAAAGTGATGATGATGTGTCTGAGTGGTAGCAAAAGTAGTGAAGAAGTATATCTAACAGACCGTGATAAACTAAAAAAATGTAGAGAACTGTGAAAGTAATAAATATTAAACGTTGTGTCACCGCAATAACCTATAATACTAAAGAGAACTGTGAGGGTAAAATGTGTGATCTAGAAAATATAAAAACAAGAATATAACTTACCCCAAAGAAGGCTACATGATCTTGTTGCAACAAATTACAATTTATTTAGTATGCCAGACTGTGAAAAAAAACAGATTATAAAGATACACTATGCCAGATGGAATAATTAATACAAGGCATGCATGAAGCTACTCGTGAGTGCTAGACGGGAATAATTAATACAAGGCATGCATGAAGCTACTTGTGAGTGCTAGACGGAGTCCAGAAGAATCTCAAAACATCTATGCGTGTACTTTCCTTGCATTGACAGCACGTTCAATAGAATTACTCAA